>CAIGQZ010032134.1:986247-1002198 GCA_903798205.1 Danio tinwini
CAGAATAAGTGTCTGTGGTAAGGCTGCTCTTATAGGTATACGTGAGTGATGAACAGTGTGCTATCTCCAAAATCCTTGAAACATACTTTTATATATGAGCTAAACAAACAGAGTTGTTTGAGTTCAGGCTCAGTGATTGTTTTCATCGTGATGTATTGAGGGCTGATTTTGGGGTCCAGATGCGGTTGTGGACTCAGGCGCGTCAGATGGGCTGGTACGCAGCTCGCTGTATGGCTGCAGATGTCCTTGACGAGCCCATCGAGCTGGACTTCTGCTTTGAGCTCTTCTCACACATCACAAAGTTCTTCAACTACAAGGTGAGCCATTCGGTTTATTATAAATATTGAAATAAATAAAATATCATGCTCTTTTGGTGGTTTCCGGAGAGATTTCCACTTTTATTCCATCTTCTTCCTGTCCTTATTCAAGACTAAGTTACATTCAATGTATTTTTTATATCAGAATTCAAATTATTTTGGCCAATCATTGATTTTTTTAATGGTAATTTTCTGTTTTCTTACTACTATTCTTGTATTTTTGGTTGTTTTTACTCTGCAGGTGGTTTTGCTGGGGAAGTTTAATGCTCAGGGTTTGGGCCAGGACCACGAGCTTCTCGTGCGCTGTACAAAAGGACATGAGTATGTGAAAGTGGTCCTGAGCGGCGGCCGGATGGTGGGAGCCGTCCTTATTGGAGAAACCGATCTGGAGGAAACCTTCGAAAACCTCATCCTCAACCAAATGGACTTGACCCGATATGGCGAGGAGCTGCTAAACCCAAATATCGACATCGAAGACTACTTTGACTGAGTCCTGCTGGTGACACAGAGATAATTCAGGTATATTTAATTTATTTCAAGTTGAAAAGGAGTCCGCCTTTTACATATCATGCCTTACGTTGAGCCAATAAGAGTGTGTTCGGCGTTAAAATAAACATTGTTTACTGATGAAAGTAGTTTCCCCAAAAGTGTGTGTGTGTTCAGTAATTAAATCTGTGGAATTTAGCATGTATTTACAAAAGAAAGTACTGGGTTGTAGAAGGTTCATGGGTAGATTTAAGGATATCACCTAGTTATTACCATTTCAAGAGCCACAGTATCAAGGGTAATACCACCTAGAGGGATGAACCACATCCAACAAGTAACTGTGGATGCAAGAGTAAGCTGATGTTCGAGTGCTTACCCGGGTTGTTTCCAAATAACATAAAACCACAGCTGTCCAACTCACTGCAGGATTCAACTCTCCTGTTTCCACCAAAACTGTTTATCGGGAGCTCCACAGGGACACTAAACATGGCCAGGCTGCTATAGCCAAATGTTTGGTCGCTCATGCCAATGCCAAACGTCGGTTTGAATGGTGCCAGCAGGGAAAATCAGGGGCTGTGAACAATTGTGAAACATGTATTGCTCTCTGATGAGTCCGTCTCCCAGATTCAGGAGAGTTACAGTGTGGAGAAGCCCCAAAGAAGCATACCAACCTGAATATTGCATGCCCAGAGTGAGGTATGGGGGTGGATCAGTGACGGTCTGGGTTGCAATATCATGGCATTGCCTAGACCCAATACTTGATGTGCACGTCACTGATGAAAATCTGACGTTGCGATTCATTTGTTTTACTGTGAGAATGGCTCTGTTTGGAAAGAATTCATTCATTTAGATTGATTTGGATGACTTTGTAGCGAGTGAATCGGCCATTAATACAATAAACAAATCACAAGCATAGATGAGTACAGTTGAGCAAAGATAAAAAGTGAAACAAACAGAGCTTTATGGCTATTCGGGTACAGAAATTGTATAATCTAGTTTAAAATAACACTGCACAGCCTTCATTGCAAAACACTTTCAATAAAATAAACTTTATTAAAGTTACAAATGGTCAAATTTCTTTTACACACTCTTGAAACGATCAATCAAAGACCTTAAATACCCAGCATTTTCGATGTCAGCCTGCAGGTTTGTCTAATGGGTTAAGTTCTGGGGACTAGGCTGGCCAATCCATAACGTTATTTAGTTGTATAACCATGGTTCTGAGAAATGCTTCCCATCTGTGTTGCGCAGAGTTCACTAATTTCTAGCATCTTGCTCGGCATTTCTTGGTTTTGCCTCGGAAACGGCATTTTTGATGTCACCCTGCAGGTTTATCTATTGGGTTGAGGTTTGGGGACTAGGCTGGCCACTCCATATCGTTATTTAATTGTATAATCATGGTTCTGAGAACTGTTTACCATCTGTGTTGCACAGAGTCTAATAATTTCTGGCATCTTCCTCTGCATTTCTTGGTTTTGCATCAGAAACTGCATTTTCGATGTCAGCCTACAGGTTTATCTATTGGGTTACGATCTGGGGACTAGGCTGGCCACTCCATGATTTTATTTAATTGTATAACCATGGTTCTGAAAACTGTTTACCATCTGTGTTGCAGAGTCTACTCATTTGTGGCATCATCCTCTGCATTTCTTGGTTTTGCCTCAGAAACAGCACGTTTTGATATCAGCCTATAGTTTTATCTATTGGATTAGGGTCTGGGGACTAGGCTGGCCACTCCATAACGTTAACCTTTTTGGTCCAAAACCGAAACGCTGCTCGCATATTGATGTGTTTGCAGCTCATTGTCTTGTTAAAACTATTTTTTTTCAAGGACATTCCTCTAGCATAGGACAACATGCCATAAATAGGTTGTTTTCACATGACGTCATTGATGACGTGCGAAATTAACATGAAGGGCAGGAATTGATTCTTCTACAGAGGAATAGCTATCAGACCATCTAAATGTTTCTGTTTTGTGTTGTTTATAATTATTTAAATTGGCTAAAATAAGAAATGGCGAACAGCTTTTATAGAGTTACGAATGTTTTTGCTCATAAAGAGGCAAAGTTCAAGAAACTTTAAAAACAGAAGAAATAGTTGGCATGAAATCAAAAACATTTTAAACTTAGCCTAGCTGTGTGTATTATAAGTTACCGTGTTATATAAAAATCTGATACAAACACCACCACACTTATACGAAATCCAGGAGAACATGAATAACCAACACAATCTCATGGCAATTCATAACTTTTTGATTTAGTAGCGAATTCGTATGAATTCGTACGATCTAATTCGTACAAATTACTACGATTTCATCACCCAATGACGGTTGGGGTTAGGGGTGGGGTTGGGTGCCACGCCTCCTTTTTTAAAACGTACATTTTCGTACGACTGAACTCGTACGCCTGCCATGCAATTACTGTAATGAAACCTCCATCTTGTATTGCAATAATCCATGTATTTAATGGCGTTTCAGCAGAATAAACAACCGTAACTATAGAGTAGAAAGCTTTAGCCTATTGGATCATTGTGTTGTAGCACAGCAACAATATAATTATTACAACAGTTTATTATCTATAGTAAGGTAAAGCAATTATCTATAGTATGCTTCAAAACACTACAGTATTTTTTCATGTAATAGCTTACACAGTATCTACCGCCTCAATGACAGACAAATATATAAGGATAATGCCCAACATATGTGCTTATTTTCTATTTATATGTCCTTTAAAATATGGTATGAATAGCAAAAATATGGACTTCTGTTTCCCATACAGTTTTTTTACTTCCTGCCCTCCATCTGAATCTCGCTTGTCACCAGAACCACGTGATTGCAAACAACCTACAGGCGCAACATATAGTAGAAGAAGCCTGTAATGTGGCTTGAATTCAGTATTTTCTCCAGACATTTCCACATCCATATTTCCTCCGGAGTTTCATTTTTAACTAGTCGACTTTCAATGCAGTTTGGCACTTTTACTTTCATTCAGGAACATTTTATGCATGCCCCCTTAACAAACGAGATATTGGATGAGAGGAACCACCAGAACCACGTGATTGCAAACAACCTAAAGGCGCAACATATAGTAGAAGAAGCCTGTAATGTAGCTTGAATTTAATGTTTGGGGGTTGTCTAACAAACTGTCTGCGGTACCATAGACACCGAATTCATTGTAAAAGAGGATGAAATACCCCATGCCGAAGAGAAAATCCCCTTGAAAAGAGTGTTTCGACAAAACAACGACCCCAAATACCCCAGTAAGCAAGCAGCAGATTGGTTCTAGACCAGGGGTGTCCAACCTCGGTCCTGGAGGGCCGGTGTCCTGCATAGTTTAGCTCCAACACCTTTAACACACCTGCCTGGAGCTTTCTAGTATACCTAGAATGAGCTTGATTAGCTGGTTCAGGTGTGTCTAATTGGGGTTGGAACTAAAATATCCTGGACACCGGCCCTCCAAAACCGAGTTTGGGCAGCTAGTATATACTCTGTTAATACTTACCACCATTCATTCTAGTTATTTTCCAGATATCCATTTGGGTTCATTTATGAAATGGCCTCCTTTGATGATTATCATCACTGACTATGTTTACATGGACAAAAGTAATCGATTTATTCGCCTTAATCGGATTAAGACAATAATATGATAAAGGTGTTTACATGAGCTGCTTTTTGAATGTTCCTTTCATGATCCCGTTTTACATGTTACAGCACATAGATCGATTAAGGTCACTGCGTCACCACTATCCACATTTCCTCCGGAATTTCATTTTTAATTGGTCGACTTTAACTGCAGTTTGGCGCTTTCACTCAGGAACATTTTATGCATGCCCCCTTAACAAACGAGATATTGGATGCGAGGAACTGCTGGAAGAGTGTTGTTTTAATGGAATATGATACCGCGCGCCTCTGCATTTTGTGATAGTGCAGAGAATAGTGTCAAACAGCCATGTGTATAGACTATCCTGTCGCAAAATGCGGTGAAAATCCTACACAACGTTAATAGTTTGAGTGTTCGCATGTCTACTGCACTTTAATAATGCCACTAATATCGCCATACTCCACGTGTAATAATTGTATTTCTGTTTAGTTTGATTATGACCTTAATCTGATTAAATTAATTAAAAATTGCTGTTTACATGGTAGACTTACTTTTCATTAGAATATTAGCTGCCGCCAAAACCGCCTACTACTCAGTAGGTACTGCATTTGAATTTAAATGTACTACTCGGCCGATAGAAAAGTACGTTCTATACAGTATGAATGTGAGAATTATGAATAGAACTCGGACGTACTACATCCACAATTTTGTCATGATCATGTGACTTACCCACGTGAGTTGCGTCAGAATTCTCTCACAATGCATTATGGGATAGCACAGCTTGCATGCGATGCGCACTTCAGAAGTAGTAGGTCATCCAGGTACTTCTCGCATACTGATTTTCGAATTCTAGGAATTCGAACATACTACTAGGCTCGCACACTGTTTTAGCGTACTATATAGTATGGAAGTATGCAATTTCAGACACAGCCATTGTCTTAATCCCACTAAAATCGGATTATTGGTGTCCATGTAAATGTACTCAATGTGCTTTTCTGCAACGTTGCCTTAAAATAAACACGTGTGAACACTTTTTAAATCGTGTTTTCAGAATTTCCATCAGATGTAATATCACGATTAATCGCATCCAAAACGTTTTGTTTTTTTTTTTGCACAAAATATACAGTCAAGCCTGACATTATGTATACCCTACTATATATTGCTAGTTAAAATTTCTTCAAATTGTAAGTATCGATGATACCATTAATTCTATTAAATACATAAAATAAAGTTTTTATAAATTGCTCTATAATTTTGATCTACACTATTTTTTATCGAGAACGACTGTTAGAACTTTATAGCTACCGTCAATGTTCTTAGCACGAACAGGCCTTAAAACATTTTAAAATGCTCCTATAAACCACCATAGCTCTGCAATAAATATTCAAAATTGTTTACAAAAAATATAAAACTGCATTATAAAAGTCTGACATTTTACACACAGGGCCAGATTTACTAAGGTAAATTACCACAAAGCCCAATTTCATAAAAGCGGCGACAGAAAGTTAATACTCCGCCCAAGTCTCTGTTGACAATATGCAAATTGAAGAACACAGAGATGACAGCTAATTGTCATAATTGGCTGTACAATCTATACTACATAAACAGTCCAAATTACGTCGCAAACAAGCAGAGCGGATAATAATCTAGTTATCGTTTAAAGACAAAATCGCAATGTAAATTTTAACAATCCTTTACAATTGTATCTTGTCAGACTGAACGAATATGACCCCCCGTCACACTATAAAACGGTCAAAATGGACACAATTAAGAAGACTCGTCTAAAGTTTGACTTCATCAGTCGACACAAAAATACAAGTCAACGTAAGCCGTAGTAAATAAACGAGTGCTTCAAGTAATCAGTTCCCCCACATATTCTACACCCATGTTTACATTAAGGCGCTTTTGTTTTAAAATGCATGCGTTTTGTTACAGCGTCCACACTACTCCAGCTTCTTCAACCTGCACAATCGCTCTCTGACTGGTTTTCTGCACTATTGCGTATTGTTCGCTGATTTATCAAGCCGATCTCATATGACCATTACATAACTAGTAAGGTGCGTTCACACTAAACGTTGATGAAGTGTCAAGCGCGAGTGATTTACAAGTCAATGCAAACATGATAATAGACATCCTGCGGCACGTGTGTGCAAATGAGGTGGCACGTATGACGCGAATGAAACGTTTGCACATTTGATGCGTAATCCGCACAAGTCACTCGCGTTAACCAATCAGAAGCTTGCTCCTAGCATGTTACGACATTATGACAGGCGCCTATTGTTGATGTTCCATAGGGAACTCCTCGTGCCTACATGGGGGAACAGCCCATCAAATTGGGCTCGGCTCAGTCTGAACCACCGCTGAAAGCCTCCATCATCCAGGTATAGATCCTGAGGAGTTGATGAACTTACAGAGCTGGGTGCCCCTCTGAAAGGATCTAGTGGACTCTAGACAGAGGCGCCAAACAAATCTACGTGTTTTTTCAGCCTTCCTAAAGCACATAAAGCACAGCTACTCTCTCAATAAAATCTACTTTAGCCGTTTAGAAACTAGAGTCACCGGGCAGACAGAAGCCCTGCCCATGACGTGAATCTACATCTATTGTGAAGTGAATTCGTCAAGCAAATGAAGCGACTAAAACGCACAAATGTTAACTCAAAATGTTCACACGACTATATACGTGCGAATAGCTGCAAATTTATGCCACGTCTGGTGTAAACATGGAGGTGTCATCTCAGAAGTGTCAGGGTGGATGACACCAAACTCCAGGAGAGTTTTCCTGCGTGTTTGGCGCGTTTTAATTGTCGTTCAGTCTGACATTATGACTGCTGAGATCTTACAGTGTGACATGGGGATCATATTCATGCAGTCTGGCATGCTACAATCGTTAAGGATTATTAAAAACCCCACAGTGTGAGAGGGGCTTAAGACATGAGCTGTGAAATCACACCCTACACCCTTATTTACCATCGCTATAGGCCGCTGATAGTGACTATGTGAATGAGTGATTGGAGTGAGCATAGTTTGTGTCTGATCACTAATAATAATTAGAAAGTTAATAATGTGTATTTATATAATGCATTTATTGTGTATGGCCATACACCCAAAGCGCTTCACAATCATGAAGGGGGTCTCTCCACACCAAGACCAGTGTGCAGCATCCACTTGGATGATGCGACGGCAGCCACACGACAAAGGCGCCACTGCGTTCACCACGCACCAGCTATAGGTGGAGTGGAGAGACAGAGATAGTGCCAATTCAGTGGATGGGGATGACTGGGAGGCCATGATGGGTAAGGGCCGGTTACACCCCTACTCTTTACCAGAAGTGCCATGGGATTTTTATTGACCACGGAGAATCAGGAACTCAGTTTAACATCTCATCTAAAAGACACTGACAGTACAGTGTCCCCTTCACTATACTGGGGCATGAGGACTCACACAGACTACAGACCTGCTGCTGGCCTCTCTAACACCACTTCCAACAGCAACCTAGTTTACCCATGGGGTCTTCCAGCCAGGCTCAGTCCTGCTTAGCTTCAGTGAGTAACCGGTCTTGGGCTGCAGGGTGATATGGCTGTGGCAAACTGGAACCTCCACAAAAAAACCTGATGGCAACAATCCAATATGAACTTTAATTAAACAATAGTTAAAGAGCGCCTATTATAGGTTTTTGGTAATGACCTTCCATGTAGTGTGTAACACAGCTCTAAGTGAAGTGAAATGTCCAGCTCAATGACTGTATAAAATATGGACGTTGCGACAGCGCCATTTTCCATTAAACGCTGTGAAGGAAAAATCACCTCGTGACGGGCACAAACTGTCGCAAAAGACTGCTGAAATTGGAGCCTGGGCGTGCCCGGAAGGACTGCCTGATGGAGCCAGAGGAGGACTTGCGGAATCGAACTTCCAACCAAACGCTTGTACATCAAATCAACCACGCCCCCCGAACTTCTCACTTGACCGCTGGCGTCTGCACTATAACAAAGGCTCGGTAATGTACACTTTGCGTTTACATAGTAGCCTGCGTTTGCTGTTTTATCAACACAAATGGTTGTAATAACGTTAATAAAGGTGAGGTTTTATATAACAAAGATAACAATGCGCACATTACTCGCAGGCCGATCCGGCTCGAATGCGGCAGTGTCGGCTCGCTAACTGCCACCGCATATGGCCCTTTTCACTGAGGCCGGATGCCTATGGACTCACTGCCCGAGTCAATCGGGCCAGATGTGGTGGCTGTTAGCGAGCCGACCCTGCCTCATTCAAAACGTCTTTAGCCATTTCGGCGTGACGTGGATCCGAAACATAAGCCCCGCCAATTAATTGCACGCGCAAAATTTAAAACTGCGGTTCCGCCCACCTACACCGTAGCAAAGAAGAGGAAATTAAACAGATCTCAGTTGAACCAAGTCATGAAGACGCTGTGCTTAGCTGGATATTATTGGAAGTGTGAGGGGAAAGTTGGTGTTATTTTCTTTACCCAAAGATGAAACTGTGAAGAGTCAGCGGTCGAGGTTCATTTTTGCAGAAATACCTCAGCATTATAGCCCAGCCTTGTGCTGTTCGAGTGCTTCTGGAATCTACACGCTTACAACGGGGCATTCGTCAGCCGTTTGTTAAAGGAAGGATCAGAAAAGACTATTGATGTAAGAGACTTTGTCAGTAGATGGATCAGTTTCTTCCTCCATTTCACAAGTGTAAGTAAGTGTGGTTAAAATGGCTGCCTCCTTGTTTTCTCTAGCTTGCTAATTATCTATTTAATTGTGTTTTGTTACTTGTAACCGTGTGTACTGATTCTGGTTAACTCTTTATATTCTCATATCGCATCTAATGCCACTTTGAAAACGTGACACATGCCGCTTTGTTTACGGAATTAAATTTGTTTGTGAGCTCGCGTTCCACTGCCGTTTGTCGTTGCTATGGCCACCATCAGCTGTTCCTACACATGTGCAGCAGTCAAGGTTCAAAATGGGGTGAGGTGTCTAAATAACACAAAGGGCCGGAGCAAGCTGAACTGGCGCTCTAGGCGAATAGCGATCACGCCGCCCTCAACCCGAAAGTGAAAAAGAAAGTGACCGGTTCGCGGATGAAAGTGATGACCGGGAGAGAGGGGGTGGGTGTCGCGGATGAAAGTAAGGACCAGGGGAGTTCTTAGGCCACCTAGGTTGCCTCTAAGGATGTGCCGGCCCTGATAGCACTGTTGAGAATCAAGTACTGTGTACTATTGTGTTAGTAACTACTATGAAGCGTGTTTTGGGCGGCCGCTGCGATCGTCATGTCACTGTCTCGTGCTGAAAGCTGTCGACCAATCGAAACAGGCTGTCATCGGTCCAATCAGCGCAGATTAGCTTCGCGCTAAGGAGGGGTTTGGGGACAAATGAATCACTGAACGAATCGTATGGGAGTCGCTGGGATAATTAGGTAAAAATAAATTCATATTATAAAACCATGAAAGTGTTGTTTGACCTTGCATGTATATCAGCCTGTTGTTGGAGACCCTTAAAACCAAAATATGACCCTTTTTAATGCATAATAGGGACTCTTTAAGTTTCCACCCAAAAATGCACAAATGGAATATCGTATTAAACTTTTGTGAATTAAGCAGCGTTTCCATCCAGTAAGTCAGAAAAACTAATTTGCTGTGGTCTGTTCATTCATTTTCCTTCAGCTTAGTCGCTTTTTTATCAGGATTAGCCATGATCCGCCACCTATTCCAGCATATGTTTTACACAGCGGATGCCCCCCCAGCCACAGCCCAGTACTTGGAAACACCCATACACACTCATTCACACACACACTCGTACACTACGGCTAATTTAGTTCGTCAATTTCCTATAGCGCATGTGCTTGTGGGGGAAACCAGAGCACCCGGTGGAAACCCACGCAACATGCGAACTCCACACAGAAATGCCAACTGACCCAGCCGGGACTCAAACCAGCTGCCTTCTTGCTGTGAGGCGACAGTGCTACCCACTGAGCCACGGTGTCACTTATGTTTCTCTATGTGCATTTTCAAAATCCATGCATATCTTGACGCAATATTCCGAAATGCGCATACAAATAGATGAAGGGAAACATCGCTAATGAAATAACGAATTGAAGTAGAATTTATATTAGGGATGCACCAAATTTTTTTTCCCACCAAAAACTAATCAGCCGAAAAATTAGCTGAAAGAAAGGCTAAACTGCACCGCACTGCCCAGCATTGTTCAGTGAGCTGGTTTCACTCTCCCTCCAACTGTAGCTTGAGCAAGGCTGTGGTCAAAGTAGGTCAATATTCAGTTTTTCGGAGCATTTACTGCACATGCTCACAGCAGGAGCATTTCTATGTAATGTACATGCCCCTATAATTAAGGTTATTGAGTTAAATTTGAAAAGTCTTGCAAAATTACATATATTTAATAACATAATAAATAAAAATTACAAAGCATCTTTGGTTTCGAGATTTCCCAGAATTTTAATTTTTAATTTCAGTGCACAGTTTTTACCTGTATGATATTACCGTCCATCGACAAGTGGTTTGGAAATGGTGGCATAAACGCACGTTCTCAAGTGGCAAAGACTAGTCTGAGTATTCGGACAAGCCCATGGTTTTGGACATGGTGAAATTTCTGACACAACCATTGAAGAATGGTTTAATTACTAACAAGCTAACTACAGCGAATCTTATTAAGAGTTTTCACAATTTACGTAAAGAGCCTTATTATGGGATTTCTGTGCAGTGTGTAACACAAATTCAAGTGAATCAAAACATCCCGCTGAGGGTTTAATCTATTAAAACTATTGATTCTAAAAATAAAGAGTTGACTCAGAGTCATTTATATGATTCGGCCTGCGTCCAAATCTTATCGACGTTAACATACCAAACAATAGAACAATACCAAATATGAGGTGCTGGATCTGGTAAAACGTGAACGCTCCTTTCCCTTCGAGCACTAGCAGAGAGCGGATGTGGGACTGATCATGACTGAAGATGAACGAACTTTAATGACTGAACAATCTGATGATTATTGCTGTAATCTACCCTGCAACAAGCGATCAAGGATCAGCAAAGACTATTAATGTATGAGACTTTGTCAGTACACAGATCATGGACCAGTTTCTTCTTCCTCCGGATCCCAAGCTTTACAGTAAGTGTGATTTAAAATGGTCGCCTCTTGTTTTCTTTTGCAAAATATGTATTAAATTTGGCTTTGCAACTTGTAATCGCTTTACGCGTCTTGTACTGTATCTGGTTAACTCTTAAAATTCACATGCCGTGTCTAAAACCACGTTGAAAACGTGACGCGTGCCACTTTCAATTTACCAATTTAAATGCGTTTCTGAGCTCGCAATCCCCTGTCGTTTGACATTGCTATTGCCACAATCAGCTGTTCTTACACATTTGGCGCAGGATTTGGGTTGGTGGATTATGGAGGGTAATCGCGGACAAAAGTCAAGACCTTGGGTTCCGGTGGGGATGGATGAGTATGTTTATCGCGGACTAAAGTGAGGATTGTAGGTGAAAGGTGTGATCACGGACTAAACAGCCGCGCTAAAATAGACCTAGCAACGCCCATGGTGTGGATTAATACTGAATGTGTATCGTTATTGCTTGGCGTTGGGGTTAAGGGTACATTAATATGCTGGTGTTTAACTACATTGCTTTAGCGCACTCCTGCATTAGCCTCCCACATATACTCTGTACTCTTGCTACTTCATAATCGCGTTGAGCACAGCCAACCAATCACAACAGACTGAGTCATCGGACCAATCACCGCAGATTAGCCTCGCGCAAAGGAGGGGTTTGGAAACAAATGAATCTCTAAACAAATCATATGGGAGTCTTTGGGATAATTAAGTAAACATAAATGCATATTATAAAACAATGACGGCGTTTTTTGACCTTGCATGCAGATCGGCCTGTTGTTGAGGCCCCTAAAACCAAAACATGATCTTTTATATTGCATAATAGGGGCACTTTAAACTGTAATCGTGTAGAGTTAGCATCTAAAGTAAAACTTCTACAAATTTAAACGCAATACGGTCAAAACGGTTAATTTTTTTTT
The DNA here is from genome assembly GCA_903798205.1 of Danio tinwini. Taxonomy (NCBI): domain Eukaryota; kingdom Metazoa; phylum Chordata; class Actinopteri; order Cypriniformes; family Danionidae; genus Danio; species Danio tinwini. The sequence continues at coordinate 998,701 of CAIGQZ010032134.1, forward strand.
ATGTTTAAGCTGTTAGTAAATCTGGCCCATGTCCTCTAATTCTTCCAGCCCTCATTATTGCACTAACTCTGATCTAAAATCAGTGACAGCGATATTCAAGCACGTACTCCGGATAAATCTGATTGGAATCAAAGATGACAAAAATCCTCGGACAGAGCGCATCATCTACACAACTGTCATGTATGTGAACGTTTTCCCCCTGGTCATCATCAGGCGTGCAGTAATCATCTTGGCCTACTTTGTATTTCCCGACAATAACCCGGGCGATCAGCAATAATTTGGTTCCCTGGACAGTCTTCTCACTGTATCTGGATGCCAAGGCTGCATGTTTTGCAAAATACGTTCCTGTAAAAAATACAAATCAATTAATATTTACACAAAAAATTACGTTTCAAAATAAATACAGTGGAAATCAACCTACAATTTTAGCCTAAGAGGAGTAAAATAGCCATTTTTGTTAGTTTATTTCAAGATTATTTCCCAGTTATTGGTAATAATTGTACCTTGTGATATTTCCTTAATTATTTGAAGTTTTCACTTACATTCCTTTTTAAAGTGACTGAATCTTTCTGACAGCAGATTGACCAGATGAAGACTAGAAGTATGACCCTTTCAGCCATAGCAGAATGACAAGATCCAAATCTGTCATTTCAATCTTTTTAGTCACAAACTCATTCAAGTGCCCAAAAAGGCTGATCATCCAAAAACAAAATGAAAGGATGACACAGTGAGTCTTAACATTCATTAGATTAGCTCTGAACAGTGTATGAATTTGTATTTTGACATACTATGTCTCATTGTTTTTTTATAGAATTTGGACTGAACAGAGAATAATTAGTAAAGCAGGGGTCATCAACTATATTTGTCAGAGGGTCAGAGTTTTACCAGACAGTCTCCTTGAGGGCCGGACCCACAAGAAGAAAATCTAATAAAAATCTCATTTTGGCTTAACATTATGTTAAATCTTTATACTTTTTCAATTTCATTACAAAACTGAAGGCATTTGATTCAGGCTCCCATCACCTATACCACAGTCGACCACTAGGAGGGATAGATATTTTGCCTCAACTCAATTAGGCTAAGTCAACAAGGGGAAATGTAACTTTAGCCATTGATTAAGCACTGTGAGGAGCCCGTTTCAGCATTGAGATTTGAATTCAAGCCCACGTAACGTTTCATGTGAACATTATTTGTGACCTGTTTTGTTCTGGTACAATGTTATTTATTTACCATGCTATTTTAAGTTGTGCCAGATTGTTTTTCCTCCTTTTTTTAGTCCTGAGGCAGACTTCTCAAGTCTCCCGGAAATTCTGTAAGTCTCCCGCAAATGCATAGAGACTTCCGGATGCCCACAAACCAATGATAATCTCCCGGAAATCGCACGTCTCCCTCCCACTTCTCAAATACGTTGCGCACCCCTCTCCACCGCATCCCTCCTTGCTCTTCATCACACACACGTCGCGCGCACTCCGCCTACACCCCACCCGGTCTTCACAATAAACGATTAACACCGCATGGTCTGTCTGAGTCTGTCCTCATGTCGAAGTGTAGCCTAAATATAGTCATAAGCTGTGGTTATTCTGACAAGAGACTCAGTTGTTGTTGTTTTTAGTTGCTTTAATAGTGTGGACCACTATTTTCTTTTTGATCCTCACAATTTTGGAATCCAGTCGCAGGCCGGATTGAACGGCTCAGCGGGCCGGATTTGGCCCGCAGGCTCCAGTTGATGATCAGTGTAGTAAAGCATTTCTTAGGGTGCTTTCACACCTGTTTTGTTCCGAAACAGGGATTAAAATTGTTACAGTGTTGCTCTTGTTCTTGATGCGGTTCACTTTCACACAGCAAAGTTTCTAAATGGACCAAAAGAGCTAAAGCAAGTCACGTGCGAGTAAACTCTCCTCGCATTGGTCAAAGTTTCACGTTTAATTAAGTCCCGCTCAGCTGTCATGCGTCCTTATTTTTATTTATAGCAATAAGCAATAAGACATTATGAGCGGAAAGCTGTGCTTTCATTTTGAATGGTGACACTCACAGACATAGTCACCAAGTATAAATCAGAGGTAAGACTTTCTCATACAGAGCCCTTGGCTAGAATTATGCATTATAGGCTTTACATCATAGAGAGAAATAGCAGATAAACTAAGACTGCAATTTGGTCGGATAAACAGCTCTCCTTAAAAGTTAGCATGCTTTCGTATTTGACATGAAGCGCACATTTACCAGTAGGAATGGCATCCCGCCCTACTCATAATTCTCTCTTCATATAGCCGTATATATGCCTATTACATCTCCATAATACACTGTGATATAGCCTGGCTTGAATTGTTTTGCTTTCTCACTACAATCGATCCACTCCAGAGTTCATTTCAATCGAGCCGAGACTACCTCATACCTCGAACCGATTGTTTTGGCGCAGATCCGAGCGCAATTGCTGGATTCACTTATGCCAAACTAACCGCTCTATCTTGGAAAATGTGCCAGGTTCTGAAACAAAGGTCTAGGTGTGAAAGCACCCTTAGAAGCTAAAAACACTGAAATAATGAAATGGCAGCCTAGAGTCCTGACCTAAACCTGATTGTGTACAAATCTGTGGCTAAAAAGTTAGGGTTAAGAAACACTACAGTGTATGACTAGTTATGCCCTACACTGTGAGGAAAAAAAAAGTTAATTAACCTTTTTTGTATTTTGTGATTCATAAGTGTTTTGTGTTTATTTACGGTTGTGAATTGCATTATGGGATGTTGATCTCAGCTCTGTCGACTTTTGATGCTGAAAATTCAAATCTACAGTTTAACAACGTGACTTTTATTGACATTTTAGTAGTTTGAAAAAGGTTTTTGTACACCAAACCAGGTACGCCAACTTTAAACTATAAAAATGTTCAAATTTTCAAGGTTTAAAGTTGTTAAAACAAAGATCAAGGTTTAATGATACAATTCAAAATCATAACTATGGATAACAAAATATGAAAAAATGCTAATTTATGGATATTTTACAGTGTGAGAGATCATGTGTAGCCACAATCATAGCCCGTTTCAAATTTCTATTACTGTTTTTTTTAATATAGATTGGTCCAGTCACAGCTCAAACATTAATTTAAACTCTGATTGAATATTACAGAAAAAAATCAAGTGTTTTAAAGTTTGTTCTCCAATTAGGATCTCCACTGCATGTACATTTTTACTGTATTTATGTGATGAATAAATACGTATAATCACTACTCACCTTTTCCGTATACATGCCCAGCTCTTTTCTTGTCTGATAGTCTGCAGTTAAAATTATATGTGCAAATAGATTCCACATTTTTAGCTTTTGTGCCATGAAAAAGACTTTGCACTTCGATATGAGATTGTCCTTTTATCCTCATCATATGGATTTTTCTCCTAAGGATTCAAAATATAGGCAATTTCTTATTTATATACAAGCTTACTTTCTTTCAGATGAATGGATGGATGGATGGATGGATGGATGGATGGATGGATGGATGGATGGATGGAT
>CAIGQZ010032134.1:1016246-1026599 GCA_903798205.1 Danio tinwini
GGCTTATAAATATAAAGCGATATGTGTATCGGCCGTTTATTTATTGGTCTATATATCGGTTATCGGCTTTTAAATATAAAGAGATATAAGTATCGGCCATTTATTTATTGGTCTAAATATTATTTATTGGCTTGTAAATATAAAGAGTTTATCATATTATTTATCGTGTCATTTATTTATTGGTCTAAATATCGGTTTTCGGCTTATAAAGCGATACGAGTATCGGCCATTTATTTATTGGTCTATATATTGATTATTGGCTTATAAATATAAAGCGATATGAGTGTCTGCCATTTATTTACTGGTGTATATATCAGTTATCAGCTTATAAAATAAAGAGTTATTGATATTGTCATTTATTTATTGGTCTATATATTGGTTATCGGCTTATAAATATAAAGCTATATGAGTGTCTGCCATTTATTTTTTGGTGTATGTATCCGCTTATAAATATATACAAATATACTTCTTGCAGGTAACAGTGCTCTTAAAGTAACACTCATTTTACAGCTCCCCTAGAGCTAAAGAGATGACTTTTACCATTTGATGACGTCAGTGACTAGCACTGTCGTCTCACTGCAAAAGGTTACTGGTTCGAGTCCCGGCGGGGCCAGTTGGCATACTTTCTGTGTAGTTTGCATGTTCTCCCCGTGTTGGCGTGGGTTTCCTCTGGGTGCTCCAGTTTCCCCCACAGTCCAAACACATGCACTATAGGGGAATTGATTAACTAAATTGGCCGTAGTGTATGAGTGTGTGTGTGTGTGTGTGTGTGTGTGTGTGTGTGAATGAGTATGTATGGGTGTTTCCCAGTACTGGGTTGCTGCGTAAAACATATGCTGGAATAATTGGTGGATCATTCCGCTGGGGTGACCCCTGATAATTTAGGGACTAAGAATGAATGAATGATTAAAAACTAGCCTAGAGCGCCATCTGCTGTTAAAAACGCAGCTCAGTATTGATTTCATACAGAATCTCGAGACATTAAAGAATGGATCCGTGAATCGCAGTACATTAACTCATTGTCCCAGCCCTATTATGATTGTATTGTCTTGTCTTTGTAGAGTTTTCAATGTTTGTCCGCTCCTCCTGAAGCTACAGACGTACCCAACATTCTTTGCTCCGCTTTCAGCTTTGAGGATGTGACAAAATCTTTGTCTCTGCTGAAAGAGAAACTCGAGGATTCCTGCGAACAGGAGATGGAAATGGTGTCTGGTAAAGGTAGTGCTTTCCTGTGCTTGATAATTATTAATGTATGTTCGAATATTAGACGGAATCTTGTATAGTATAGTCACTCTTAATCTCTTTGGCGTCCACAGTGACATACATCCAGATCGTTCCCACCCCAGACCCCAAGACCAGGGAGGACTTCTTACAGTGTAAGTGCAAACACTTCTCTTTCTTCTGAGAGTAAATCAGCAGCTGTTTAATGCAGATTTCCTCTTGCCCTTACAACATGGAATGATAGCTTACAACAGGAGTTTCTGCATAACTTGTGCTAGACCAACACTGGGTCCTCCTAAATACATGCGATACGGTGCAGCAACGTGATAAAAGTTTCTATAGTTATTTCTATTTTCAAAATGGGATTAATTTCTATTTTTAAAAATGGGATCAAGTGTATTGCGCCTGTAATTCACACCCTGATTGCCAGATAATTAAAGGTGCAGTATGTAAGTCTGACCCCCAGTGGTTGAACTAGGTATTGCACTCCTGGATTTAAACACATTTTCACTCGGCTCCTCCTCAGGCTCCACACAAGTGCAGGTTGTCGAATTGACGTGAGTGTAACTGACTGTCGAGCCTAATGGCAAGAGATGGTTGGCTGGTTTTAGCTGGTCGACCAGCCTGGTTTTAGAGTGGTTTCCAGCCATTCCCAGCCTGGTTTTAGCTCTTCAGGCTGGGAGTTGACCAGCTAAAACCAGCTTGACCAGTCAAAACCAGCTATGTCCAGCTTAAGTCAGGCTGGTCAAGCTGGTTTTAGCTGGTTCAAGCTGGCCATTTTTCAACTTGACCAGCTAAGGGCAGGCTGGAAATGGCTGGAAACCAGCCTGGAAATGGCCAAAACCCCTCTAAATTGTGCCATTTTACAGGATATTTATAGTCGTATTACTTAAAAGCAGCAGCAGATAGTTCACCTCAGATCTGGAAAATACAATAAACCATTTAAAATTGAACTTCAGAGCTGTGACTCAGTGCAAACCAACACATATCTGTGATCCAGCATCTACATTTAATAATGTTAAAGAGGTTTAATATGTATTCATTAGATTATAAACCTTACCATTTTGCTGGAGTGCAGTGAGTGCACTATTTTGTACTTCTGAATGGCTGTATGTACATTTCTGCCATGTTTAATCTGGTGCAAACAGCTTATCACTGTGTATCTCGTCATGTAGCATGTTGTTAGGACACGGTGTTGCAATGTAACCTGCTCACCTAATGTTTACAATCATATTTATATTATTTGCTAATTATTAACCATCTCATGTGAAACTCATTTCGGAGGCTGCTACTGTCCACTGGAGTTTGCTTTTAGGTCATGGACACATGGCTGTGAGAGCCACGAACGAACGAACGATTGATTGGATAAACTGACATTGGGCAGGTTAAAAGAACCAAAACAAAGACAGACCTTCTGGCATGTAACGCACATTTTCAGATTATCTGACTTCAGCATTGTTTTTCAGATAAACAAGAGTGTTCACTGAGCATGTTTCTTAAATATCTGCACACATATTATGGCGTTTTTATGCTTAAGAAGAGTCAAAACTTATATACAGCACCTTAATAGTCTGTGTGAAGCTGAGACTTTTATTTCAGTATGTTGATGTATTTCCTGCTGAAACTTAATAATGAGTAGGGAATGGGCTTTCTATTGCGCATCATTCCCTCATAGCAAACTGACGGTAAAAGGGGCATGGTTAGGAATACTGCTATGCAGTTGCTATGGAAGCCCTCAAGTTGACGTCAACAGAAGGACCGCCACTCCAAATGCAGAAGCAAATGGCCTTTCATTGCAGATTACGAAAAAAAAAAAAAATTCTGTATATTATTTTACGTGGGTTAATTGTTCACCTTAAGCATAACAGTATGAGCTAGGAAAGTAAACATTGTGAATATTGACTTCAAGCAAATTATCACCATGTGCAGATTAAGGACCCTATCATACACCAAGCACGATAAGGCGCAAGGTGTGTTTGGCATGATTTGTTGCTATTTTCAGACAAACTTTATTTTTCCGTTTTGCGCCACGTTGTTTAAATAGCAAATCCATTTGTGCCATTTTGTGACTCTTGGCTGTGCTGGTCTATAAAGGAGGTGTGTTACGGCGCATTGTTGGCGCGTTGCTAATTTGAGGAACTGTAAAAGACCGCATTATTGACCTATACCTATTTTAGCCCTTTTTTAAGATGTAATATTAATATTATGGTTCTTCTGAGTGTGCCAGTTTAGGTTCAGTTCAAAACACAATTCAGATTTTTTTATTATGATGTGTTAAAAAGTGTGATTTTGGGGGCGTGTACACAGTTTGCTGTTTTAGGGGCGTGTTGCTTCACAGGAAAATTAGTTTAGACTTCACGCCCAACTTAACAAGGGGGCGGAGCCAAGAGCTCCCCCGCTTTGTGTATGGCAATAGACAGGCAGACAGAGAGAAGCAACATGAGTGAGAGGACCAGCATTCAGCCGTACATGTACGACTCGGACACAGACCAAGCAGAGAGTACAAATCATTTGTGTCTTTGTATAGTTTTACAGCCAACTGTGTGCTAGTTTAAAGCTCCGAGCTTGTAGCCTACACCGAGACTAATAACCAAGCACACTGAATTAACTTTGACTAAAGGGCATCACACGTGCTCAGGGGACGGTGTGTGTCCCCTGATAGAAACTTATGTTTAGAATTCAGAAATGCATGCCGCTGCGTGGCGCGACGCTGCTTGTCGCCGAGCGACGCTTCTGGTGTACGACCTGCTTGAGGCTATAACTAAAGGGCGTCATACACCAGATGCACCACTCAGAGCCACGACGCGGCACACCAGACGCGCACATTCACATGTTATTTAAAATGAAACTATTCAGATAACACTCTGTGGCGCGGCAGAAATATGAACAGTGTCCTGAGCAGGGCCAACGCGTCCATAGAGGCGATCTAGGCGGCAGAATAGTGAGCGAACCCCCCTGTCCTCACTTTCATCCGCGACAATGCGAAATGTATGGCGCTGCGCGACGTTAGTTCGTTATTTCCAATAGAGGGACGCGCATGTGAGGCAATGCGCTCGCACTTTCCAGCTGCACCTATTTAAGATGACAGGAAGCTTCTGTGACCGCGACAAATGCAAACCGCTGAAGTTTAAGGAAGACACAATGAAAAGTAAACATGTATGCAAACTCACAAACACTGGCGGCGAGGAGAGCGATAACGTGGTGAATGTTGAGCCCAATGAGCCTTACATCTAAAAATAGAGCAAGGGTGTTTCTTTGGTGACGTCGCTTTGACTCACACGCTGAAAATGGCAGACCTGAAACAACATACTGAGGATATGGTAATGCACACCTGTCAATCAATATTGGTGGGCAGAGGGACCGCACTCCTATGTCAAGTTGCGGTCGATCTCAAAACGGCTCCAATTGGTCCACCGTTTTTATGTTGTTAAATTGAAAAAAAAGGACTGAGTGTGTTTATATCACCCCAATATGACGGTCTATACACTATACCTACACATATGTCTGTCCAAACAGCTTGAAAAGTAGATTTTTCACTATAGGTGCCCTTTAAATTTCTGTCCAGAGAGGTCATGTTTTGATCCTCGATTGGTCCCTCGCAGTCAAGCGATGCGATTTCGCATGTCAGAGTTCACCAATCTTGAACTTTACAATGCAACGATCTGTTGATGCACGACCTTGCGTTTCCAGTCTGACGCATTCGCCTGCGTATGAATGGAAGTCTATGGGGAGAAAAGTCCAGCATGACCGCAGCTTCATACTCAAAACACACCCAGATCTCATTAAGAGAATAAGCACTACCCTGTTAGACCATGTGCCAGGGCGCAGAGTGTTTATTCCCGTCCTTAAAATAGCAAAAGTGGATTCAGACACAGCCTTAATGCTTTTGCGCTTTAGACTTTGCACCTAGATCATTAAAGTCGCGCCCTAAGTGTATTTCAAATTCTTCACAATATACCTTTAAAAAAGTAAATATATAAATATATATATAAATATGAAACATATATATTTTGATTTCCTCTAGATTCCCGCCAGCTCACTCTGGATCCAAACACGGCGAACAAACGCCTTTGCCTGTCTGAAGGAAACAAACGAGCTGTCGACACCGGCTCAGTCCAGCAGTATGCGGATCATCCAGACAGATTTGATCAGCATCTTCAGCTGCTGAGCAGAGAGAGTGTTTGCGGACGCTGTTACTGGGAGCTGGATTGGAGCGGCAGTGGCGGACTCGCTGTTTCAGTGGCGTACAAGAGCATCAGGAGGAAAGGAAAAGGTGACGAGTGTGTGTTTGAATTCAATCGCCAGTCCTGGAGCTTATTCTACCGTCTCTCCGGTTCCTAATTTTTTCACGACAAGAAACAGATTAAACTTCATGCGCCTTTGAGCTGCCACAGATTAGGAGTGTATGTGGATCACAGAGCAGGGACTCTGTCTTTCTACAGCGTTTCTGATACATTAATGAGCCTCATCCACTCAGTTCAGACCACATTCACTCAGCCGCTCTACCCTGGGTTTTTACTTGCTTTTGGATTAACTATAAAGCTGCTGTGAAAAAAAGTACTTAGTGTATTTAGTGTAAGAAAATAATACACTTTTAAAGATGATATATCAGACTTTCCTTTTTGACACATCACTCATATTATGGATTAAAAATAAGGAAATATGTGGAAATGTTAGTTCTGTTTTTCTGGATTCTCTAGATATGGCTGAAGGCCAAATTATTCGCCCTCCTAAGACATTTCAATTATTTTTCAAATATTTCCAAAGCTAACAGAGAACATTTTTAAATATAATAGTCTTAATAACTACTTTCTAATAACGCATTTCTTTTGCCATTATGGCGGTATATATGAGCAATATCACACGTGTAGCAGTGTGATGTGGCTGTATATGAGCACTGGTGGAAGGCGTGCATTGGCATAAAGCAGCAGCCCGAGTGCCTCACGGTGCATTCATAAGGGGCTTCAGCATCAATGCTTAAAAAGGGCGTATCTGAAGTTGGGGCTGACTCGATCATCATAGCAGCGTCAGCCAATGAAATTAGTCAGCAAACGGCTACTGTCTGAGCTGGTGTATTTGCATACAGCAATCTGATTGGTTGATACTTCCATTGGCGCTTGAAAAGTTGAGAAAGTCCCAACTTCTGCAGCGAGCAACGCCACTAAAGTGACGCAGACGGATCCACAATGCAGTTCAGCAACGCCTGACGTTACCCATTCAAAGTGAATGCGAAGCACTTATGCTGACGCCCCGTGTGAATGTGCCGATATACAGCCACATCACACTGCTACAAGTGTGATATTGCGTTTATACAACAGTTTGACGGCATAATCGTGTGTATATAAAAAAGAAAATCCAACATGGAGAGTCTAAAAATCCTTTTGTATGAGGAACTACTTTCTTCCGCCATTCATTCACATCTGCAGCTGACGTCAGAACAGCAGAAGCTGTTACTAATTCACCAATGTCACCAATGCCAATGTGAAGACAAAACAGCTGATTTTGCTCAGATTTTAAGATTATAAGGCTACAGAGATTTCTTCTTCTTACAGTGTTACAGTCTATTACAGTCTACAGTATTTCTCTGTTGCAATCAGGAGATCACAATAATTAGCACCGTTAAATGTAGCGCAATCACTACCAGACTGCTGTTGCGTTTGCGATAAGGAAAAACGCTAAACACATGCGGGCATTTCTTCTTTCTTTCGGCCAACACAACACACATTCCTGATATGCGAGTAAATCGGTGTAAATACAACACTACAACATACAAAAGAGAGAGATCGACTTAGAAAATCACTTACCAGCATACCTGCCAACATTTCTCTCTGAAAATCCGGGAGACGGAGGGGGAAGTGGTGTACGGTGGTAAGGTCTCTGAATAACACTGTTGAGAACAGGGATAGGAAAGTAACTGTACTGTGGTGTTAGAAACTGTATTATGCACCGGGTTTTGGACGGCGGCTGCGATCGGACACTGTACCAAAGTTGGTGACCCAGGGGTGTTACAGAATGTACCAGAAAGGCGGAGGGGTGAAATTACGGGAGTTTTCCGGGGAGAAATAACAAAACGGGATGGTTGCAGGAGATATGTGCAGTGTAATGATGATTTGATCAGCTGTAGTTAGAAATTAGGCTGTTATTATCTTCTAAGGGCTTATTACGCGGTCCTGTACTCATCTTGTGGATAGACAACGTCAACCTTCTTTGGTCTGCTCAGTATGGCATGCTAAACGGTCTCAGAAATTATAAATATTTTAAAATAGGCACTATCCTTATAAATAAACTGCATAGTTGAAATCTAAACAACTACATTCTCACCTAAAACACTATATTATGTTGCCTAACAGCAGGAATATTTGTCAAACTGTAGAGTGTCCTCTGCTTGTTGCTGTATGTGGGCGGAGTAATACACAAGGGCGAAGGGTTAAGAGGCTGGACCAGTGCTGTTATTGCAGAATATCGCACGGCTATCAGCCAATCAGATTCAAGAAGCAGACAGAACTCTTGTATAAAATATTTTATTTACTAGCTATTTTGCAAGATGCTAGTATTTAGCTTAAAGTGCAGTTTAAAGACTTGGTTAATTAGGTTACTGGGCAATTTCAGTTAATTAGGCAAGACATTGGACAACAGAGGTTTCTTCTGTAGCCAATCGAAAAAGGAAAATATTCATAAACTGCTTTTATTCCAGCCAAACTGAAAGAAATAAGACTTTCTCTAGAAGAAAAATACATTACATTAAATACTTCTTTACTCTGTTTTGAAAAATAATATTTGTTTTAATTATTAATGCCCTCAGATGTATATGTTTGGGATGAGTAAAATGTATTTCTTTTTATTCCACGAAGATCAAATAAAATTTCTTGACTATGAGTTCACTGTACTCAAATGGCCTCCACAGTCACCAGATCTCAATCCAATAGAGCACTTTTGATATGTAGTGGATCGGGAGATTGGCATCATGGATGTGCAGCCGACAAATCTGCAGCAACTGCGTGATGCTATCATGTCAATATGGAGCAAAATTTCTGAGGAATATTTCCAGTACTTTGTTGAATCTATGCCATGAAGGATTAAGGCAGTTCTGAAGGTAAAAGGGGGTTCAACCTGGTACTAGTAAGTGTGCCTAATAAAGTGGCCGGTGAGTGTATGTGACAAAATTGAAGCCAAGAGAAAATGTCTGGATACTGATGACTCGTATAAGAGAGCGCATATGGTTAAACCTAAAAAACGACCTGAGAAAGGGGTCAAATAAAAGATGAACTATTGGAATAATGGTCAGATTTAGTAAAAAGTAAAAGTAAGTTCAATCCACTTACATTTGTTACTTTAACTTAATGCTCACACTTTATAATAAGGTTTTATTAGGTAATGAATATTCTAAACTAATAATGAACAATAGTTTTACAGCATTTATTAATTATAGTTCAACATTTACTAATGCATGATTAAAATCCAAATACATGCTTGTTAACATTAGTTAATGTACCTTGATTAACATGAACTAGCAATGAACAGGGTTAATACGGTCAAGGAAAACCTGGAAAGATCATGGAGTTTTGACTCGCATTTTCCAGGCCTGGAAAAGTTTTGGAAAATCAGAAAAACCCACAAGGTTTTGGAAAAATCATGGAAATTACGTTTACATTTAGTCATTTAGCAGATGTTTTTGTCCAAAGTGACTTAAGCTGCGGTCATGCTAGAGCTTGTGCTTGCGAAATTCTGTCATACGGCGCTGCAAAAAGGGGCGGGGTTAAACAATACGATTAAACGTTAATAAAAGTAAGCGATTGCTCCATATTTCAAATTTCTTATTTTAAGTTATCTTCTATTGGTCTAACTGATGTGATTTCGCAGGTAAGAATTCACTAAGCTTGAACTTTCGAATGCAGTGAAATGCGAAACTTGTCGCACGTGCTTGCGTTTCTGGTCTGCCGCATTCGCATGCCTGTGAATGAAAGTCTATGGAGTGAAAAGTGCAGTGTGATCGCGGCTGTACAATAGAAGTAGTTTTACCTACTATTACTAGTTTAACAAACTATTACCGTCCTCTAAAATTTGTTTGACAAATATCTGTATACTGGAATGGAGGTTAGTTGTTTTTACTTCTTTTCTTTTCTCTGCCAAAACCATGGTCTCACATCATTAGTGCTGTGTCATCAGCATCTATTTTATATAGGTTTAAAAACAAATTGAAACTAAAGAGATTGTTGCGTCTTATGATACGCTGTAATACATTTAAATTTGCATTGTTTGCATGAAACACTATACTGTAAAAAAAATTGTAACTGCGGTTTATTTCCGGCACCTGGGTGCCAGTAAAAAAATTTTTTAAATAACGGCCATTAAACTACAGAAATTTACCAGAAATTAAAATTTAAGGAAATTTCTGTAATTCAATGTCTGTTATTTTACAGTAAATTTCTGTAGTTTAATGGTCGGTATTTTACCGTAAATTTCTGTAATTTAATGTTCGTTATTTTACAGTAAATTTCTGTAGTTTAATGTCCGTTATTTTACAGTAAATTTCTGTAATTTAATGTCCGTTATTTTGCCGTAAATTTCTGTTATTTAATGTCTGTTATTTTACCGTAAATTTCTGTACTTTAATGTCCGTTATTTTACCGTAAATTTCTGTAATTTAATGTCCGTTATTTTACCATAAATTTCTGTACTTTAATGTCCGTTATTTTACCATAAATTTCTGTACTTTAATGTCCGTTATTTTACAGTAAATTTTTGTACTTTAATGTCCGTTATTTTACAGTAAATTTCTGTAATTTAATGTCCGTTATTTTACCGTAAATTTCTGTAATTTAATGTTCGTTATTTTACAGTAAATTTCTGTACTTTAATGTCCGTTATTTTACAGTAAATTTCTGTCATTTAATGTCCGTTATTTTACCGTAAATTTCTGTACTTTAATGTCCGTTATTTTACCGTAAATTTCTGTACTTTAATGTCCGTTATTTTACAGTAAATTTCTGTACTTTAATGTCCGTTATTTTACAGTAAATTTCTGTACTTTAATGTCCGTTATTTTACCGTAAATTTCTGTACTTTAATGTCTGTTATTTTACCGCAAATTTCTGTACTTTAATGTCCGTTATTTTACAGTAAATTTCTGTA
>CAIGQZ010032134.1:1026609-1039122 GCA_903798205.1 Danio tinwini
TGTTATTTTACAGTAAATTTCTGTACTTTAATGTCCGTTATTTTACAGTCAATTTCTTTAATTTAATGTCTGTCATTTTACAGTAAATTTCTGTGATTTAACGGCCGTTATTTTACTTTTTTTTTGGCACCCTAGCTGCCGGTAATAAACCATAATATTACTGATTTTTTTTACAGTGTAGGTCATAAAAGTTTACTTGAAAGTCCTGGAATTTTTCTAGTTAAAATGTGTATGAACCCTAAATAAACAACTGTATTTTCACTTACTAACGTTAACTAACATGAACAAATACTGTAATAAATGTATTGTTCATTGTTTGTTCATGTTAGTAAATACATTGACTACCAGTAACTAATAAAACCTTATTTTAAAGTGATACCAACTTAATTGATTAGTGTTGGGACAACAAGAATGTATTGTGTGGAATCCAGCCTTCAATGTTATGGATAATGCCTAAAAATCCTAATCATGTTAAAATGAAGGGCCGTGGTTATGCAAGGGTTTGGCATTCATATGAAACACTTTGCACGTCATTCTGCTGCAAATTGGGATGAACTTTAATTTCTTAGAAATGTTTTGACGGGTCATGTTGATGAATATGGTCACTGAGCTGCAGGGTTGCCAGATCTGCTCACTAAAACCACTCTTGGCCACCCCACAAAATGAACCCAAAGATATACCATTAGAATGCATATTTCAATGATAATCACAATAGTAACAATCACGAATGCAGTTTGTTTTCATAAAGCAGATAAAGGCTACAATCGCTGGTAGAATATGAGCTGGCTAAGTAAAACTGCAAGCATTTCGGCCAAGAATTATCTATGCGATGAGGCAATTTGGCAACCTCATCCTGTGGTGAAGTCTGGCGTGTGGAAACCAGTCATCAAAAGAGCTCTCTTGATCACTCACTTAAAATGCATTTTCATGCTTTTTCATGTTACATTAAGATAGACAAAGCAGGCACCTACGATAAACACTTTACAGGCAGATTTGTGACTATAAATCATTTTCAAGTGCTACTGAGATTTAAAGGGGCCCTATTATTCAAAACTGACTTTTATAAGGGGTTTAAGCACAGTTGTGTGGCAACAGTCTGTGAATATAACCAGCCTCTAATGCTAAAAATGTATTAATTTTATTTATTATAATCAGACTTGATAAAAACAGTCTGGAGAAACACTTCGATTTACATTCATCCTTTGTACGTGTCATCAGAGGGGGAAAGCCCCGCCCAACCCTCATTAGCAGAGTTGGTTGTAACGCGTTCCACAGTGAAGCCTGGTTTATACTCGACGCGTTCGCTTGAGTGCACACGGCGAATGTCATGTCATCAATGTGTTTGCAGAGGTTCGACATGATTTCGGCTGGCGGAGCGCACAATTTTTTCGAGACTCGATCGAACAGTTCGCGCCACATTTGATTTGAGTTAAATATGAAACAAAATCATTGAGTTAAATATGAATAAAAGCAAGCGATGCATCAAAGTTTGATTTTAAAAATCTTGAATGGTTATAAAATTACCTTATAATCAAAATAATTTACAAAAATAATTTGTTTACAAATATTAAATGATATTAATGATATGACGTATTTCCAGAAACTATTCTCAGTTTATACGTCAGATTTTACGGTAGTTTCAGACCGCCCCCTGTCGTTTTAAAGAATATCTTAGCGGCGAATGCGTCAAGTTTAAAAGCCTCATCCGTTTCGTGAGGTGCGCGCGCAGTCAGCGGAGGTCTGCGACGCTAGGCGAAAGTATAAATCAGGCTTGAGGCATTACTGTATTCTAATAACATTTTTTGGGAACGCCATAATGTAACGGATTACGTTTTAAATGTGTGTAATTTGATTACAGTTACTAAAGTCAGTGTAATTGCGTAACTTGCGTTACTAATATAGTTTTTAGAAGAACAAAATACTTCTTTTAAGTCAAGTTTTCCTCTGCAACGTCAGTTAATAAGCATGCGCTTTTTGATAGCTGGAGAACGCGAGCTGAAATGGCGGCTGTCGAGAGTGGCTGCCTCTTCAAGTGGAAATACTGACATCGCTTTGATTTCATTGAGCAAAATACAAAATATTACGGTGAAATGGAGTCTATGTCCAGTCTCAAAGAACTTTCGATTGCTTTTAACTCGACCAGCACTTGAATAGGAAGCATTCTACGACAATACTCGTCATCAGGGAGGCGACCGGTGGCCAAAAACACGGCGGCCCAACTAGATTGTATTTTTGCGCAGTATCAGGAGTGAAGGTATCTTCTAAATCTGCTTATGGGGTCGTTCACACATCGCGTCTTTTGTGTGCCAAATACGTTATTTCCAATGGAGGAGCGCCATTTGTGCATGCATATTTGGAGCACATTAGGGCTGTGTATTGGCAAGGGCCTCACGATATGATACATATCACGATACATGGGTCACGATACAATATATTGCGATACAATAACAATTGTGATATATTGCAATAGTTTGTATTAGTATGTGTGTCACATTATATTCAGAATCAGAATCAGAATCAGTTTTATTGCCAAGTGTGCTTCACACACACAAGGAATTTGTTTTGGCAACAGAAGCTTTCAGTGTACATAAAGTGACGAGTGACAACACAAAATTAAATACAAGAAAAGAAAAGGCAATAAACATTAAACAGAGATGCAGTTAGTCAAAAAGATCTGGATGTTGAGTTGTATGTACAGATATGTTGTAAATATACAGGTTATAAGGTGCTGTGTACAAGTGCGTATGAGAAAGTATTGCACGTTTATTGCACAGTAGGGGAATATTTAACTGTTCATGAGGTAGATGGCCTGAGGAAAGAAACTTTTCCTGTGTCTATCTGTTTTTGTGCTTGGTGCTCTGTAGCGCCGACCAGACGGTAACAGTTCAAACAGGTAGTGTGCTGGGTGTGAGGCGTCCAGAGTGATTTTACGAGCCCTTTTACTCACTCTGGAAGAGTACAGTTCTTGAAGTGTAGGAAGGGTAGTGCCAGTGATTCGTTCAGCAGTCCGGACTATTCGCTGTAGTCTACGGAGGTCGGTTTTGGCAGCTGAGCTGAACCAGACGGTGATTGAAGTGCAGAGGATGGATTGGATGACAGCTGAGTAGAACTGTACGAGCAGCTCCTGTGGCAGGTTGAACTTTCTCAGCTGACGAAGGAAGTACAGTCTCTGCTGGGCTTTCTTTACAATGGAGTCTATGTGAATGTCCCACTTCAGATCCTGAGAGATGGTGGTGCCCAGGAACCTGAATGACTCTACTGCAGCCACAGTGCTGTTCATGATGGTGAGTGGGGGGAGTGCAGGGGGGTTTCTCCTAAAGTCCACTATCATCTCCACTGTTTTGAGCGTGTTCAGCTCCAGGTTGTTGTATCTGCACCATAAAGCCAGCCGCTCCACCTCCTGTCTGTATGCAGACTCGTCACCGTTCCGGATGAGGCCGATAACAGTAGTGTCATCCGCAAACTTCAAGAGCTTAATGGAGGGGTCTTTTGCAGTGCAATCGTTTGTGTACAGGGAGAAGAGCAGTGGGGAGAGAACACATCCCTGGGGGGCACCAGTGCTGATGGTGCGGCTGTCGGATGTGATTTTGCCCATTCTGACTAGCTGTTGTCTATCTGTCAGAAAGCTGGTGATCCATTGACAGACAGAGCTAGGGACAGACAGCTGGGTCAGTTTGTTCTCGAGCAGTGATGGGACGATGGTGTTAAAGGCAGAACTGAAGTCCACAAACAGTATCCTTGCGTAGTTCCCTGGTTTGTCCAGATGTTCTAGGATATAATGCAGTCCCATGTTGACTGCATCATCCACAGACCGGTTTGCTCTATAGGCAAACTGCAGGGGGTCCAGCAAAGGTCCAGTGATGTCCTTCAGATAAGCTAGCACCAGTCTTTCGAATGACTTCATGGCCACAGATGTTAAGGCAACAGGTCTGTAGTCATTGAGTCCTGTGATCTTTGGTTTCTTTGGTATTGGGATGATGGTGGAGCGTTTGAAGCAGGATGGAACTTTGCGCTGTTCCAGTTGACAACTTAATAACGTCGGCAGACAAAATAAAAATCCAATTCCAATTTATTTTCCACTATGCTCACTCTTGCTTACTGCTGATACCGTACTACTTGGCGTTTTGTTGATCGCGAGTTAGCGACATCTACAGGAGCGGAGGAGGACGTCATTTGGCACAACTTGAATCGATATTTGAGGTTGGACTATCGATACACTATCGTAAAAGAAATTATTGAGATAGTTAGATGTATCAATAGTTTTGCACAGCCCTAGAGCACATATTGTGCGCATTCGCATTTTCCAGGCGCACCCAGCTGAAAACTACTTGTCACGTGACAAGAACTGACCTATTAGCTTCATACTTTGTATGCAATATAGTCATTTTGGTAGACTAATTACCTCAGACAAACACAGAACACCCAAACACTGCAGTGCTTTTGCATAGTATGTATGTCAGTGGTTACAGGACTACACTTTTCTTCTAAATGTCGTCTTTTGTGTTTGTAACAGGTTTGGAAGAGAGAATTTAAAGTGTTGGGCGAAGACTTTGAGTCTTGTGAATCCATTGTAATGTTTTTTCAGCGAATATTAAATTACTGAAAGAGCTGCAGTTACTGTAATTTAGCATTTTTATATGTATATTTTATATGTTTTTAAAGTAACTTCTAAGCAAATTAATTAGTAATCTGATTACTTTTTACTTCAAGTAATTAATAATGTAACCAGATTACAATTTTCCACTAGTAGTCAGTAATTTGTAATCAATTACTTCTTGAAAGTAACCTACCCAACACTGCTCATCTGCATAGACAGCCCTGAGCGAGAAGCAGCCGTCTGCCATTAGAGATTCAGCACCATACCTGCTGAAGTTCATTTCGAAAAGAGATCTCATTTGAATTTAAAGCGACAGTCACCACAAGCACACAATTAGTATCAAAGTCTAAAAGGGTCAGTTTCAGAGAGTCATAAAACCTTATTTGTGTTGTTTTTTGAGCTGAAACTTCACACACACACACTCATTTGTGTGTCACACATTTACATCTTGTAAAAAAGGAGCATTATAGCTCTGCTTTAAAACATAAACGTACCTAATTTGATCACTAAAGTGACGTTTATTTCAAGTCAAGTCGAGCTTTGTTGTCATTTTGCTACATGTGTGAGGACAACGGTGCAATATAATTCAATCATAAATACAACAAACACAACACTGGACATAAGAGCTATTAATCAAAAGGATTTCTATAATACTTTTTACGATACAGATGGTTTCAAAGCAATATAGAAACACATTACAGCTCTACTGTGAAGCAGAACTAGTGGTATTACACAGCCGTCAGTTCAGATTATGTTCGGTGTATAAGTCTCTGACTTATGTATTATCTCTGTTGTATATGGTGGCGGCAAATTACAAAATCCACTGGAACAATCTCTTTATACAGAATATATTTATGTATGTTACATTATATTTCTGGTTTCCCAGTGATTGGTGGCAGCTGGAAGGGCATCTGCTGCATAAAACATATGCTGGATAAGTTGGCGGTTCATTCTGCTGTGACGACCCCAGATTAATAAAGGGGCTAAGCCGAAAAGAAATAGAATGGATGAATATTATATTTCTACCTTTTTCATTTCAGCTATTTCTAACTTTTGCACATTTTCCTCAAAAGGGACCGAGTAACTTGTACAATTTTTATTCTTGAAACTAAACAATTCTTTAATCCCAATTTTCAACGCTATTAAGGGCAGTCTTTCCTAACAAAAAAAATTCTAAGAAATGTTTTGACGGGTCATGTCGATGAATGTGGTCATTGAGCTGCAGGGTTGCCAGATCTGCGCATTTATACCATCCCTTTGGCGAAAAAAATTGCTCCAAACTAAACCCAAAGATATGCCATATTTTAATGTTAATTAAATATAAAAACAATCATGAACTGTTGTTATTTCATAACAGGAGCTCAAAGTTTCTCTCCGTCGCATTAGCACTGCTTTATGCAGTGCTGGAGTTTGGCTATAATCACTGGCAGAGTACAAATTGTGAGAACAATTTCAAGCATTTTGGTCTAAATAATCCTCCTTTAATACCCAAATGGCCACTGCTTCAAAAGAAGCTCAATGGTAGGATTGGCAACCTTGTGCTGTGGCGAATTCTGTGGAAATTGGTCATCAAAAGAGCTCTCTTGACGGCATGTGATCTTTCTCCTAACATGCATTATCATGCTTTTTGACTGCAGAGACTGACATTAAGAGACACAAGTCACACATTTCCTCTGTCCGGGTAAGCCAATGCTTTGCTTGTTTGATTAATTCCTTTCTATCATAACTTAGTGGTTTATAAAACATGGTCTTCGCTCAGCTTTAGACTCGTTTAACGTTTAAACGACGCTCTATTTTAGCTGAGATTCGCACAAGATTAGCACTAATCTATTCTGTTGTGTTTTAGTAGAGGTTGCCACTGTGTTGAAGTAACACCTTTGTGTAGCTGTCTAAAATTCTAATTCTAGAAACTGTGCTTGAAATGCCCAGTTTGTGGTTGTAAAGCTAACTTTTTGCTAGTTACATGAGCATATCGTTGAAATCTAAACGTGTTTCATTCTGAAAACCGATATTTAGCACACTCATTTATTTACTGACAACCTTAAACTACACTTAGGAATCAAAACTCAATGACTGACATTACGTTTTTGATATTTGCAAATGTAGAGACTTTCTCTAAAGTTACATACTTTGTGCGGTTATACAATTTGTGGACTTCTATGTCATCTTTGAAGAGCACTCACTCTGGTCCCCCAGGCTCTGTGCTGGTTGGGGAAATTCCAAATTGAACCAAAACAAACCACTACAATTGGCTTAAAATTGGCAAGCAAAATTCGGGACATTTCAACCTGCAGAATCTGGGGAAAAAAGTTAAGCTTTCAGTGTTTCGGGGGATAATGAGCGGATTTGGACTAGCAGTCTACTCTGATGGACTGCCAAGCTTAAGGTTTTACCGTGTAATTGGACTACTTTTGATCTTGTTTTTTTATCCTTGGGTAAAAGTTCTGACATATCGCATATATTCTATTTACCTGAAATTGTGGCGTTAAAATATTATACTCAATGAAATTTATACCAATGAAAGAAAACGTCTAGGATGATTCAACAGTTGCTGTTGCCAAATACTAACTCAAAGGGCACCTAGATTAACCCTTTTTCCAGATTTAATAAAAGTCTTTTGTGTCCCCAGAATGTGTCTGTAAATTTTCAGCTCCAAACACCCATCAAATTATTGATTATAGCTTTCACTAGTTTCTATTTTATAGCTCTCAAGAGCTTTTTGCTGTTTTTGTGTACTGCGCCTTTAAGGCTAGTCCTCCCCGCCCACCATTCCCACGTGCCGGCAGCGTGCCTGAAGGCCGATTTATACTTCTGCGTCAAGCGCATGCGTGTGCTACGGCACAGCCTACGCGTGGACACATAGCCCCTCGCCGTGGCCATCGGCGACATTGACGCGCACCTCTAAAAAAATGTATCGCGTACGCGTAGCGCAAGCTCTGTGATTGGTCGGCTTGGTAGCGCAGACGAGTGTGGGCAGAGATGAGAGCCGCGCGCCTGAGGCAGCGAGTGTTTACAAGTGTAGAGTCACGTGAAGGAGCTCCGGATGGTGACTGTTGCGTTAATACGCAGCTGTCAATCAATTCGGTGGGCGGGGGGACCGCACTTCTACGTCAAGTTGCGGTCGGTCTGAAAACCGCTCCAATTGGTCCACCGTTTTTATGTTGTTAAATTGAAAGAAAAAGGACTGGGTGTGTGTGGGGACCAATATGACACTCTATACACTATACCTACACATATGTCTGCCCAAACAGCTTGAAAAGTAGATCTTTCATCATAGGTGCCCTTTAAAGCAGTATATTTAGTTTAATCATTATAATTACTAATAAAAGCGATTTTTAAACAGAAAAGGTGTTTAATGAATACTGAGGTGGAAAATATAGTCAATATAAAGCTATAAATAAAGCATCACCACAACCAGCTGAAGGATTTGGTTAGTCAATCTCAAGGTAAGATCATTTATTTATGAAAACTGAATGTTTACCAAGGCCATAATACAATAAAAAAAGTAGCATAAGAAATATAAACTGTGACATTTTTATGTGTGGGAATGGCAGATCTTGAGTTTAGGGATTGAGCTTCTTTTGGGGACGTTTTGATTGGCAATTAGGCTTCTTTTGTTGTGAAAACCTGGCAACTCTGGGCAGGGCCGGAGGAAGCCGAACTGCTACTCTAGGCAATGGACTAGCACGCCGCCCTCAACCCGAAAGTGAAAACAAACCTGACCAGTTCATAAAGTGAGGACGGGGGGTTGATGTTGCGGATGAGTCAGTACGTTGGGTTGGGCGGCGGGGAGCGTTTGCCGCCCTCACTATTATGCCAGACCCCTATTATGCAAGTGTTCTGTTGATGTTGTGGATGAAAGTCAGTACGTTGGGTTGGGCGGCGGGGCGCGTTTGCCACCCTCATTATTATGCCGCTCTAGGCGGCCGCCTAGGTTGCCTCTATGGACGCGCCGGCCCTGACCCTGGGTCAACTTCAACATGGAAGACAAATGGATGATCATGAAAGATAGCGCTTACTTTACTATTTAATTTCCATGTGCAAGCATATGTGTTTATTAAAATACACACTATGGCCCAGTTTCACAAACGGCTTAGCTTAAGCCAGGACTAGACCTTAGTTAAATTACGCTGTTTAAGCCACATTTATGAAAACAGCCTTAGAAAAATACATCACTGGTGTGCACCTGTAGACAAAAAAAATGACATATTTTAAGACATCTCACTGCAAGTAATTTTTAGTTGAGACAGCTCAAACATGCAATTTAATCCATGACTAGCCTTAAACCATGTTTGTGAAACCAGGGGTATGAGTCTAACTTATATATATGTATATATTACCTATTATTTTTATTATTAATATAGTTATTTAGGATACAGATCAGTGCTAACTCTTTTGCACTATTTAACGAGCAGAGTCAGCAGACATCTTCCCAGCAGGCACTAAACATCATAAGACATTAATATTAGGTTAGATTTAGGCCAGGATGTGAGGTTACCAAAATTCAGCGTCTAAGGACAATGTTATTTTGATGTCCAATAACGACATCAAATGCTGTTGATATTTGCTTGATTTTAGGTTGTGTTTGAAAATGACCAAAATCCAATGTCAAGCCAACATCTTAAACCAACGTCATATTGACGTCAATTACTGACATTTATTCGTCAGGTATGCAAACCAAAATCCAACAACGTCATAGTGGTAACGTCCACAAAAGCTGTAACATCATTAGACGTTGATGTTTGGTTGATTTTTAGGTTGCGTTGGTAAGTGACGTCTGTCTGACGTTGGACACTGATGTCGGTCTGACATTGGGTTCTGACATCAACACAATTTTCATTTCCACCCAAAATGCAATCGATCGACAATTGGGTACAACTTCAATCTGATGTTACTTTGACTGCTGGTGTAGCAGAGTCCAGTGAAATCCTGTGCAGGTAAACCTCACTCCTCTAACCTCTAAAGGCGGGTTGGGTGGTGTAGGACCAGCGGGGGTTACATTGGGTTGTTTTGACATCCTTCAAACCATATCTATGCCTTTAAACAATCAAGCATAAATTAATGGCGTCAAACACCTCTCAAACTCCCCTGTTTAAAGTCACAACATCAAGGACCAGCGGAGGCCAAGCTGGAGCTAGTCGGTTGGTCTCCTGGGCTCTGCAGTGGCTGGGGAAATTCCAAATTGAACCAAAACATTTCATAACAATTGGCTTAAGATTGGCAATGAAAATTCGCAAATTGCAGCCAGCAGAACCTGGGAATTAAAAAAAAAAAGTCACAAAATCAACTATAAAGAGTCCATGTATGTCAAATACACACCTTAGATTTTCACATACATTAAGAGTACTGAATGTGCTCAAAAGCAAAATATGTCATATTTAAATATCAATGTTTGAGGAGAATGACTTGCAAAACTTGTAAAGTGTTCAGCTGTTTGATATTAAAAATGTAAAATATGTGTATACGAACACTTTAAAGTTCGTTTCGTTTTTGTAAATCATGAATAGGCTACTGAAATATTGCAACGTGTAAAAAATGAATATGTAACATATATTTGATACACATAAAAATCTAAAAGCTGTGCAATATAGACACCTATGAACACTTTACAGTTGGTTCCTTCAGTCATTCTTCTCAGATGATAATTAGCTTTAAATTATGATCAATTTTGCGTTTCAAGCCACTCTGAAACGGCAAAATAGTAGATTTGACTCTTGGTTAATAATAAAAAAATCCAAAATGTGTTCATTATAGTTATATATGACCGCTACACGACGATTTGAGCGTTGTTTTTGTGTCTGGACGCCATTCTCCTCAGATGAGGTAAGCTAGAAAAACTTTAGAGACAGTCCCCTACCTTTGCAAATGTCGAAGTCCAACGTTAGTCAAGCCAACTTTCTGTCAGTCTTTTTATAATGGAAATGTTACTAATTTGATCCCTAAAGTCACTTTATTTCTATAAAACATTTTAACCAGTTTTAATATTGGCGCTAACAAGTGTCAATAAAGCTCAGGTAAGATTTATTTATTTTAGTGACGTTACGTGTATATACATATATATTATTGACTTTTTCAGGACAAATCCCTTCACAGGCCTGCAATGACTTTAACTTCTGTGATCTCCCTACAGTGCAACCCGTAGGTGGCGCTATTGATTTAGTTTTGTCTCCTTAATAAAGCTCCTGATTGACGGCTTGCTATCCAGTAACCAGCATGAAGCGGAAGATTTCCACCAATCACGGTAAATCACAGTCTGTGTTCTCCGCCAATCAATGCGCGTCTTCCGTGTGTACATTATCCTCATTGGTCTGGCTTCGCTGTTCAGATGACCGGAAGACGTCCGTCTCTCGGTTCGCTGTGTGTGTTTACAATATAAACTGTCAAGCGTAACTGAACTTCTGAAGACATGGAGCTGTGTTTGTCCCGGGAGTATTTCAGGTGTTGTCGTTTATTATTTGATATATAATGTAAAGGACTATCATTTTTCACAATAACGTTAAGCTAACCATAATTTCCTGCTTATTTTTACAGTCAGAGATGGTTACAGTAATATTATATTCCCAAATTAATACCGATACCCGATTCAACACCTCAACAGACCTCTCAAATACATTTATTTGTCAGTTTTTAATGTGTATATGTGTGTGAAAGAGTGTGTTTGGATGTTTCCCAGTGATGGGTTGCAGCTGGAAGGGCATCCGCTGCGTAAAACATACGCTGGATAAGTTGGCGGTTCATTCCACTGTGGCGACGCAAGAATAATAAGCTGAAAAGAAAATGAATGAATGACGGTTAAATAATGGTTTACAACTTTATTACAATTTATAAAATAGTTTAGCAATTAATTGAGGTAAAGTTGGTTTATATTAACACATTCAGACTTTCTCTTATAGACTACAGCCTTATATACCTCTCTGTGTCTAATATATATGTTCAGAAAAGTTTTCTTTGTAAATTCTAAAAAGTAAAATCATATTAGCAGCCAATCACAGGCAAAGTACAGTATTGTTCACAGTAGGGTTGGTCCGATAAACAATATTTTATCGAATCGTGATCAAATTTATGTCAATAGCAATGATAAGCTCTGGACTTTATCTAAGAGCCAATCACACAGCAGAAATGTACAACAATAGGAATCCAAAAGTGTGTTGATATTAGAGTTATTATACAACCGAAAATTTATCGGCCGAAAATATGTTATGCCATTTAATGGACCCTCTAATTTTTGTGGCTTCAGTCATTGTTTGGGTACTCTTTTAAATATGAAAGCATTAACAACTTATATCAACATATATATATATATGTATGAGCAATTCCATGCAAATGTCAACCTTGCCATGAAAAAAATTAAGTTTTAAAATAGCGAAACCATTTCTACATTTTTTTCTGTAGGCTAGTATTTTCAGTGCTTTAAAAATACTCAAAAATGTCTCCGTCAATGTTTTCAAATTATTATTTATGATTTACAAAATCACACAAGTGGCAATTTCACATCCGTCACATCCATAATGAAGCTTTTTCCTTATAAATGTAAAAATATAAAATCAATCATGTTTGTTCTATAGAGAGCAAACTCTTATCCTTTTGATTAGCATCGTTTCTTTTGGGTTGTGCAGTTTAATTCACAGAATTTCTACAAAGTATGTTGTTTACTGTAAACTCACAGACTTTTTTTCGTCACATCCATAACGCACGTTTATTTTCCTCATTTAAAATATAAAAAATGTTTACGGATTAATATTTTTCTGCTTTCACAACTCTGTGGTCAGTTGTTTTGGAAAATATAAACAGATGTTTCAATATGATGTTAACATATATGATATACTCTGTCAATTTATGTTTTGAGATTTTACTGCAAATGTCACATTTATAACGCTGGAATTGCTCATATATATATATATATATATATATATATA
>CAIGQZ010032134.1:1054595-1070081 GCA_903798205.1 Danio tinwini
GTGTGTGTGCGTGCGTGTGTGTGTGTGAAAAAGAGCAAATGACATCTTTTAAAGAGAGCCTGTAATTAACGTTTCTTTGCGCAAATAACACGTCACTAACATCATTCCGAAATTTAAGAGAGACATCAGAGTTATAGAAAAGATCATGTATCTTACAAAATGTGCAAGTACTATCAATCTCCATGAATGTAGGTGAAGTTACTTTGCAAGGATTAATTTTGTGAAGTATTTTAAAATGCACTTCTTCAACCTTATTTAAAAATGCAAAATTTAAAGGGGATTGATCAGGTAGCTTTCCAATTAATATCAATAATTTTTTCATTGCAATAATATTTTCCTCTAGGGGATGTTTTGTGTTTAGATTGAAAGAATTGTCTAATTATTATATGATGGAGAAAGTATATCAATTTTTAATTCTGGGAGTATGTTTTTAACGCATCCATACGAAAGGTGATTATTAATTAGTTGTATTAAACCAGCTGGAATAGCCTTAACCACTTGGTGAAATTCTTTTAAAGCAATTGGAAAGTTATGTATCCTTGTAAAGTCCTCATAAGAGAGTGTTTCCATTATCATACAAATCTGTAACAAAATATGTTAGAGATATGTTTATGTTGGAGATAATGAGATAATTATTCCATAATAGGATTTAATGTGGAGAAAAGTTATGCTGAAAACTAATTTTCCAAGCTAATAATACTTCAATTTGGACAATTTAAGTGGCATTTTTCCAGGAAGAAAAGATAGACCTCCAATTTTCTGAAAAATATAATATATATATATATGCCAATTTTCTTAACCAATTAAGTTTAAATGTATTGTTAATATAAAAAAATCTATCATCTCTAAGCCACCGTCTACTCTTTTACCTGATATTACGTCCTTTTTTAATTTGTAAGGTTTATTTTTCCATATAAAACCTAAGGATTTATTAATATTTTTGCCAAATTCATCACTAAAAGCAGGATAAACAAGTCTAGATAAGCCTTCAGCTTTGAATAGTAAAACTCTTCCAAAAATAAGATCTCTTTTGCAGCCGATTATTTAAAATACACTTAGTTTTGACACAAAATTGTTCAGTGCAGTTTTATTTTTTAGAAATAAAGATCCCAAGATATTTCACACTTCTTTCACGGGAATATTTTCAATAGATAAGAGTATAGCATCATGTATGATTAAGATTTCGCATGTGTGAAGATTTTAGACGCTCTCCTCTTCTCATCTCTCCTCTTCTCATCTCTCCTTTAAACTCGCTCGTTTGCTCGCATTCAGTGCTCAGCGCGATGGATTGTGGGACACGCTGCTTCCAGAGTGTACATAGGAGGCATTGTGGGTATAAAGCGAGTGAACGTTTGTAGGGAATGACCGTCGCTCAACACAACAAAATGGCCGACGCAGGGAAGGGAAGATATGCAGCAAGAGGGGTTTTGTTCCTCTAGAGGGCGCCTGGTGGTCCATGAAGAAGGAGGGTAAAGGTTAGATGGCATACAGTTGGTATTCACATCAATTTAGCATCATTTTTGTGACACTATACAAAAATTATTAATACTTTACGATATTGTGAGGAAAAAAGTAGACGTTAATAAATTCAATTGATGTGTAATTTATTGAATGATATAAATAATTCTTGCTAACTTCCATGCGCAGCTGTATCCTTTCAGGAGTTTCCTTCCAGTCAAAAAAGGTTTTCTGTCTGACGAGTGGTGTTTGAACAATAAAACTGACACTCTTTTATGTCTGACTGATATAGAAATTAGCTTGACCGCATGTCTTATGTTACACAGGAACAAAAAAAAATGTTCGATGTTTATTTTATGCGAAAAGTCGTTAGCCTAGTATGTTAAGTAAACGCTGTAAGTTTTTTGTTTCCTATCATAAATACTCAAACTTTTTGATTAGTAAATGCTTTAGGAACTTCATTTACATTCAACTTTAAACAGGATTTTCTTCATTTCGATTTTTTTTTTTTACTCAAAATTTTCAAATAGTTGTTTATCAGCCAGATGTTGTCCAACCATAACAAATCATACATTAATAAAACCCTTTTTAAAAATTCAGGTTTTAATTAATGTAAAAAAAAATCTCACCAGTTTCACTGACCAGTGTTTGGGGTAATGCATTACCAGTGGCCACTGGCCTTAAACACCAAGCAGGCACAAGACGTCAACATGACGTTAAATTAAAGTTCAACCTCGTTGGGACTTTGCATTTTGTTTGGAAATGAAAATCGGTTTGACTTCAGAACTCAACGTCAGGCCAACATCAACGTCCAACCTAAAATCAACCAAATATCAACATCTAATAATGTTACAGCGTGACATTGTGTGGACGTTACCATTTTGGATTTTGGTTGCCATACCTGACGAATAAATGTCAGTATTTGACGTCAATATGAGTTAAGATGTTGGCTCGACATTGGATTTTGGACACTTTCCAACACAACCTGAAATCAACCAAACGTTATTTGACGCCATTGGTGATCAAAATAATGTTCTTAGACACTGGCTAGACATTGAATTTTGGTCATCTGACGTCACAACCTAAATCTAGCCTAATATAAATGTCATATGACGTTGTGTGCCTGCTGGACAATAACTAAATGCACTACAGAATGTTACGTTTACACACACATGCAAAAATGACATGTAAACGCGTCAGCTTTTTACAGCGTAATACTCACTACTCTTGAGTACTTTTAAAAGGGCTACTTTTTACTCGTACTTTGAGTAATATTTACAGCAGATACTTTTACTTAAGTATGATTTTTCAGTACTCTTTCCACCACTGTTCATTACAAGTAACGCTAGTTATTTAATATTAATTTTCTAAGTAACGATTAAAGTAACGCATTACTTAAAAGATTAAGTAATAATATTTAAGTTACTTTTTAAAAATGTAACTCAAGTTACTTTTTAGATCAGGGGTGCCAAAACGTTATGAAGGGCCAAAAACCTGACTTGATTGAGGGTAAATATAGCAAATTGTATTACATTAAAGCTGCCATGGGTAATTTCCTAATTTATTTTCATTCATTCATTCAATTTCTTTTCAGCTAATCCCTTTATTAATCAGGGGTCACCACAATGGAATGAACCACCAACTTATCCAGCGTATGTTTTACACAGAGGATGCCCTTCCAGCCGCAACCCATCACTAGGAAATCCTCATTCACACACATACACTACGGACTATTTAGTTTACCCAATTCCCTATGACCGCATGTCTTTGGACTGTGGGGGAATCCGGAGCACTCGGAGGACAACATGGGGAGAACATGCAAACTCCACACAGAAATGCCAACTTACCCACCCGAGGCTCGAACCAGCAACCTTCTTACTGTGAGGCGACATCGCTACCCCCTGTGCCACCACGCCACCCTAATAAAAATAATCCTAATAATAAAAACATTGCTTTGTATGAACTAATGCAGTATAATTTAAAAGATAATATATATAATGAATTCATTACAGTAAAAATAAAAACAATCCCATTTATTACACAATGGAGTTCAAAGCCAAATAGCAACACAAGTCAAGCTATTAGTCGTGTCAGCATTTACTTTATTTAAAATCCAATTCAGGTACAACATTTAATTGAAATGCTTAATTTCAGTTTGCTATAAAACTATAAAACAGACGTTACGTTGAATTCAAAATGACGATGTCTGTTAAAGGGATTCTCCCCAATGCTCCCCATCATTCTCTTTTCAGATGGGATGGTGGGCCAAATCAAAGCTTAGCCTACCACGGGCCACGAGTTTGGACATCTTGAAAATAAATTTCTAAATTAAATGAGTCGCGATGAATCACACACTCAGTGAGAGAATCAGTTTATTATTTTGAAGACATCGAGGAGAAGGGAACTACGGAAAGTGGATTTATGTAACTAATAAGATTACTTGTTACTTTTTTGGGGAGTAACTCTGCTGTAATGCGTTACTTTCAAAAGTAGCTTTCCCCAACACTGCTTATGAATGGTTTTATATCCCTGCTGAAAAAAACAGCTTAAACCAGCCTAAGCTGGTCGACCAGCCTGGTTTTAGAGAGGTTTTGGCCATTTCCAGGAAAATGACCAGTTTAAACCAGCTTGACCAGCCTGGTTTAAGCTGGACATAGCTGTTTCTGGCTGGTTTTAGCTGGCCAACTCCCAGCCTAACCAGACCAGGCTGGAAACCAGTCTGGAAATGGCCAAAACCCCTCTAAAACCAGGCTGATCGACCAGCTAAAACCAGCCAACCACCTTAGGCTGGTTTAAGCTGGATTTTTCAGCAGGGATATTGAATATATATAAACATACATGTTAAAATGCTAACTGAGTAATCCTGCTGAAAAAAAGGTATGTTTTGATGCTGGTCTTGCTGGTTTCAATGCTGGTTTTGCTGGTCTTGATGTTGATCTTGCTGGTTTTAATGCTGGTCTTGCTGGTCTCAATGCTGGTCAGGACCAGCACTCAGGCATGCAAGACCAGCATTGAGACCAGCACTAAAACCAGCAAGACCAGCTTCGAGACCAGCAAAACCAGCATTGAAACCAGCATACCAGCATCAAAACATACCTTACCAGCATATGCTGTTTTTTTCAGCAGCGAACGTACTGTGATTAGCCCATCATGAGCTATGCTATGAAAAGTAACATGCAACTGCCTATTATTTGCTTCAGGATTGGCCTGAAAATAAATTTTACCCAAGCAATGACACTGATAACCTTTCAAAAATGTTTAAAATCAGGTATATAGTGGCGTGTAAACGCTGGACAAGTATTGAAGCGTTACCTGAAGACGAATAGGTCATAAGCGCCGCCCATCTTAACTGCTCTTCCACCGCTCTTGTCCATTCTAGTTCGCGGTGTAATTTAAGCGCATGCGCAGTGTATAACAGAACGAGCCAACGGACGAAGTTGGAAACAAGACTGTTTGTTAATCCAGATTTTTGTTTACAATAAGCAATGGGTGAGTATATTTATCTACAACACATCAATTTACACCATTTCCCGTTGATGTATACCACCGAGAGCTCCAGTGCTTCTCAAGGCTGAGCTGTTAGTAGAGCATTACAGCTCAGATGTAAACAGCTAGTACTGTTTATCATGTTAGGTGGACACTGATAGACTTTTGTTTCGCTGCCTGTAATGTTATTGTTAGTTTATTTGTCATTTTTATCCTATTACGAGTCTTGGTTGCAGTTTTGTAAATTAAAGAACGTTTATATATGCTCAAATCTGCAAAACAGTGCATACATGCATGATATTTTCACTGCTAACGTGAAACCAAGTATTATGTTTGAATAATTTGTATTAGATATGTTGTAATATGAGTTCAAATTACTGAATGACACTGTATATGCATAGAAATGTGTGTGATGCTGAACATCAGTCGTGTATGTTGCACTGGTGTATATTTGATAATAGCTAGAAACACTAGTAGAATGGGTCAGAATGATAAACTTTTCACATGTCAAAAATCATTAGAATATTAAGTAAATATCTTGTTCCTTGAATGTATTTAATAACTTTTCTACTTTAGGAAGTTGCCTTGTACTGTTGCTTCTTTTATGTATTTTTTTTTTTTGTATTTATGCTTATTGACGTAAAGTTGGTTTTATATTCGCACATTCGTTCATTTTAGAACAGTAAGAACTTGCGTTTGGTCTTAAATAGCGTGTATATGACTGCAAAATAGGGCTGCACAATATGTCATTTCAATAATCATATCACAATCCTGTAGAGCTGAACAGTGCAGTGGCTTTACTTTATATCCAAAGTAAATTTAAGATGTCCAAAGATGCCTTTTTAAGTTGTAAAGGAATCTGTGTCTTTGAAACTAATGAAGACAGCAGAAGGCAATGATTTATTATGGTTTGGAAATTTTCTTAAATACAGTGCTTCCTGAAAGTGTTGATAGCGCTTCACTTTTTCCACATTTGTTTATGTTACGGCCTTATTCCAAAATGGATTAAATAGATTTATTTCCTCAACATTCTACACACAATCCCCCGTAATAACAATGTGAAGAAAGAGTTTTTGAAATTGTAAATTTATTAAAAATAAAATGCTGAAAACTCACATGTACATCAGTATTCACAGGCTTTGCTCAATACTTTATTGATGCACCTTTGGCACCTTTTTGAATATGATGCCACAAGCTTGGCACACCTGTCTTTGGGAATTTTCGCCCTTTCCTCTTTTCAGTACCTCTCAAGCTCTATCAGGTTATCAGCGACGGTGTACAGCCATTTTCAGAGATGTTCAATAGGATTTAGATCTGGGCTCTGGTTGGGCCACTCAAGGACATTCACCTTTGATATTTTGGCAGTGTGCTTTAAGTCATTGTCCTGCTGGAAGATGAACCGTCGCCCCAGTCTGAGCAGGTTTTCATTCAGGATGTCTCTGTACATTGCTGCGTACATCTTTCCCTCTATCCTGACTAGTCTTCCAGTTCCTGCTGCTGAAAAACATCCCCACAGCATGATGCTGCCACCACCACACTTCACTGTAGGGATGCTAGTAGCCTGGTGATAAGCGCTGCCTAGTTTTCTCCAAACATAACGCCCAGCGTTCACTCCAAAGAGTTCAATTTGAGTCTCATCAGACCAGAGAGTTTAGTTTCTGATGGTCTGGGAGTCCTTCAGATGCCTTTTGGCAGATTCCAGGCGGGGAGTGTCTTTAGTCTGGCCACTCTACCACACAGGCCTGATTGGTGGATTGCTGCACAGATGGTTGTCCTTCTGTAAGGTTCTCCACAGAAGAACGCTGAAGCTCAGACAGAGTGACCATTGGGTTATTGATCACCTCCCTGACTAAGGCCCTTCTCCCCCGATCACACAGCTTAGATGGCCGGTCAGCTCTAGGAAGAGTCCTGGTGGTTTCAAACATCTTCAACTTACGGATGATGGAGGCCGCTGTAAATGCAGCAGAAATGTTTGTGTAACCTTACCCAGCCTTGTGCCTCGAGACAATCCTGTCTCTGAGGTCTGCTGACAATTCCTTTGTCTTTATGCTTGGTTTGTGCTTTGACGTGCACTGTCGACCCTGGGCCCTTATATAGACAGGTGTATGCCTTTTCAGATCATGTCCAATCAACTGAATTGACCACAGGTGAACTCCATTGAAGCTGCTGAAACATCTCAAGAATGATCAGTGGAAACAGAATGTACCTGAGCTCAATTTAAAGCTTCATGCCAAAGGCTGACAATACTGATGTACGTCTGATTTCTAGGTTTTTTATTTTTAATAAATTTGCAACAATTTCAAAAACTCTTTTTTTTTCACATTGTCATTATGGGGGATTGTGTGTAGAATGTTGAGGAAATAAATGAATTTATTCCAGTTTGGAATAAGGCTGTAACATAAACAAATGGGGAAAATTGAAGCTCTATGAATACTTTCTGGGTGCACTGTATGTTTATGTAAAACAGAATATATTGTCTTCAATAGGGGGAAAAGTTGCTGTTATTTTACCCAGAAATAAAAAAGAACATATTTTAGAGCAGTAATTGTATTACTGTGAAACCGTGGTATTTATATCCAAGGTTATCATACCGTCAGAATCTTAAACCGGCCCATGCGTAGCTGCGGGTCACTTATTGATGAATGTTTTTCTGTCTCTCTCCATCTGTAGATCTCATCCCGTCTCTGTCCTCACTGCGGCTCCTGGTTTCTCCTCTGCGTCTCACATCCGCCTTCATGTGGCAGATTGTCCAGGATCAGAACGTGGAGCAGTTTGGAAAACTGGAAGAGTTTGTTTCGGTGATGACCAACCTCGTGCCAGAACTCCTAAGCAGGAGGCAGAGGGCCACTTTGATAGTAGGATTGCGAGCAAAGGTGAGATATGATGTAATACTGAGGTGGGGTGGCTCAGTGGTTAGCACTGTGTCCTCAAAGCAAGAAGGTCGCTGGTTCGAGTCCCGGCTGGGTCAGTTGGCATTTCTGTGTGGAGTTTGCATGTTCTCCCCGTGTTGGCGTGGGTTTCCTCCGGGTGCTTCAGTTTCCCCAGTCCAAACACATGCGCTATAGTGGAATTGATTAACTAAATTGGCTGTAGTGTATGAGTGTGTGTGTGAATGAGTGTGTATGGGTGTTTCTCAGTACTGGGTTGCAGCTGGAAGGGCATCCGCTGCTTAAAACATTTGATGGAATAGATGGCGGTTCATTCCACTGTGGAGACCTCTCATAAAAAAAAATGAAAGAATGAACTAAATTAATATTTGATGTTTATATATATATTATATGTGCGATGCAGTAGGTAGTGCTGTCGCCTCACAGCAAGAAGGTCGCTGGTTCGACATCGGCTGGGTCAGTTGGCGTTTCTGTGTGGAGTTTGCATGTTCTCTCCGTGTTGGCGTGGGTTTCCTCCGGGTGCTCCGGTTTTCCCCACAGTCCAAACACATGCGCTATAGGGGAATTGAATAAACTGTCAAATGAATGAATGAATAATACTCAGGTCTGCTCTCCTGACACTGCTACTGTGGTAAAATATGTCAGTTCACGGTTATTGAATTTCTGGAATATCATCATATTGTAAAAGTCTCGGTTTAGATATTAGAAGAATAGGCATTTTATATAAAATATTTTCCAAGGAATATCATGGATTGTTATTTTTATGACATCTGAAGTTTTACCTTGCATTTATCCCTCACCAAAAAATGTTTTACACTGTTATAGTTATGGTGCTATTTTATTCCTTTCCCATTGTTCGATCGACAATCAAAAATATTAAAATAATAGTTTTTTGTGACAACAAGCCACATGCTTTGTTTTGTTTTGCTAAACATGAACGAGAACTGAACTTTACTGTGCGTTACAGTAGCCGCGACACATTTATGTGAAAAATAAGGTGCATGGCTCCAGTTTAATTGGCATTTAATCAATTGGCAGGTGCTTTCATTCAAAGCAATTTGCAAATGTGGACCATATAACTGTAAGTAACCAATAAAATGGCATAAAATAAATTGTATTTATTCATAATTTTCTTTTCGGCATAGTCCCTTTATTAATCTGGGGTCGCCACAGCGGAATGAACCGCCAACTTATCCAGCATATGATTTACTCAACGGATGCCCTTCCAGCTGCAACCCATCCCTGGGAAACATCCACACACACTCATTCACATACATACACTATGGTCAATTTTAGCATTTACCGCATGTCTTTGGACTTGTGGGGGAAACCGGAGCACCCGGAGGAAACCCACGCCAACACGGGGAGAACATGCAAACTCCACACAGAAACGCCAACTGACCCGGACGGGACTCGAACCAGTGCCCTTCTTGCTGTGAGGCGATTGTGCTACCCACTGCACCACCGTGATGCCCATAAATGTTTATTTATTTATCATCATATTTTAGTCATTTTATGGCCGTACAACAGAGATGCCCAAACTAGGGCCGGCGGGCCAAAGTTGGCCCATGGTAACCTTTGATTTCCACCATCCCATCTGAAAAGAGAGGGAGACTGATGGGGATGGTTTCGAGATTGTCAATTCAAATGTAATGTAACCCTTTGTTTGTTTTATTGTTAGAAGCTAACTGAAATTAAATTAAAACAACACAATTCTTGAGGTTTTTATTGAACTTAATTACGTTCAATGTACTTAAATTTGTTAAAACTAGTAAGTGAACTTAATTTGTGGAACTCAACGTTGTTACAGTGTATATTTACTAATTTACATAAAGTCAATGTACAGAACATTGTTCAATTTGAATGTTAATTTTAACCATATTCGCATTTTAAGTTCATAAGTTTTATTTGAGATGCTTTACTATTGCAGTTTCATTTATTTTATATACGTCATCAATTTAATTAGATTCAAAATAGCATGGCTTATCTGCTAATAAGCCTAAAAACAATTAGATGTGTAGTCCTTCAAACTTTGTTTGTTTTCTTTGTCTGTTTTCTGATTTTGTTTTGTTTGCTGCGATTGCATCTTTTAGATGATACTTGAGATGTGTCGAGGTGAGCTTCCAGCAGACCTTCACACTGTCAAATCACACATTCACCAAATCCAGACTGCCGATTTACTGAAGGTAGGTCAAGTCTAGTGTTGTCATGATATGGAAATTCGATACCTAAATAGATTAATAGGTACCGAAAAAGTCCACAGAATAGAAAAGTCCCAGAGGAAAATGAAAAAATATGATACCCCGGTGTTTTAGAATATGGAAAAACTGTCTTTACGCTGTTTTCATCTGTCTTTATATTATTTGTTCTTATTTTATTTATACTTCTCTCTTTTATTCCTGTTTATGTAAAGCACTTTGAATTGCCACTGTGTATGAAGTGTGCTATATAAATAAACTTACCTTGCTTAGTGGTACAGAAATTTTTAAAAACCTCCATTTCCTGCAAACATTAGAAGGCGTTCTTAAAGAACGCTGATTGGCCATTGTGTTCACGTACTCAACAGAAATGACTGTGATTGGCCGTGAAGGTCATCAGTTCACCAAACTCACAGCTGTTTACTGAGTGTAAACACTGATACAGGGACACTGGAGCATTTTAAAGCCACGTCGATCAGCTGGTTTGTCTATAAGTTGACATACAAGCGATCCGCTGATGAATCGAGGCTTTAAAACACTCCAGTGTCTCTGTATCTGTGGTTACACTCCGTAAACAGCGATGAGCTCGGTGAACTGATGACCAATCACAGTCATTTCTGTTGAGCACGTGAACACAATGACCAATCAGCCCTGTTTAAGAACGCACTCAAATGTTAGCGGGAAATGGAGGTTTTTACAATATATGTACCGAATTCCACTATCGTGACAACAGTAGTCAAGTCTTGAGGCTTTTGTATTTATTAAACAGGAGCTGACTTTGTGTATTTTAAACATTTTGTGTCTTCTTTTCAAGAGCATTGGTATGTTTTTCATATATATGCATAAACTTAAATCACACCAGCACAATTATCTACACTTTCATTTTAGGGCTGGACGATATTGTATATGGAGTATTGCGATAAGGATATTTCTTATGATGAAACATTTCCCTAGATTATTTTTTTTTTATAAACTTTGTTTGCAAGTCATTTATTTATTTAATGATATCAAAATTAAACAGGTTAAAAAAAATTGTTCAGTTCTAATTAATTCTAATTCAGACTACAAAACTGTCGAGGTGCAAACGTTTAGTCTTTAAAACACTATGAGCAGATATTCTGACTCTGATTGGCTGATTTTCCTCTCTCATCTTAAATCCCACCACTATGCCTCATTCACACTAGCAGCGACTTTGTAGCTGTCTGTCACTCTGGGTGGCGACCTGCTGCAAACAGGTCTGTGTAGGTGTACAGCGCGGAAGATACAACCGCCCTCTAAGCGAGCAGAGAGAGGATCACGTGAGCTCTATTGGTGTTCATATTGGCTGTCGCTCAAGAAAGTCGGTCTTCATTTGCATGAAAGCTGAAGGATTCTCAACTTTGACGCATTGCTGGACACGCCCACCTGGTCGCCAACAGTCACTTACGTTGACGAAGGTCCCTGGCAGTATCTCGCTCTCCGTTGAAATGAGTGGCCGCTTGTTGCTTTGCCTCTGCGAGTTGTTTGTAGTTTGAATGAGGCTTTAGTGTTTATTTTCAGCTTTGAGCTCCAGCCAATAGCAGAACAGCAACTAATGGGAAGGCGGGGCTAAAGTTACTAAGGCCCTATCTGGTTGGTCAAATAAAAAAAAAAAAATGCATAAAATAAGTGTCACTTGTCACACGTGTCTAAGTATATACTATTATCACGATAACAATAACTTGGCGATATATTGTACTTTCATGTATACTAGGGGTGTAACGAATTTACAAATATATTCTGTTGACAGCAAAGCTCTAGATAGCTATTTCTCCATCTAAAGATGGGAATTAAACTTGTGTGCAACCCGATATCACCGTTTCCCTCTAATGAATGGAAGAGAAGCCACTTTGGGCTTTACGTGCGGTGGCTTTTAAAGGCTTTTTAGAAAGACCAAAAGAACTTTTCAGATGTTTTTACAACATTTAATTTATGCAATTTATTTGTCCACAGGTGAGTGACACAGACATGGAGAGCTTGCAGGACAGCGTACTTCAACTTGTCC
This sequence comes from Danio tinwini, assembly GCA_903798205.1. Lineage (NCBI taxonomy): Eukaryota > Metazoa > Chordata > Actinopteri > Cypriniformes > Danionidae > Danio > Danio tinwini. Next base: position 1,066,649 of record CAIGQZ010032134.1, read on the forward strand.
TCAGCTTGCTAGAGGACGCCATGAAACGGGAATACTTCTTTCAGGTCCGTGTCTCGCCTCACAAGCTGTTTTTAACGCACTGTATAGTAGGGAAGTGTACCATTTCAGACGCAGCCGTGACCTCAGTGACAGCTTTTGTATGTGTATTTCTGTTTCTAGACCTGCATAGTATGATTTATTATTTAGAATGAGGAAATAAAGTGACTATAATGCCAAATGTTTGTGATCTAATGGGAATGAAACATAGATGTGTACACTAGATATCGCGTACGGACACTGAGCATGCGTTAATACCACCGCCATATTGGTACAGTGCACTTAGTAAAGCCAATGTGAAGATGCTGGACTTTTGCGCTGCATACGAGTGTAGTAATGAGCAAACAAAGCATAAAGGAATTGCCACGTCATAAATTACGTAATAATTACGCCCCCACAAGAGCAAGCTCCTGATTGGTTAACACGGTGTAAATGTGTGCAGAAGTTCAGATTTTTGAACTCGAGTGATTCGCACGTTAAGCGCATCAAACGCGCAAAATGCTCAATTTGCGCGTATCGCGCTGCAGGATGTCTATTCTCGCGTTTGCATTGACTTAACATGTAAATCACTTCTTCCACGTCTAGTTTGAACACAGCATGAAAACCTCCATTTCCTGCTAACATTAGAAGGCGTTTTTAAACAGCGCTGATTAGCCATTGTGTTCACGTGCTCAACAGAAATGACTGGGATTGGCCATGAATATTTAAGAACGCGATATTTAAGAACGCGCTCAAATGTTCGCGGGAAATGGAGCTTTTTACAATATATGTACCGAATTGTATGTGTATTTCTGTTTCTAGACCTGCATAGTATGATTTAATATTTAGAATGAGGAAACAAAATGACTATAATGCAAAATGTTTGTGATCTAATGGGAATGAAACATAGATGTGTACACTAGATACGGACGGACGGACACTGAGCATGCGTCAATACCACCGCCATATTGGTACAGTGCTCCCAGGACAAAAGTCATTCAACTGCACTTAGTCAAGATTAAAGCCAATGTGAAGATGCTGGACTTTTGCGCTGCATACGGGTGTAGTAATGAGCAAACAAAGCATAAAGGCATCACGATTTTATATGTTACGAACATTAGTGCTAAACAAGTAACGTTATTGATGATAATACAGTCACTTACTGCACTGACCATAAGGCAAAGTAGCAACAATTTGCCCTAATCATAGATTAAATCATTGATATATATATATATATATATAGATATATATATGTTTATACATCTATGGCTCTGGATGGCCGGTCCTCCACTGCATCTTGGTCCCACATTCATTTCAAAGGAGTGCTACCCTGTACCAAAATGGCAGCTCTATTGACGCATTCCTTCCAATAGACAACAACAGCGTAGGCGATGCCTAATGTAAATATCTATGGGAGTGAAATTAGTGGAAACTAGTGTTTGTAAAACTCATGTAGCTCCATAGTATTCATTCAAGTTTGAGAACTTCAGTGATGGTGATAATTATCTTATTTTATTTAGATAGGTTTGCAAAAAGATTTAAGATAAGAGCAAAGTGTTTGTATTTCAGGAAGTATTTCCAGTGGAGTACGGTCCTGACTTTGACAAAGCACTGCAAGTTCTTGTTGGGTTTTTTCTCTCCAGATTGGAGCAACTTCTGCCCGTACCAAACTTCAAACAGGTCTGATTATACCAGCTTCTCAAATACCTTTCCATATCCGAATGATTTACGCTAGCTGCTAGTTGTTTTGGGGTTTTCAATACTTCAATTCCTTCGATTCCTTTCAGCTTTCATTGTTGCTCAGCTGCCATCCCGGCGAGCTGGATGGGTGTGTGGACTCGGTTTGCAAATCACACAGTTTGCTGTCCTTGCTGCAAACAGATATTTGTGGGACTCTGGAAAAAAATGGTAACATTTAATGCCGGTTTCATTTTATATGTGCTTCCCATATGGTCGAACTGAGCTTAAAGCATCTTTGCACAGCAAAGACAGCACAGAAAACCAACCTAAAATGGCATACATTTTCAAAAATGTCTGTTTATGTAAACATTTCAATGCGGCAGAGTGTCTTTAGACTGAATTCTGAATAAATCGGCTGTGTAAAGATGATTTTACATGGTTTAGTTACATGGCTATAATAGCAAGCAGATTTGAGAACTTTAAAGGATTAGTTCACCCATAAATATGATAAAGGAACACGCCACTTTTGTTGAGTTTGACTATTTTTGCATCCATTCTGATGATCTCCTCATCTGTCGGGAGCATTTTTAGCTTAGCTTAGCATAGATCATTGAATCGGATTAGACCGTTAGCATCTTGTTTGAGCTTCTAGAAAATAGCAAATTGTCATTTTCCGTCAGCCTTCATACACAATGTCACCACAGAAGAGTCAAAAAGTAAATAGGAAAATTATTGAAACTTTGGGGGTTTTTTTTAATTAGATGCTAACGGTCCAATCTGATTCAATGATTTATGCTAAGCTAAGCTAAAAGGGTTCACGCGAGACTCCGAGATTGACTGAATGGATCAAAATATGGTAAAACTCTGTGAAATTACAGAGTAAAATCTTGTATGTTAGCCTAATTTTAAAAAGGGGGAGTGTTTCTTTAATTTCTTGTAATTTTTGGTGAACTGAATAATGGAAATTTATGTTAAGATACTCCAAAACGCATGTCACTAACCAAGTAAGTGAGTGCTGAAGATGAGCTTTCATCTTGTTTTCTTCAGTTCTTCCATCAATAGTGGAGGATCGAATAGTCTCCTCATTGTCACTGCCTCCTGTTGGCAACTCGGTCCTTGTAAACCAGCAGAACAACGATGCCGCTTTACTTCTGGAGGAGCCGAAAAACATACCAAAACAGACTGTGGACAAGGAGACGCTGACGGGTGATGCAGATGTCCAAAATGAGGGATCTAGTTTCAACAGCGAATCATCCTTCAGAGACAGCGATGGAGAAAAGGAAACAAATACCGATGAACTGCAAGAGTAAGTTAAGAGTTGAGTTTTACCACTTACTTTTAATCCATTCAGCCGATCTCCAGGTCTGGCGGGAGCTCTTTTAGCTTAGCTTAGCATGAATCATTGAATCGGATTAGCAACTTGTTTGAGCTTCTAGAAAATAGCTACTTTTAGCTACTTCTCTACAGAGAAGTCAAGCATTCAATATGAAAATGCTCAAAACGCTTTGCTTATTTTAGAACGAGATGCTAATGGTCTAATCCACTTCAATGATCGATGCTAAGCTAAGCTAAAAGTGCTTCCGCCAGACACCGAAACTGGATTCAAAAAAGTGGTATGGTGTAGGGAGGATGATCAGATCAGGTCAAAATGCTGGGACAACCGACTATTCCTTTTACTGAAGTTGACAAGTCGATGTTGTTATTTTTGTTATTATAAGGGCTGGGCAATATAAAAAAT
>CAIGQZ010032134.1:1070481-1087037 GCA_903798205.1 Danio tinwini
AATTTGTAACTCTGCCACCGTTTTTGGCTTCTGGACTGCTTTGCTCACTCTGGCTGTAAAGTGCTTGGCCCCTTAATGGCTGCTTGCAGCTATATTTATTAATACTAGTATTAATATTTTCACCCCTTTGAAACACAGCCATATATGAGAAGTTTGTTTATCGAAACAATACATTTATGTAATAAAAACCATGCAGGTGGGCAGTATTTCGAAAAATGAAGTGGGTAGTTCATTCAAGAATAGGTAAAAATAAACACAGTAGATCTGCTGTTAGTTATATTTCCCATTATTACTTGTAATCTAAAAGGAATCTTTTTTCTGGAAGGATTTTGAGTTATTCTGTAGCGATGAATAAATATTTAAGAAAAGTCGTGATTAAAGGTCCTGTTTACTCATTTTTTTTTAGGTGTAACTCCAAGGAGTCAGACCTGCTGTCGTCCACCAATGATGCTCACACAGGTAAAACCGAAAGTCAACAGGCCTCATTCAACAATATCATACAAATTGTCCCCCCCCCCCCCCCCCCCCCCCCCCCCATGTCTCAGCAGGGTGTTTTCACACCTCTAGTTTGGGAAAGTGGGTGTGTCCAGCTCTGTTTAGGTGGAAGTGTCGAGGGAGGGAAAAAAGAGGGAAGATTTTGCATAAAAATGCAATAATATCCAGCTGCAGAACCACAGAACCACACACGTTTCAGGCACACACAATCCAGCACACACGATCTAGGCAAACCATATATGGTTACGCTGGATGTTAATGTTGTTAATGCACTTCTCGGACATCGTCGTTAATATATTTTTATATTTACTGTTGATAAATGTTGTACACAATGAACAAAAGTGTTTACTGTTTCACAAATATTGCAATCGAGGCGGGCGAATGGGGAGCGTTGTTTTCGATCGCCATTCAATATAATAGACTGAATAGACTTTTTTTATCAGTCATCATAGATGATGATCAGTCTTTATTTATCTGACAGAGTCAGTATAGCAGATACTCGATGCTGGCCTTGCTGAACGATCTAAATTGGACAGTTTTAATGTATATAATGGATTCATTTATAATAGCAAGTTGATATGTATCGGCAATAATACATCTTCATATGTAATAAAAATCTTTTTACATTTAATAAATGTGAACACTATATTTTACTCGAGCGATTTAATAGTATTTATTTGCTTAAGTTTCAAACGTTTTTATTAATGATTTCCCACATTAAATACTATATAATATATTATACTAATATCTAATTTATAGGAAGTAATATATTGTTTTTAAACCGTAATTTGTGGTAATTATAGTTGCAACAAATTTAACAATACAAAAAATAACTGTTAAAATACATATTTCCCAGTGATGAGTTGCACCTGGAATGTTCTCCCTGCATTCGCGTGGGTTTCCTCCGGGTGCTCCGGTTTCCCCCACAGTCCAAAGACATGCTCTACAGGTGAATTGGGTAGGCTAAATTGTCCTTAGTTTATGACTGTGAATGAGTGTGTGTGGATGTATTCCAGAGATGGGTTGTGGCTGGAAGGACATCCGCTGCGTAAAACATATCCTGGATGAGTTGGCGGTTCATTCCGCTGTGGCGACCACAGATTAATAAAGGGACTAAGCCGAAAAGAAAATGAAAGAATGAATGGATATATATATATATATATATATCAATAACAGTTGCTACAGTTTAGTAAAAATAGTAGTTTAAATCAGTTTATAACTGTATTAATTTCTAATATATTATCTATAATTATTCATTTTAATGTGACCGATTATTACTTGTTTTTAATATTTTACAACAAAACTATTTTAACCAAGTATGACAACATTAAGATCCTGAATTATACACTTAATCCTACAATTAGACGGTCTGTTGTTTTCTTTGAGTATGTGAGTATGTGAATAAAGTCGTAAGTGTTTAACCAGTTATTTTTATTTGCACAATTTGAGTTCAGAAACTGCAGGGATGTTAAAGTGATCGTTACGATATAATAACGAAATAACGACTGAAATGGGAAACCATAAACTGTTCGCAGTCTAAAGGCCAATTTATACTTCTGCGTCAAGTGCACGCGTATGTTACGGCGCAGCCTACGTGTGGACGCATAGTCCCTCACCGTAACCGACGGCACATTTCATAAAATGTAACGCGTACGCGTAGTGCAAGCTCTATGATTGGTCGGTTTAGTAGCGCTGACGAGTGTAGGTGGAGGTGAAAGCCGCTCGCCCGATGCAGCGAGTGTTTACAAGTGTAGAGTCCCGTGAAGGAGCTCCGGATGGAGACTGTTGTTTTGTGTTTACCTCATGATTAAAGTTGTTGCACGTCCGCCAGTTCCCGCCTCAAAGTGAGCGAATTTGAGCAACTTGTACATTAAGGAAGCGTTCAGAAAAAGCAAAACACCAACAAAGAAACTCGACACAGAGGAACATAAACACCTACTGCCAGCTAGCGTTTCGGAAGTGTATTGCAGAGCAACAGAAACAGCGCGCAGAAGTATAAATGCACGGCTACGCGCGAGGCATACGCGGTGGGTTACGGCGATCACTTGACACAGAAGTATAAACCAGGCTTAATGAATGGCAATCATAGCACGGGCGGTCTCGATTGCAATATTTGTAAAATACAGTAGGGGCGATAACGCTCCTAAGGAGTTAGTTAGTTACCATATATGGTTTGCCTAGATTGTGCGTGCTAGATTGTGTGTGCCTGAAACGTGAGTGGTTGGCCTGCAGCTGGATATATCTCTATAAATGGGAGTTTCCCTTTGGGCACGCGCTGATTTTAGGCAAAACAAACACGCAGACGCAGGGGAGAAAGACAGTGACTGTGTTTACGTGGACATCAGTAATCCAATTATTTGCCAAATGATTAATTTGTGGACTTTAACTGCACTTTGGCACTTTCATTCAGGAACATTTCCTGCATGTCCCCCGTGACTAACGAGATATTGTGTTCGAGGAACTGCTGGAGAGTGGAATTTTAATGGAGTGTTTGATACCGCACGGTGTATGGGGGAAAAAAATCCTCTGCATTTCTCGGTAACTTGGATGCACTTAGATGTAGCGTCAGAAAGCCGTGTGTGTATAGACTATCCTGTCACAAAATGCGGCGAAAATCCTACACGACGGTAATAGTTAAATTGAGGTTTTTACATTCAACGAGCAGCATTTACAGCGGATCTTTCCATCTATAATATTGCAGTGATATTAACATACTGTAAACTTAATAACTAAATCATTTTGACTGAGGTCTGTCTTTAAAAACTGAAAGAGCACTCCTGACGATACGAACTAACTTTGCCATCTGAATGAACAAACAAAGAACACTGATCACACACTTACCAAATCTGTAGAGACAGGACAATCAACACAAACGGGAGCCGTGTCTTTTTTAAAAGGAGACGAACGACAAATCCGGATTTCATCATTTCCAGATGCGAAAAGCTCTCGGGTAAAAAAAAAATTACAAACGAATTTCTGTCACGTGCACGTGAGTCCAGCTGCGCACTCATAGCGGGGAAAGCAAAACTTGTTTTGGCAACACAGCGTGGCGTCTCTCTGTCGTCTGAACACTGTAACAGACTAGTCTTCGAAGCTATCATGCATATTAATGAAGCTGCACCTCATACACAATAGAGCGCGCTGATTGGTCTGAACCAAGTCTTTCTCATGAATTAATGCCGCACCCTCAGAGACGTCACGATCTACTCGCAGGTACAGACGTCCACTCTCCACGCTGGATTACATACAAGTATCTCATGGCCATGACGCAGCTTCAACAATTAGTTTCAAACCGGAAGAACGAATTTGCTTAACGCAAAAACTACTTTTTAGTGATGTATATGTGTCCTAATAGTGTTTATAGCAGCGCGGGACACATATATGACTGTCAACAGCTCAACACATGTGTTCTGATGTTTCGTGACCCTTTCTGAGAACAGTATACAATGAAACGGTGAATCCCTTGTCTTTATTATTCAAAGCGCATGCCAGTTTTTCCAAATTAACATAGGAACGCCTCACAATTCCCTATCTATAACATGAACTGTTAGGGCTGGGACACACCAAGGCGACAGTCAGCAGTTGGGCTTTGTTGGTCAGCCTAGTTGGTTTGGTGTTTTCCACACATCGCCTCTTGTCGGGGTTAAGATTTTATCCATGAGGCCGATTTTCTAATGTCTGCATCTTCGTGTTTAAGAAGAGATTGGTTTATGAACGAGGCCTGATATTCTCCTTTTGATTTAATCATTTCTCCTTCAACCCACGTTTAGGAGATCTCATTTTTCAGGCAGCCGTGCCTCCTCAGCGTCCCGACAGCTTCACCAACACCCCGTCTAAAGGCTTCCACTACGCGGGCAGGACCGTGCACAAGTGTCAGCAGTGCACTAAATACTTCATCTACCGCTCTGACCTCGTGAAGCACCAGGAAGCGCACAGCAAGCCAGGGGCGCACGAGTGTCTGCAGTGTGGGCAGGATTTCGAGGATTCGACTCAGCTGGCGGCACACAGGATCACCAGCTGCAACACCAGAGTGTTCAAGTGCGTCAAATGCAGAGCTCACTTCAGATCCCTCAGGACGCTGTACAAGCACAACCGAATGCACAAAGAGAAGACCACACACAAATGCCCCGAGTGCGGACGCACGTTCACAAGCCTCTCCCAGTTGGTCAGCCATCGGCGCGCACATCGAACTCCCGCCATTAAAAGGAACTACACCTGCAAACAATGCAATGAGACGTTCGGCTCGTATAGAGCAAGTCTGATCCACCAGAAGATCCACAAAGCGGACGCAGCTCGTCCGTCCAAATCGGAACGACAGCCAGGTAAGTGTCGCTTCTGTGACTTGACGTTCAACGTAGACAGCGAGTTAAGAAGCCATCTGAAGACGCACGCCGAGTTCAGACCGTATATCTGCGACCAGTGTGGGAAGTGCTTCTCTGCGAACAGCAGTCTCCTAGCACACCTCTCCAACCACACCGGAGAAAAGCCCCTCCTGTGCTCGCAGTGCGGCAAACGCTTCTACAGCAAAATCCAGCTCAAGTCCCACATGAGGTGTCATTCTGGAGAGCGTCCGCACATCTGCCCCTACTGCGAGAAGCAGTTTTCCCTGTCAGGGAACTTGAAGATCCACATCCGCATCCACACCGGGGAGAAGCCCTACGTGTGCCATCAGTGCGGCAAGGGTTTCGTGTCCGCCGGGTGTCTGCAGGTGCACCTGCGCTCACACACCGGCGAGAAGCCGTACCAGTGTAAAATCTGCGGGAAGAAGTTTGTAGTTTCCAGTCACCTGACGGCGCACATGTGCTTTCACACCGGCGAGCGTCCGCATTGCTGCGTGCAGTGCGGGAAACGCTTCATCCGCCGCTACGACTTGAGCAAGCACATGTACACTCACATCGGGAAGAGGCCGTTCCCTTGCCCCATGTGCCCCAAGGCTTATACCTGCCGCACGCACTTGAACAGGCACATGAAGAGCCACAGCGTTTGATTAGCATTATGATTATTATATATGTTTTGTTTATCGTTTTGTCATCCTGAGTGCCTTGTAAGGAGCGAAATTGTACTCGCGAAGATTATTATGGTGTTATTTACTCGTGCTCATCACGACAAAGTGTTGATGTTCAAGCCTTTACACTGTGTTTTTATTCTCTCTCTCTCTCTCTGGGAGACATTTAAAGAGACAGTTCACCCAGAAATGAACTTCTGTCATCATCAGTTCCTTTCTTTCGTTGGACACAAAATAAGATATTTTGAAGAATGTTGGAGAAAAAAAAAACTGATTTCTATACTATTTTATAAAAAAAATCTTTAACATTCTTCAAAATATCTTGTTTTTTGTTTGACGCTATTTGAGTGTAACAACGAGGACGTGCTCGTCTTTTGTGGTGAACCGGCTCTTTTCGGTTTTGATTCAGAGATGACTACCTCTACCAAGCTCTGAGAATGACAGGAATGTATGATCCTCGGTAACGTCATTTGTAATAGACATTTAAGTTGCTTATTTATTTATAATCGTCCCCATCCTACGTCTAAATCAGCCAGCGACTCGATGAAACGCATTATGATTTTTTTCATAGCCAGTTCATCTGGTTCGTTACCAGAAGAACAGCTCTCTTATCAGACTGGAACTTCAGATATTCGATTGTAAAATCTTGCTTCTGAATTACTACGTAAATTGTAGTCTGTTTAAAGGGACAGTTCTGTCATCATTTACTCTTCTTCCACTTATTTCTAACCCGGTTTCTTCTGTTGAACACAAAGGAAGATATTCTGAAACAACAGCCATTGGCTTCCATAGTATTTTTGTTCCTACTATTAATGTGAACAAACCATCATTCTTTAAATTATCTCGTTTTGTGCTTGACAGAAGAAAGAAACTCGAGTTTAATGAGTACGTTTTATTTTTGACAATGTTCCCTTTAGTTTTTGCTGATATAAGCGTCATAAATTATAACTACGCTGTCCCTTTAATTGAAACATGCTCGTTTTCCTCCTGCCTGCTTTAATATTGAACCTCGTGCGCGCAGCAGTTCTGTTGTTTCAATACAGGGAAGTCATTTGAAGAACGCTTCAGCATTTGCTTGCGTTACTAATGTGTGACGCCGTTTCATGCCATGGATATTTTCTGTAGGATACACCTTTTAGGTTTAGGTTTGCTGGACTCATTCTCGGTAAGCAGCTGTTAATAAAATGTGCCGAATGTTATCGCCTCACACTGAACAGAATAAATGTGTCAACTTAAAGATGGAATTAAAAATGTGTGAAGCCCGTTTCTACTTGCCTGCGCTCTGAAAAATTGCCCCCAAAAATGACAGTTCTGTCATCGTTTACTCGTATTTAACTCGTTTCAAACCTTTGCGAGTTGCTTTGTTCTTCCGTCAAACACAAAAGAAGATACTTTGAAGAATGCTGAAAACTATTGACTTGTATTTGATATGGAAGTCAGGGGTTCGAGGTTTTCAGCATTCTTCAAAATATCTTTTGTGTTCGACGGAAGAACAAACAAAATCAAACCTAAGGTTTAAAACCACTTGAGACTGAGTAAATGGTGAGTAAATTACTTTTAAAGTTGATTAGCTCTGTTTGGGTAAAAAAAAAAAAAAAGTTGGGTTCGTTGAGTTATTTACTGCGTCTAGCTGTCACTTTATTATCCTGGAGGCCGACGGAGATGATTTGTGGCATGATTTGACTGGATCACAACAACGGTAAGCGCATGTAGCATGCCCAGTTTCATCAATTCAAAACGCATAGCTACACTCTCCGGCCACTTTATTAGGTACACCTGTCAAATTGCTCACTAATGCACGTTGCTAATCAGCCAATCACATGGCAGCAGCTCGATGCATGTAGACATGCCCAAGACGATCTGCTGCAGTTCAAAGCGAGCATCAGAATGGGGACGAAAGGGGATTTAAGTGACTTTGAACGTGGCATAGTTGTTGTCAGACGGGCTGGTCTGAGTATTTCAGAAACTGCTGATGTACTAGGATTTTGGGCTACCTCCAGCAGGATAACACATGTCATAAAGCGCAAATCATCTCAGATGATTTCTTGAACACGACAATGAGTTTACTGTACTCAAATGGCCTCCACAGTCACCAGAAGCTCAATCTAGTAGAGCACCTTTGGGATGTGATAAAACGGGAGATTCACATCATGGATGTGCAGCCGACAAATCTGCGTGATGCTATCATGTCGATATGGAGCAAAACCTCTGAGGTATATTTCCAGTACCTTGTTGAATCTATGCCACGAAGGATTAAGGCAGATCTAAAGGCAAAAAGGGGGTCCAACCTGGTACTAGTAAGGTGTACCTAATAAAGTGGCCAGTAAGTGTTGTCACATACAGTATAAAGTTGTATTCCTATATATTCCCTCTGTCTCGTTCCCTCAAATATACGTCATTGAGATTACTCAAGTGTCCACTATATGAATGGGTTAAATGTAACGCCTTAAACGCTTAAGCACATGGCGACTACACTGTTAAGACATCACAATTGCATTGCATTCTGGGAGATAAAGGTGCTGGAGTGGACATAAGAAGCTGACTTGCTCGTTTGGTCGAAATCGGTATGGAAAATGTTATTGATCAGCTGGTTGTTTCGTGAAATGCGGAGAGAATAAGAATGTTCTGAGCAAGGCCAAAGTCACACACAGTGTAGCGCTCATAGTCAGCAGTTAGAAAACCACAACAAGCTCCTTTTCCAAAACAGATCTTCCCTGGAGTTTGTCACAAGTGTGACGTGAAACTCAACCAAAGACTAAGGGAGTTTGCTGTACATGAGTTGTACACTTGTTATTGCAGTGCATTGTGGGATAGACTGATTGTACTTTAGAACATCCATTATGCTTTCAGACACCACTACAAATGGCTGCTCCCTCAAATAGTGCTTTATTTAAGGGTAGGCTTATATATACCCTATATAGGGAGTGATTTTGGATACAGCCTGTGAGATTTCAAATGCAGCAATAGCGCTAAGAACTAGTCTGTAAGCGGAAGTTGCTGCATCTTTTATTTTAGTGTGTTGGGCTGCGTCCGAAACCGCATACTTCCATACTATATAGTATGCTAAAATCAGTATGCGAGCCGAGTAGTCTGTCTGAATTCATAGAATCAGTATGCGAGAAGTACCTTACTGCTTCCAGCGAGATTCTGAAGTGCGCATCCCATGATGCCCCGCGAGAGAATTCATGAATGGGAGTGAAGCGACGCAAATGGCGCAGGTAGATCATGTGACCATAACAAAATGGCGGATGTAGTACGTCCGAATTCCATTCATACTGTGTAGAGCGTACTTTTCTAACGGCCGAGTAGTACGTTTAAATTTAAATACAGTACCTACTGAGTAGTAGGCGGTTTCGACGCAGTGTTGGTGTACATCTAACTGAATATTGAGTAGGGGGAGGGGCTTTGTTTTGCACATCATTCTGCTGCGTTAACACCAGACACGAAAAAAGCGGCAGGCGCGAGTGATTTACATGTTAGGTCAATGCAAAGATGCGAATAGACATCCTGCGGCGCGATACACGCGAATGAGGCGGCGCGAATAACGTGGCACAAGTTGATCGGTTTGCACGATTGATGCTCAAATTGCTCAAGTTGGAAAATCTGCGGACATTTTGCTCTTGTATGAGCGTGATTATGACGTAGAGCCTGTTGTTGGTGTTGCGAGGGAAAATCCTCCCGCCGACACCGGACAACAACTCATCAAACTGGGCTCGGCTCAGTCTGAAGCACAGCTGAAAGCCTCCATCATCCAGGTATAGTTTCTGGAGGAGTTGATGAACTCACAGAGCTAGGTGCACCTCTGAAAGGATCTAGTGGACTCTAGAGCACATAAACACAGCTATTCCCTCAATACAATCCATGTTAGCCATTTAGCAACGAAGTTGGGAGTCGCCGGGCAGACAGAAGCCCTGCCCATGATATGAATCCGCGTCTACTGTGAAGTGAATTTGATGCGTGAATAAAGCGAGTAAACTCAAAATGTTCACGAGTATATGTGTATATGTGCGAATAGCGCGATTTATCCGCACATGCCGCGTCTGGTGTAAACACAGCAATCCCCTTATAGCAAACTAACGGTAAAAGGGGCGTGGCTAATAATATTGTGGCTGAAGCGTTAAACTGACATCATCAGAGAAGCACCGCCCTCCAAACACAAACAGATTTTAATTGATTACCAAAACAAACTCTTTTTTTTTTCGGTGGATTAACTTGGATCAATTGTTCGCCTGTAGAAGAGCAATGTGCGCTAGCAATATGAACGTTATAAAATTTGATTTCACACAGACTTTAACTAGCTTCAAAGGGGCAAACTTTGTCCTGGAGGGCCGGTGTCCTGCACAGTTTACCTCTAATCAAACACACCTGCTTATAGATTTCTAGTGATCTTGAAGACACTGATTAGCATGTTCATGTGTGTTTGATTAGTGTTGGAGCTAAACTCTGCAGAACAGCGGCCCTCCAGGATCGAGTTTGTCCGCAACTGGATTAGTGCACAAGGATGAGCCCTTGAAACTGAAGAACAGTGTTTAGTTACAGCGTGTAACTAAAGACTGCAGGACACTGGCCCACCAAGAGTAAGGCTGCCTTCGAAACCGCCTACTACTCAGTACCGTATTTAAATTTAAACGTACTACTCGGCTGTTAGAAAAGTGCGTTCTATACAGTATGAAGGTGAGAAGTATGAATGGAATTCGGACGTACTACATCCGCCATTTTGTCATGGTCACGTGACCTATCTGCGTCACTCCCATTCATGAATTCTCTCATGGGGCATCATGGGATGCGCACTTCAGAATCTCGCCGGAAGTAGTAAGTCATGCGGGTAATTCTCGCATACTGACTTTCAAATTCTATGAACTCGGACATACTGCTCGGCTCGCATACTGATTTTAGCGTACTGTATAGTATGGAAGTATGCGATTTTGACGCAGCCTAAACCTTTGGTTTCTTTTACAGCATTGATGTTGTAATGTGATTAAATACATTCAAATAAGTTAAATAAACTTAAGCATTCATTCACAATTATATATATATATATATATATATATTCACATAAGCGCTAGCGCTATGAGTAGCAGCAGGCTAGCAGAGAAACTACATTGAAAATACTAAGGTAAAACAAATTAAAAGACATGGCGGGGGGAAATGTAATTTAAATCGTATATCTATCAGGCAGTGATTTTTAAAGAAAACAGATTCTGTAATGTAATGGAATGGAAAGACAGGAAGTGCTTGGGCTGGCTGACTGGAAATGAAAAGTCTGTGTGCGTAATGAAAATTGCAATGAAAAAATTACAGCAACAACAAAAAATCAGAGTGTGAGGATCAACACAGCAGTGACGCTTATGAATCTGCTGAATGAGAAAACTGACGTGCAGTATGTAAGTTTGACACCCAGTGGTTGGACTAGGTATTGCAGTCCTGAATCAAAATAGACGCAAGCGCGGGTTGCCAGATTGAGTACAGGAGCGAGTGATTTAAACTGTGTCCTAAATAAAAGCAACGACACGCGATAGAGGGAATATTCTCCATATTAAAAGGAGTTTTGGTTCTAACCAACACCTGGAATTGATATATTAGAAACGGCTTGTATTTCTCACAGCTGAACAACAGAAACCTATGATCAGCTCAGGTAAACCTCGTGTGCTTTATTCAGTGCTAAATACTAACAATGTGAGTTTGAATAGATTCTAAACCTCACAGTTTCATGAGTGAGTGCATATTCTGTGCTTCTGAATGGCTGTGTTTACATTTCTGTCATGTTTCGTCTGCTGCAAACAGCCAAATTGCTCATCACTGCGTATCTCGTCATGAAGCGTGTTGATAGGACACGCGGTTACAATGTGACCTGCTCACCTAATGTTTACGCTCGTAATATTTATATCATTTGATCATTAATAACCTCATGTGGAACTGAATCTGTCTCATTTTGACGTCTGATACTGTCTATTTTGGTGAATCCTAAATTATTACTCCTAATCTCAACCTCATTTTAACATCATTAAATCTCTACATAGGACACAACACAACCTGTCAAGCTTTTAAAACCATTTAAACTGACAGAACAGCCTATCAGTGTAAAAAGATGCTAGTGATTAAATAGCTGAATAAACGTGTGGCGTAGCAGTTTGTTTCAGGGTTCATTATATGAACGTTTTTTGTGTTAAAAATGACTTATGTTTAGCTTTTTTATTTAGTTTTTTTGTTGATTTTTATATCTGCCTTGAATAAAATGTAACCCCAGTGCTGCATTTAGAAATATGTCTCAACTTTAATATTACTAAGCATGAAAAATAAACAATATATTATCGATGTAAATGTTCTCTGCCACCTAAGAGTTCATATATATATATAATTATATTGAATATAAGAGCTCTTCTCTCACAATGAGTGTGACTTTACGACAACTGCTAAATTAAATCGCTAGATTTATATTACTGTGCGATTTGTACGAGTAGTGTCTCTAATAATTGTATGAATATATAAATCAAATTATAAAATGTATTTATAATATCATAAACAGAGATGTCAACATCCCTGCTGAAAAAAACAGCTTAAACCAACCTAAGTTGGTTGGCTGGTTTTAGCTGGTTGACCAGCCTGGTTTTTAGAGGGGGTTTCGCCATTTCCAAGCTGGTTTCCAGCCTGGTCTTAACTGGAAAATGACCAGCCTGGTTTAAGCTGGACATAGCTGGTTTTGGCTGGTCAAGCTAGTTTTAGCTGGTCAACTTCCAGCCTGACCAGGCTGAAAATGGCCACAACCCCTCTAAAACCAGGCTGGTTGACCAGCTAAAACCAACCAACCATCTTAGGCTGGATTTTTCAGCAGGGATAGTGTCACTTTAAATGAATGGACTTTTATTTTGAAAGCTGCACCATCCGGATGACAAGAGATTAGTGCATTTTTTTAGAAAGTAAAAATATAATCACAGTAAACCAAAGCGGATTTAGGAAAGGAGGAAACACAATGGATCCAATAGTATGAGTTTAGAGGATGTAGTAAGGAAAGCTCAAATAAATAAAGAAACAGTGGTGCCAGTATTTTTTGATGTAGAACAGGCGTACGATATGATGTGGAGAGAGGGTCTTTTAATCAAATTACACTTGATAGGTGTAAGAGGGAGAATATTTAACTGGATCATGGATTTTCTTGATATAAGAAAGATACAGATATCTACACAATATATAGTAGAAAATGGAACTCCGCAAGGGAAGCGTCTTGAGTCCTACTCTGTTTTCCAGCATGATTAATGACATTTTTGCAAATCTAGAAAGGGATATGGGTAGATCGGTATTTGCAGATGATGGAGCTTTATGGAAGAAAGGGTGGAGTATGTGACAAAGAAAGTACAAGAAGGAATAAGTCAAGTAGAACATTAGGGAATAAGGTGGGGATTTAAACTCTCAATTGAGAAAACCAAAGTAATGTTTGTTTACAAGGAAAACAACTTAAATTATATGGGGGAAATCTAGAGGTAGTTGAAAAGTTTCGATTCCTTGGAGTGCACTTTGATAGGAGTTAACATGGAGTCATCATATAGACCTGCTCATCAGCAAATGTAAACAAGTGATAAATATATTAAGATGTCTTTCAGGAATTAAATGGAGAGCTAGTAAAACAGCTCTGATATATATATATATATATATAGCTATGATAAGATCAAGATTAGACTATGGATGTATTGTATATAAATCAGCAGCAAAGACTTTATTGGCAAAATTAGATGTAGTGCAAGCAAGAGCATTAAGGGTATGTCTAGGAGCAACACAAACTACTCCAGTATGTGCAATGCCGGTGGAGACTGGGGAAATGCCCCTGAATCCAGCGTAGAATCCAACTAACAATCAACTATTGGATAAATATTAAAGGACATAGAGAAAATCATCCAGTTAAAAATGTATTGGAAAGGAGTTGGGAAAATTAATTATAAGGATAGCTTTGGATGGACAAGGAGATCAAATGGCAAAAGGCGTAAGAGTATTTGGAAAAGATTTTGAGGAAACTGTTATACGGCCAGCAAGACCGGTATGGAGTTTAGAATGCCCAGAAATAGATCTAGAACTGATTAAGATCAAACAGGAGGACCGGACATCAGATTTAGCAGGGGGATGCCACAAGTATTGGGAAAATAAATATAAGCATTATATTCATATATTGACGGATGGGGACATTACAGGTTTAAGGGTCTATATGCCAAGATACAGATTGGAAATTAGCAAAAGAACATCAAGTTACATAAGTGTGTACACGGCAGAATTAATAGCTATATTAGAAGCGGTCGGGTGCTGAAGAAAACACTGAGAAGAGTTTTATAATATGCAGTGATTCTTTATCAGCACTAAGGAGCATTAGGTCAGGAATAGTTGAAAGTCATCAGGGGTTGTTAAATGATATTATAGGTACATAAACAAAAGTGAAAAGACAAGGGAAACATATCATGTTTATGTGGGTTCCGGCTTATCATCAGGAAATGAGAAGGCGGATAAGTTGGCAAAAAAAGCAACAACAAAAGGAAATATTGAAATTAATAAGTTATCAAAATCAGAGGGAAAGAGCATAATATGGAGAAAGATTATGAATAAATGGCAGCAAAAATGGAATGAAGAGGCAAAGAAAAGACGTATGTGTTATATACAGGATAAAGTAGGGGTAGTAAGAAATGAGAATATGAGTAGAAAAGAGCAAGTGACTATAAGCAGAATGAGAACAGGACATAGTCATTTAAATAGATCTCATAATGGCAAAACATGAAACAGGATTATGTAATCAGTGTCAGGAGTATGAGACAGTGGAACATGTATTGATGTCATGTAGTAAACGTAAGCTTCAACTGGTCCAGAACTCAGCTGCCCGCATCATCACCAAAACTCCTTCTTTTCACCATATCACCCCCATTTTACAAGATCTGCACTGGCTTCCAATCAAACCCAGAGTAGAATATAAAATCCTCCTGCATACATTCAAGGCCATCTATAACCTCTCACCTTCTTATTTGTCTGATCTTCTCCATATCACCACTCATTCCCGCTCTCTTAGATCCTCCTCCTCCTCCATTCACCTCTCTGTTCCCTCTGCCCGTCTCAGCACAATGGGGGAGCAGAGCTTTCAGTTGCTCTGCTCCCAAACTCTGGAATTCTCTTCCTCCTGACATCCGCAACATTGACTCTCTCCCTCTGTTTAAATCCAGACTTAAAACTCATCTGTTTCAACTTACTCTTTATAACTGCATACTACACTCTGTATCATGTCTTTGTTTTTATCATCTTCTCTATTTTTATACTATTGGTTTATTTTTTAATTATTGAATTGTGTATATGATGTTGTACAGTGACTTTGGGTTTCTTGAAAGGCGCTTTAAATAAAATGTATTATTATTATTACAAGAAAGACAAGAAATGGTAACTCAACTGATACGTTTAGGAAATACAGAAATAAGTATCAAACGTATATTAGTATGTGCAGAAGAACAGGAAGGAAGGAAGTGTTTGAGGAAAAAAGAGTAGAGTAAAAGGAAAATAGTACAGAAGCGGGCAGTAATGCAACAAAACAGGACGCCAGCTGATGTTAGAACCTAAAGAAGAAGAAGAATCCGGCAATAAACGTCCCAGAATTTGAAGTTAGGAAGGCAAAAAGGATAACAGATGGTACAGCAACATACACAGCAGAAATGATAGCAATTCTCATGGCAATTGAATGGGCACATGAAAAGCTATAATATGTTCAGATTCAATGGCAGTACTTCAAAGTTTACAATCATTACAAATAGAAATGACATATTATGGGAAATCATGACAATGTTATACAGTATTAAACAAATTGGAATAACAATTAGTTTCATCTGAGTTCCAGCACAAATGGAAACGAACAAGCTGATAAACTGGCTAAAGAATCATTAAAAAATGAATGAACCAAATTTAAACATTACACTCAGTAGAACAGAAGGGAAACGTCTGATTTTGGAAACAAGAGATGGAAGAAATGTTGGGATTCTTGTCAATCAGGACAGCATTATCATAAAGTACAAAACAATGTAATGAAAAGTAAGGTCAGCCATAACATCTGCAGAAAACAACAAGCCATACTAACACATTTACGAACAGGTCGTTCCAATCTCAATTATACATTACATATTATTGGGAAACACAATACAGGTTTACGTGAGTCGTGTGTTTAGTAGAGGAAACGGTGGAACATGTACTGTTTTGGTGTAATGCATATGAAAGGGAGGAGGATATTTAAGAGATGGCTGTATCTGAATTTACATTAAACAGTGTTTTAAAAGATGGGCCACATGCAGGGGAACAAATAAGGACAGTTATGACATTTATTAGAAATATTGGCTTAATAGACAGGATATAGCAAATAGGTTGGAAACTAGATCCATTCACACTCCATCACAGAAGGTGGCGGTATGCACCTAAAAGCTGGTTCGCAACCCGCCAATACAACCCAAAGTAGGAGAAGAATCCGGATGACGCCCGTGTGTGTTTGCTCTTTAACCCGCTTGTACGTTGCATTCGCTCATCCATTATTCTCCGGTCAAAGCTTTCTGTTTCACAGTAAATGATTGAACCGGGTGAGTATCGACGCTTGTTATGAGGTTTACCTGGTGAAGACTAGATAATAAGCCGCAGTCGAGTAGGAGTATGCCACAGCAAGAGCGCTGACTCACTAACCGACGGGTAGATCGACCGCGGTGTTTGTAGGTGATGTTTATGGTGCAGTAGAGTGTGCTGAAGACTCCAGTCCCTCCTCTTCCTCCTCCTCCTCTTCATCCAGACCCCTATAATGTGGCCCCTCTACACCTATCATCACCTGCTAACCTTCCTGCTAACCTTCTTCAGGTAACTTACGCTGTTGTTCATATCGCCGTGCGCTGTTTACACGGCAGCCCGTTAAGAGATGTGTAGCATATGTCGCGGTGCTTATGTTGGCCGACAGTCTGATTCTTTACCGTTTGTTAACGGTTTCTTTACAATTTGTTTTGTTGTAACGTTAAATTACGTTTAAGGTCGCCTTAAGGATTATACAGCACTGTTTTAGCTGTTTTCT
>CAIGQZ010032134.1:1087437-1123179 GCA_903798205.1 Danio tinwini
TTTCTCCAATCTTCTATTGTCCAGTTTTGGTGAGCCTGTGTGAATTGTAGCCTCAGTTTCCTGTTCTTAGCTGACAGGACTGGCACCCGGTGTGGTCTTCTGCTGCTGTAGCCCATCCGCCTCAAGGTTGGACGTGTTGTGTGTTCAGAGATGCTCTTCTGCAGACCTCGGTTGCAACGAGTGGTTATTTGAGTTACTGTTGTCTTTCTATCAGCTGGAACCAGTCTGGCCATTCTCCTCTGACCTCCGGCATTAACAAGGCATTTGCGCCCACAGAACTGCAGCTCACTGGATATTTCCTCTTTGTCGGACCATTCTCTGTAAACCCAGTAGATCAGCAGTTTTTGAAACACTCAGACCAGCCCGTCTGGCACCAACAACCATGCCATGTTCAAAGTCACTTAAATCCCCTTTCTTCCCCATTCTGATGCTTTGAACTGCAGCAGATCGTCTCAGCCATGTCTACATGCCTAAATGCATTAAGTTGCTGCCATGTGATTGGCTGATTTAAGAATTTGTGTTAACGAGCAGTTGGACAGGTGTACCTAATAAAGTGGCCGCTGTGCGTATGTATGAATAAATGGATGGATAAAAAAATGTAGTGTAGATGGAGAAAAATGTATTGTATTTTTTATTTTATCCTGAATAAATTAAATTTGTTTTAAAATATTTTATACAATTTTCATTTACATATTATTATTTAAAACTTTAATGGGAAAAAAATGAGTTTGTTTTATTTGCAATTCATTTATTTTAATTGTAATTATTTATTATTGCACTTGTATATTTTCATGATTATTTATTTATTTTGCCTTGGATTTCTTTTTATTTTTCAGTCTGCAACCGCTTTATACACCTATCAGTCAATGTACATCACTGGTCAAATGTTTTACAAAAGTCACATGTTCTACTCCTCCACTCTTTTTAATATATTTAAACATGTAATTTACGTAATTTAACTTTTAGCATCGTCACATGATACTACAGAAACAGTCTAAAGCTTTTTTTGGCGTTCAACAAATGTGTTTTTTTTGACACGCATAATTCTATGATCTGTATATTGTGTAAAATGTATATAATTTCCACATGTTGTTCATTATTTTTTTAAATAAAATTATAGAATTAAATAATCAATTTAATTTAAGTTAGATCTTGCACATTGGCCATCAAAATGTCTGATTGGTTGATTTGATTGTTTAATTTCAGGGTTTGTACATCAGTGGCGTGATTGGAGATCGGTTCAACCTCCGCTATGTTCTGTCCTTTGGTTTATGTGGATCCGCCATCACGGTTGGTATTCTGCTGAAACGATTTCAAGTTGGTGCCTTTTTTATTTTTGAGTGCGCACAGCATCAGTATAAATAAAGAGGTTTTCGTTAAGCGCAGTTGAAGACAAAACTACTAGTGCTCTTAATTCTTTATCTTTAACTTATTTAGCTGGCTGGAATTAAAACAGATCTTGTCTAATAATGTAAAAACTGCTAAGTCTACATTATTAGCTCCCTTCAGAATTTTTTTCGATTGTCTACAGAACAAACCACTCTTATCCATTAACTTGCGTAATTAGATATCCTAATTAACCTTGTTAAAGGTGCCATGACATTTAAAATAAAGCTTTTTTTATGTTAGTATTAGTATTGTTAGGATATCTATAAGCTAGTGTGCTCCAAAACAGTGACAAAAGTCATGTTTAGAAGGTATAAACCTGATATAAACATGTAAAGCTTGTAGTGTGTCACTTCCGCCTAAATGGATGGATTTTATTCGCGCCACCTCTTCAGGTTCTCATCGCATCATAACCAATCAAATGTTCTCAAGTGTCTGACAGGCCCTGCTCCTTTCAAGACGCTTCACATTTGATTCGCTTGAGCTCAACCACTGTCACTGGCAGAGTGGCGATGAGGCTATTGGCTGTTTGATAAAAAGAGGAGGAGCTACACTATGTCCCACTCTTTTTTTCGGGTTTCAGTTGAGATCAAGTCAAACATTGAACAGAAATGCATATTTCAAAGCACTTCGCGAGAACTTTAAGCCTGTAACTTGCACTTTAAGCTGAATACTAGTATGTTGCACAATAAATAAAAACTAGATGATAAAGTTTGAGGACAAACTTTATGGTGGCTTGAGAAAGCCTGTTAGAAGTAGTTTTAGTTTGAAAAAGTGTCAAGTTGGCTAAAAGAACATTAAAGATCCCTGCAGTCAACAATGTAACCACTTTCAAGACTGACGCAAGCCAGTAAAAAGCTTTAAAGTTGATCCCTGTGTCTGAGGTTGGTAATAGCATGATACTAGCATGAATTAGCATGTTGTTAGCATGATTCTAGCATGGATTAGCATGTTGTTAGCTTGATTCTGGCATAAATTAGCATGTTGTTAGCATGATTCTAGCATGAATAAGCATGTTACTAGCGTGATTCTAGCATGAATAAGCATGTTGTTAGCATGTTAATAGCATGTTTCTAGCATGAATTAGAATGTTACTAGCATGATTTTAGCATGAATTACCATGTTACTAGTATGATTCTAGCATGAATTAGCATGTTGTTAGCATGATTTTAGCATGAATTAGCATGTTGTTAGCATGATTCTAGCATGAATTTGCATGTTACTAATGTGCTTCTAGCATGTTAGCATGATTCTAGCATGTTTCTTGAATGAATTAGCATGTTGTTAGCATGATTCTAGCATGAATTAGCATGTTTCTAACATGATTCTAGCTTGTTACTAGCATGATTCTAACATGAATCAGCTTGTTTCTAGCATGAATTAGCATGTTGTTAGCCAGAATTAGCATGTGCTAACATGACTAGCATGTTGCTAGCATGATTCTAGCAGGATTAGCATGTCAGTAGGATGTTAAAACTATTAGCATGTGTTAGAATAGCTAGTCACAGTCTATGGGACAGTTGCTAGGGTGCTGAAATTGGTTGCTAGGGAGTGGCTAGTAAGTTTAAAAGTCATCAGTGATTGGCTGCTGGCTAGACTGAGTTAAATGAGGCCAGACTCTAGTCTGTAGGACAGTCTGATGCAGAGTTATGAGCTCACAAAGTTTGACCCAATGTTAAGACAATTTTTACAATTAAACGTTTTTCGAAAAAATGAAAGTCGAATCAGTTAGAAAAGATATAGCAACCCGAGTCAGACCAGTATAAAGGTTTGACGAAAGTTTGAAGGATGTAGCTTGAAAGGCTTAGGAGGAGATACCCTTTAAAAATAGTCTCAGCAGACGCAAGAAGACGACGAATATGCAGAATATCAGAATGGTGGCTTTCTCAAGCCACCATAATAAACTATTATTGAAATCATAGCAGAGAGACAAAGTCAGTTAGAAGTTAGTTGATAAGTCTAAAATGTTTATAATGTGTTGTATCTCCATTAAACGGCACTTTAATCATTTAACCCTCGTTCTTTGTTCAAACTTACTACCCTTTCGTTATGTTGGTAGCTGTTTTTGCTCTATTGACTCAACAGTAAAAATCACAAATGTTACCTCTTCCCAACAGGGAAAACCAGAAACGATCAAGAATGCTTGTGCTGTCATGGCTTTCCAATCAAATAATGTCATTATAATGGAAGTCAATGGGGCAAAAACAGCTACCAACATAACGAAAGGGCAGTCAATTTGCCCACAATGTATTGCGTTTATAAAGCAAAAATATGTGTCGGAATAAGATTCGTCAACAAAAATTCATCACATTTGCTGAAACACAGTGAAGTTTGTGGCCAAATTAAGACTCAAAATCACCCCAGAGTGGATGCAAACAACCCAACAGCACACAAAGGGTTAAAAACACTACTAATTTTGTGGTGTTGAATCTTTTGTTTTTTTTCATATCAGAAGTTGAGTGAGCCAATGTAGAGTTTTTCCCCATAAATTCTTGTCAAAATTGGCTTGTTTACCAAAGTCAAATAAAATTACACTCTATTAAATGAACAGACTGAGGTCATTATTATTGTTTTTTCTTCTTAGTTGAAACTTGAAACGAGGGCTTTAATTCATTGTTTGTTACCATTGAGGCTTACTACAAGCTGCAATATGTACTGGAGCAAGCAGAAGCTGGAACACTAACTCTATATTAATATTAGCTCACCCAAATAGAAAATTGCTAGTCGTTGTATTTAACCCAGAAGACTTTACCTCCTCTTCAGAACACAACTATATTTTAGATCAAATCTGAGAGCTCCCTCATCCTCCATATAGAGACGTGGTCTTCAGTGAGACTCTGTTGTGAACTGCCACAGCTTGATCATAAAGTATCGTGCACAAATTAATGTCTTAAACCTGTTCTCTGTTTAGGAGTTCGTTTTTGGCACTTTGACAGAGTGGCTGCACTTTTATAACGTGTATTTATACTGCGTCCTGTGGGTGATTAATGGACTGCTGCAGTCTACAGTATGGCCCTGTGTGGTGGCCATCATGGGCAACTGGTTCGGGAAATCCGGGTAGGTATCAGCACTTCAAGATATTTATGATCATTTTTTTCTTTGCTCTTTTTATATGTGCCACTTTAGACCAAATATATATATATATATAGCCATCATAGCTTTATTAAACACTTGTTTTTACTTATATTTTACAATAGGAATATCAAATATCTCAGAATATAACTAATTGGAGCCCAGAATATTGATCAAGAAGGTCGCGCAGAAGTTTTGCACACACAAGTATAACAAGACCTATCAGAGGGGCGACGTTATTGTTGTTTTGACCCCGGCCTCCAACAGTTTTGATCCTCAGCTGCTCAAGCTCATCCCAGTCTAATTTCCGTCGGTGGGATTTGTGACATCATAACAATGTTTGTAGTCCAAACAAGCCATTTCTTGTAGTTCTTAAAAATATGAATAGATTTAGGAAATCTCTCTCTTTGGGGTGGAATTTAGAGGTTTGAATCTTTGTTGATTTTTTTTTCATACCTTACCAGGCATACTACAGAGTGACTAACATTCAAAAGGGAAACAGAATTATAGGACCCCTTTAAACACTCTCTTACCTGTTTTCTTTAATGTATGGAGTAAATTACAGTAAAATTAATTAGTAATGTAGTATTTTTGGGGAGGGGGAGTTACAGAAATGTCACATTTATAGTCCTTAAATATGAGTTATGGAGCTAATTGTGCTTCTAAACGTATGTTTTCGTATCTTCTGTTCGGCAGCCGAGGATTTGTGTTTGGACTGTGGAGTGCGTGTGCGTCTGTGGGGAATATTCTGGGGGCGTTTCTTGCCTCCAGTGTCTTGAAGTATGGCTATGAGGTGAGGGTACACTACATTCCTTCACAATAATAATACTTTTTATGTTCAAATTTTTTAATTGCGAAAAAACAAACACTATTTCACTACAGCTTGTTACATAAAATAATTTTTGTTGTTGCTTTTTTTATACAAAAGAGAAGAAAAAGAAATCATAATATAATTTGCTTTCCAGTGAAGTAGAATACGACACCTAGCTAACAAATGAGATGAAGGCCAAAATATCAAGTTGTTTAGAATGGAACTGGGACCACATTTTTGGAACCCCAAAAATGGCAACATCTGCGGATGAGTCTATATTTACCTGCAACACCTAAAACATAATTGTAAAATAATTAATCCAATAATTCTGTAACAAACGGCACATAAAGAACATGTGATTGAAATTATAGATAAATTATTATCTATAATAATAATAATTGTAATGAACATATTAGAAGTTTGCTGTGAGTTATTCTTAAATAATAAAATAATGCTGAATGTATGGGCGGTGAGTGTTTGTTCATTAGCTGTTTGCAAATAATAGTGTGTGATTTAAACAGCAAAAATCAGACCAAGGCACTTGAAAAATGTGAAAAAATATTAAAAAGCCTTTATTCACATGGCTAATCCTTAAAAACCTACGTGTTTCGGCAAAGAACTGCCTTCATCTGGGTGACAGTGTTGTTACCCTGATGAAGGCAGTTCTTGATTAAAGGCTTTTTAATATTGTTTCCACATTCTTCGAGTGCCTTGGACTGATTCTTTGCTGTTTATTCTGATGAATTCCTAACCCAAAGAGCACCAATACATTATTTAAGCTACTCCTGAGCACTGTTTGATTTTTATTAGTGTGTGATTGTTTGGTGTTTCAGTATGCCTTCCTGGTTACATCAGTGGTGCAGTTTGCGGGTGGCGTGGTGGTGTTTTTTGGTCTTCTCACATCACCAAAAGAAATTGGTGAGTTAATTTTGTGTGCTGTCCACACCATCACAAATGCTTGGCACATGTCTAATAACCTTGTCTGATACCTGTTTAGTACCCAAAACTGTATTAAAGGGATAGTTAAGCCAAAAATGACTCCATGATTACTGACCCTCAAATATTTCCAAACCTTTATGAGTTTCTTTCTTCTTTTGAACACGAATGATATTCTGAAGAAAGCTGAAATCCTGTAACTATTGACTTTTGTTGTAAGAAAAACAATTACGTTTGTGTTCAACAGAAGAAAGAAACTTATGAAGGCTTGAAACAAGTAAAGGGAGAGTAAATGATGACAAAATCTTCCTCGGTTTATGAAAATAGCTTTGGGTTTGTTACCCAAAGCCACTAATTACACCAAATATTACCTCTAATCCGATTAAACAATGATAGATAATGATATATGTGTCAGGTTGTCCAGAGTTAGCCCAGTCAAAACAGTCCATGTGACTTCAGTGGTTCCACTGTAATCATGTGAAGCTCAAAGAGCAATGTTGTGTGCACCAATAAAACTGTAGAAACAGTTCAGCTCACCTACTGTATATCTTCTCTTACGTGTCAGGTCAATGAGTGCAATTACTACAGACAATACAATGCTTGCGTGTTGTGCTGTTAACCCTCTATGTTGTATTGTCTATAGTAAATCAGCCTGACGCTGAAAACATTGTAATATATAACACAGTAATATTTGTATAACACAAAAGTGTTAGTAATTCTCTTATCACTTCTGTGTTGAGTGATCACCTTATCCCACTGCGCAAACCATACACAATGCCTTGCATTTATACTTCTGCATTCTGTTTGTGTTGCTTGTTTCTCCGTCTTGAGCTTCTTTAATGTTGACTTACTGTAGAAGCAGCTACCGTAGGAAGAAAGAGGCGGGAACTTTAATCATTTAAACTTAAACACAAAAGTATTCCTTTGAAGCGTCTCCATGGAACTCGGTACTTGTTCACACATCGCGTCTTTTCCATGTGCGAGTTTATAATTTTTAATGGAGGTGCGTGTAAGTGGCTCACACCTTCCAGGCGCACCCAGTTGAAAACATCTCAACTTTTCAGAATGCCGCAAGTGCAAAACAAGTCACCTGACAAGAACCGACCAATCAGCTTCATACTTTGTATGGAACATAACACCATTGTGACCACCTGATTCCACCTAAAGGTGCTAGAGAATCAGTGAGGGGCCTTTGATTTGTGACACGCTGAATATCTGAGACAGACACGCTAAGCCCAAGATGTTAGAAACTTGTTGATATGATTGAAGATGTTGAACACCTATTGCGTTACAGCTGATTGTTGCGTTGTAGTGTGGCATGCAGTGATGTAGAATTGTTGAGACTGCCATGGCGGTCAGCAACAATTGTGGCTACCCCACTCTCTTCTCTCTTTCTAACACCTGAGGGAGTGTGTACGCGCTTTATTTTGCTTTAGCAGGTGGCAGGTATGCCCACGTGACCAAAACATAATACGTCATTGTGAAACCCAAACCATTCGATAAACTTTGATATTGAATGAATCCTAATGCGGCTCCTATATACACGTAATTACATCAGACAAACACAGGACCCCCAAACACTGCAGTGCGTTTTAATCTTCTCCATAAATAAAACTTGTATCAGAGCTGCAGCAATGGTTTATGAGCTTGTCATCCTCTGCTCTGCAACCAACAACCGTTTTCTCAAAGACAGACGCCAAAGGAGCGTGAGCGCAAAGC
Organism: Danio tinwini; assembly: GCA_903798205.1. Classification (NCBI taxonomy): domain Eukaryota; kingdom Metazoa; phylum Chordata; class Actinopteri; order Cypriniformes; family Danionidae; genus Danio; species Danio tinwini. Next base: position 1,095,362 of record CAIGQZ010032134.1, read on the forward strand.
GTGTTGAAAATGGTGAAGGAAGCGAAGTGCTTGGCACTGGCACTTATCACCACTACTAAGCCGACCAATCACAGCTCTTTAACTATGCGTCAACTTGATGTGTAGTCACAATTTTCTGAGAGGTGCATGTTAGGGTTTGCTTTAGGTTACGTGTTAACGTTGTGCAACTCCACCAAGGTATTGTCGGACCATCCACGCACACTTCAATCTACAATGTTTATTTTTGCTAGCGCACGTTGTACTTTAGGTGAACAATTAATCCATGCAAGTGAATCTGTTAAATAAAACTGTTTGGTAATCTTCAATCAATGTCTGAGCATTTGCTTCTGCATTAAGAGTGGCGGTGCTCCTCTGATGTCAGTTGGACGGCACTGTTTTTAACCACACCCCTCATACCGTTAGTTTGCCATGAGGGAATCAAATGAAAGAAAGCCCCGCCCCCTACTTAACATTCAGTTTCAGTTGGAAGTACATCAACATACTGAAATAAAAACACTTCAGCAACTTCTTTTTCACGTGGACTTTAAGTCTTATAAAGGGTTAAAGTTGTTGAAAGTGAGCACTCACGGGTCGTTCTCTTTTGCAGGACTGAATGACTACTTCGAGACCGGTCTGAGACCAGTGACGAGAGACTCGGACAGTCAGCGTCCTCTAATGAGTGATGAAAAAGATGAGCTGACGGATGAATACTCCTCCATACAGCAGCAGGACGAAGAGCTCCAACCGCGGCCCACGGCCATCGGCTTCTTCCAGGCGTTCTGCCTGCCGGGAGTTCTTCCAGTCAGTGTCTGATTATGGATGATCATCGTTGTTGTTGTTGGCTAGATTGGAGCTTTATTTATTGTCCGTCTCCTGCAGTATTCTCTGGCTTACGCGTGTCTGAAGCTGGTCAACTACTCGTTCTTCTTCTGGCTGCCGTTTTATCTCAGCAACAACTTTGGCTGGAAGGAGGTTCAAGCCGACCGGCTGTCTGTGTGGTATGACGTTGGAGGAATTATCGGTGAGTTAAATCCATTACCAATCAAGTCTGAACTTTTATTTTTTTACATGATTCCCTCTGAAAAAAAAAACAACAACAAAGTAGGGATGTCCAGATCCGATCACGTGATAGGAAATTGGGCCTGATCACGCAGTTTCAGACCTGATCGGAATTGAACGGTACCTCCCGATCAGGACTATACATATTCTGATTATTTTGTAAACATTTATAGTTATGTGGTGGCACAGAGTTGACTTTTCACAGAAATAGCAATGCTTGCGGCATGACATCAGACGCTATTGGTTAAATGCCGGCAAAGTAGAACACGTCTCTGGTCTGGAGGTATTATAAAGTTGACGATGACAACATTGTCATAGCAAACTGTGAGATATGTAAACTTGGGATTGCCAGAGGTGGAAAGGAAAATGGTACATTTAACACGACAAACCTGATAAGGCACCTAAAAAACAAACCCGACACAATACAGCAGGTTTACCCGGTCAACACAACCGAAGACGTATTAAATAAGAAATAAGAAACATCCTGGATCTGTTTTTTCGCTTTTCTTTATTCTTTTTTTTTTTATGTATTATAGAAGTATCGGATTGGGTTTCGGTATCGGTAGATACTCAAAATCAAATGACCTGATCGGGATTAATCCCTACAACAAAGTAAAATCATCCACCTTTTGATTGGCTGTTAGCTGTTTCCATTCAAAGATGTGAATAGATTTATGCGCAATACTAAAATATTGCATAAAATGTGTGAAAGAGAACAAAATCCTCACTTCCTGATAAACCGGCGGCAAATATCAAACAGAAAAATGGACATTTCATATGTTTTATAATGTGCTCTCTCCGCTTGTCCATTAATGGTGTCAAATAGTGGCCATTTTTGTTACCACATGACGTTTTGTGTCCTCATTTTCCCAGACAAGTCTTCTTATTGGAACTTAAAACCATTAGATCGGCCTGGATTTTTAAGTTCTTTTCAATTCATCTTTATTTCTCTAGCGCTTTTACAATGTAGATTGTGTCAAAGCAGCTTTACACAGAAGTTTTAGTAAATGTAAACCGTGCCAGTCCAGTTTTCAGAGTTGGTTTTAGTTCAGTTCAGTGTTTTTTAATTTTCCCTGCTGAAAGTCCAAACACTGAAGAGCAAATCCATCCATGCGCAGCTCCACAAGTCCCAAACCAAGCAAGCCAGTGCCAAGGAACAGACTTCACCAATTGACGAAAGTGAAGGAAAAAACCTTGAGAGAAACCAGGCTCAGTTGGGCACGACCATTTCTGGTCAAACGTCTTGTGCAGAGCTGCAGTCTAGTCGCTGGAGAATGCTGGACGTCCATCGTGGAGAAGCTGCAGGTGTAAGAAGGTCACCGGCTGGTGTACAGGCTGGCCCTTCTGGATCAATGCAGAGACTCGTCTGTCACGGGGGTCTTCCAGGAATCAGTCTCATGCTCTCCACTCCCCCATGACCACCCGAGCAGCTGCTCATGATACGGCCTGGTCCAGGATTATAGAAACCTCGGGAATAATAAAAACAGACTAACATAAGCGCAGATGCCGTTCAAATTATAATGTCTTTTGGGAAGTGTTTCCGTTTCCGGTTGCCCTAAATAATGCAGACTAACAATCCTTTAGAGGATTTAGATTTCAAGTCTCCTCGAATGTCCAGGATTCAGCTTTTGCTTTCTATAGTCGTATACTTTATAATCTCAAACTCAAATTGGCGGGGAGCCATTGCATTGACTGACAACTGGTAGAAGGGCTGTTTAAACATCCAAGCACTAGAAAGTGCACACGTGATGTAGCTGATGCATCTGAGGACTACAGATATGACGTTTATAATTCAGGCATGACTGAATCTGCACATCCAGTCACGTCACACAGATGCTGAAATACATCTTTGGCTGCAGGCGAGCATTACACACACACACAGCCAGTCATTCTTACACAGAGTATATGCATAGAAGTTTATGAAAGGGGGTTAATGTATACTCGCCGGCCACTTTATTAGGTACAGCGGTCCAACTGCTTGTTAACTCAAATTTCTAATCAGCCAATCACATGGCAGCAACTCAATGCATTTAGGCATGTAGACATGGGCTGTTTCTCAGTTCCAAGAACCTTTACGCCTTGTTTATGTTTATGCCTTGATTAAAGATTTTCATGGTAATGTTTACCTTCACCGTCTCATTTAGGGAAAATGCTGAGTTAAGTGATATCTCTGAACTTTAATGATAAATCGATATAAAATGCTGAGCTTCCCGCCTCCTTTATTCACTTCTGGGACTTCTCGAGTGAGATTTGTACTCAATTCTTCATTGATGCCTCCTCGATATCAAGAACACATCCGGGACATTACACGCGTCCTCCGTTCTTGAGTTTTGGAACTGAACTTTGGGGGTTAAAGATGACGTTACAGATGGCAAAGCTATTATGCAATAATCATTTCATCTCTATTATTGTCTTTACATGATCATTAAGGATGGAAATCATTCAAATGTAGGTACTGTTTTCGTTACCAATCTGATGGTTTGTGATGGGTTATTCTGATAGTTGTAATGGTTTATTGCTGTTTTTTATCTGGCTTGAGCAAATAATTGGTCAATTAAATCACCTTTCTTCCTTATTCTGAAGCTCGGTCTTGACGGTTGACATTACCATGAACATCTTAAATCAAGGCATAAACGCATTAAGGGTTCTTGGAATTGAGAAACAGCCCATGTCTACATGCCTAAATGCAAAGAGTTGCTGCCATGTGATTGGCTGATTAGAAATTTGAGCAGTTGGACAGGTGTACCTAATAAAGTGGGCGGTGAGTGTATATAGGCGACTATATGTTTAAGTTTAGTGAGTTAAGCTGCGGTCACACTAGAGTTTGTGTGTGCAAAATTCTGTCGTACGACACTGTGAAAAGGGGCGGGATTAAACAAGATGATTAGGCATTAAAAAAGCCAGCGATTGCTCCACGTTTTAAATTTCTGTTCAGAGAGGTCATGTTTTGATCCTGGATTGGTCTCACGCAGTCAAGTGATGCGATTTTGCAGGTCAGAGTTCACCAAGCTTGAACTCTGCACCGCAGCGAAATGCGAAACTTGACACACGACCCTGCGTTTCCGGTCTGACGCATTCGCGTGCGTATGAATGGAAGTCTATGGGGAGAAAAGTCCAGCGTGACCGGAGCTTCATACAACACTTGTGGCCTAGTTTAAACATTGATGTCACATGACAGAACACACACCAGACGAGAAGCATGTTACTGACAACTCGAGGTTTTTTACACCATTCAAGCACATTCTATTCTCCAACACTAATGTTATTGAATGTAAAACTAAACAGAAACTTACACAGTCTCCAGACTAGTGGCCCGTTTTCACTGAGTGGTACAGTGTATTTGGTACGCTTTTATGGCCGTTTCCACTGTCAATAGGCGTACCGAAACAAACCGTACCGTACCCCTTTTTCAGCACCTTTTCGAAAGAGTGCCAAACACGAGAAGGGGTACCAAAAGGCGGAGCTAGACGCGCAGATGAACGCTATTGGTTTACAGAGATACGTCACAAGCTCACGCAACAAGCCAGAATGAAAACAAAGAAGCCGCCATGTTTTCATACACACCCGAGAGATTACAGCGTAATTATATATGCATATAATAACGAGCCCTGCTCGACCCAGGCTCAAACGAACCTTGATGTCGTCTTGATGAACAGCCACAAAGCCAAAAAGAAGTGCAGATTTTACCCTGTGCCCCGTAGTTTTTACAAGCCAGTCTGAAGCGCGAGCGGTTTCGCTTTCTTGCTTGCGCTCGCCGCGCGTCTATATTTGAATTAACAACCTTCTTGAGCTGATGATAATAGCGTGCGCTTGATTATTGACGTGCTTTTGAAACCTGATCCTAGAAACTGACAAACATGAGAGACAAAACAAAAGGAGAAGCCGGAAAAAAAGGAGCAGATTATTATTACAGCAAACGTGAACAAACTGCCATGTTTAACTATTATCATCACCTTTTGGACTATTATGAACTCAGAATGAGGGAATTACTCTCTAACAAGAGGCTACACGTGCTGCTGAAGATTACAGACACGTTTAATCATGAGAGGTCTGACTGTGGGCTCTATTTTGTGTTGTTTTGAACCTAAATAAGGACTAAATGTCTGCTGTGTGTAGTTTATCTGTGAGTGGTAACATATCAGAGACTGTAAGGGTCTGTATGTGTTCATATATGTTCATTTATTTATTTATTTTATATAATTGCAGACGTTACAGTAGGCTATTTCACACTGTCATTGATCTGCAGCTATAATCAACTCATGTTCATAGTAAAGTTAGTAATGAACATTTATACACAAGTGTTTATGTGTGTAAAGCATCTGTTTTGTGAGAAGTGCTTCTCATATGATATGTGGGCGACCCGTACAGCTTTACTGTAGACATTTTCTCGAGCGAAAATGACGTCGACTGCAACTTTCTGTCGTACACCTCTCCCACTAAGAGTACCATTGGTACCCGTTTAGCAGTGGAAACACAAGCCTGATAAAGGTGACCCGTACCATACCGTACTGTACCAGTCAGTGGAAACGAGCCATATATGGGAAATCTGCATCAATTTTTAAATACTGCACAACTCCACAATGTTGCAACATTTGTTTGATTTTGCATTACATTTAGCAATCGCGAAATCCTGTAGGATCTGTTCTGCTATTTTGTTTGTTTTTTGCATCCTGTAGATTTTTTGGTAGTGGTGTAACGGATCACAAATCTGCAGTTTGGATCACACTACAGTTTTTTAGTCACGGATCGGACCATTTTTCAGATCAGCAAAAATAAGTGAGGAGACAAATGTCATTTGCTTTCCATTTTTACGAAAATATTACTGCAAAAAACATTGCTTTTAACAAACAGAACTACAGTCATATCTGTAGTGCTCACAATCAAGAAAGAATCAGCTGAGGAAAGAAAAGTATTCAATATGAAATATGATCTTTGCTGTTGCTGATAATGCTAAATATAAAAATCTAACATCTTCTACAACAGATCATATTTACTGATTCAACAATTCACACATTAAACTTCATGTTGTATTATACTGTAGGTGTATTATTTTTGAAAACCTATTTTGATGGTTGTTTGTCGCCATCTGTTGGTTACACCATGTAATTGCTTTTACCAGCGTCAAACATTCACCAGCGTCATGTTTCATTAAACGGTGATTTTAATCTTGACCATAAACATCAGTGTTTATATCTGAACTATAAACTGTTCTCCCAGCACTTGTGTGTTATTTAATTGTTTGTAACTCACTGAAACAGTGTAAAAACTGAATCTCTCTCCATGCAGATTTGAAGGCAGCGCTTTGAAGGATTAATAAACATATGCAAATCATTATCATTTATCGTTCATGTTGCGCTGGTTTGAACTGAAATCACGATCTTTTAATGTTTAATTGCGCAGCTTTACATTGAATGCTTTAATGCAGGCTAAACAAGCAGTGACAGAAAACACATTCAATTATTAGACAAAGAAAGCATTTAAGTAGGTCCCACCACAACTTTTCCCGTCATCATTATATCTTACAGGGAAGCCTAAATGCTTTGATACGTGTGATTTGAATGACGCGGGAGGCGATATATCAATTGTTGGATAAACCTACAAGTTCAAAAAAGTTAATCCGCAGGTCACGTGCGGTCTGACAGTGATCCGTTACACCCCTATTTTGTGGTAGTTTTGCAATCACAGATTAAGGATTTTGTTCATGTGTTTACCTCTTTTCCAGGAGGAACAGTGCAAGGCTTGATCTCCGATCTTTTGGGAAAACGAGCTCCTGTGTTAGCCATAAGTTTGTTGCTGGCCATGGGATCGTTAGTGGGATACAGCCGTGAGTTTGGAAAAGACTAAACCAATTCCTTTGCGGACACTTTTTTTTTTTTTATAGCATCCCAGCAGGCACCATGATGTCAAAACAACATCAAATTTACATCAGACCTCAACAAATACATCAATTATACAAATCAATTTAATGTCAAAACCTTGACGCCCATTTGACATGAACTTCAGGCCACCAAAATGACGACACAAAGCAGCAGAAAAGTTTATTCATTGGAAAGCTTCAATTCTAAATCACTGTAATTACCTGTTACAAATTTACACTGGATTTCGTATCCCTTCAATGTAAACTATCTTGATGTCAAAATACATAGACATTAAAAAAAACACCAGAAATTGATTATAGGACTGTTCTGTCCTGGTTTTGGCGCCAATGTTAGATGTCAATTTAATATTGTATTGGCATCCAATTGACTTGGATTTTTGACTCGTTTTCGATGTCGTTTTGACATCAGGGTGCCTGCTGGGTTAATTTAAGATGTGCAATCTAAGTAAACCAATATTATTTTAACATTTTTATTTATTTTAACCTTTGCTCAGACTCCCCAAATAACCAGCTGGTGAATGGAGCTCTTCTGGCAACAACAGGTATCAACATTATAATGTTGTGTTAACGTCTTATATTCATCTGAGACTTATCGTTGAACATGTCCACTTGTTTTGTTTCAGGTTTCCTAATCGGAGGCCCATCAAACATGATCAGTTCAGCAATCTCTGCAGATCTGGGCCGACAGGAGGCGCTGCACAACAGTCAGCAGGCATTAGCCACAGTCACGGGAATAGTGGACGGCACAGGCAGCATTGGAGCTGCAGGGGGACAGGTAATTCACCCGGACGACCAGGAGCTCATTTTTAATTGGATTATATGATTTCTTAGATTCAATCAATGCTTTAGATCAGGGGTCACCAATCTCGGTCCTGGAGGGCCAGTGTCCCTGCAGGGTTTAGCTCCAACTTGCCTCAACACACCTTCCTGGATATTTCACGTATACAGAGTAAGACCTTGATTAGCTTGTTCAGGTGTGTTTGATTAGGGTTGGAGTGAAAATCTGCAAGACACCGGCCCTCCAGGAACAAGTTTGGTGATCCCTTCTTTAGATTGTTAAACCTTGGAGTATTCAGTGGTCTCTTCAAGCCAAGAATAATCTTTATGCTTCCAGTCAAATGCAGAAGAAATAAAATTAAGGACACACTCCCCCGCAACTTAATGACATCCCAATCCTAATATGAAAGGTTTAATGTGGATTTGGTCGACAATGTGCAACTATAACCGCTTCAGCTCTTTTGGGAAGGCTTTTAGAAGGTTTAGGTGTGTTTATGGGAACTGTTGATCAGTGATAGAAGCACATTTCTGAGTGTGGGCACTGATGTTGGATGATAAAGCCTAATTCACGGTCTCTGCTTTAATTTATGCTAAAGGAGCTCATTTGGGTTGGGGTCAGGACTCTGTGCAGGCCAGTCCAGTCTTGGTTTGTGCACTGGAATGTTAAACCGGAGTCTCCATGCCCAAGCTGTTCCCACAAAGGTGGAGTCATGAAGCTATACAAAATGTTAACTGAAGCATTTTACATGCCTTAATTGAATCATTCAGAGGGGTGTCCCGAGCATATTTCTCTGTAAGTCCGTGTCCACATGTACACAGGCGTTTTTATAAACTGTTTTCCCCCACAAAAACAATCTGTGTCCAGATGAAAACACAAAAAGGCACTGATGCGATTTCAATGGCATGCCAAATTAACAGGTGGCGTATTTGCGTGAGAAAGTTACGTACAAAGTCAATGCCGAATGCACGAATAATGCCGAATGCTTTACGAGTTTGCCATGAACGCACGGAATTCATCTACTGTGCAACTCCAGCTGAAAATTCACATGAGGAAACCAGAGCGAGTGACAGTGCTCCACATTTGGTGTGAACCCAGCCATGTTGGCCAGTCAGAAAGGAGCGTCACGCACACAATGATATCATAAGGCCAAATCTCCAGTTTAGTGGCCAACACTGAAGATGTGAAAATCTTCACCATAGCCGGAGTTTTTAGGAAGTTTCATGTACCTTTCGTGTAGAAGAACGGCCAAACAGCATAGAGAAACATAGTGGTTCTAAAAATAACCGTGTTCATGTGGATCTAAAATTTCTCACTTTTTAAAGTTGTTGTTATTATTAATATATCTGTACTTTGACAACTAATAATTGTAAAAATGTGTCTCTGTTTTGTAGTACCTTGTGTCGCTAATTGAAAGCAAACTGGGATGGATGTGCGTCTTCTATTTCTTCATCATAATGGTGGGTACATTCATAAGCAGCATCACTAATCTGTTCAATGGGATGAAAAAACGGCATATCCTACACCAGGGGTCACCATTCTCGTTCCTGGAGGTCCGGTGCCCTGCAGGGTTTAGCTCCAACTTGCCTCAACACACCTGCCTGGGTGTTTCAAGTATACCTAGTAAGACCTTGATTAGCTTGTTTGGGTGTGTTTGATTACGGGTTGGAGCGAAAATCTGCAGGACACCGGACCTCCAGGAACAAGTTTGGTGATCCCTGTCCTACACCATACAGATTTTACCTCAAGCAAATGGCATCTAGAATCTGCATGTCTAGCAACTTATCTCGCATTAATGCACATTTTGAAGTATCACATAAGAAGCTAATGATAAAAATGACATTTCAAAGCTTTGTCGCTCACTTGAGGTGGTTTTGGACTTGTGTAAAAAAGGCTTGATGGGAATAATGGGAAATGGAAACTCCATTTTTTCTATAGAGGAATTACCAACCTACATCACACGGGTTCCTGGTTGCAAAAAAGACCGATTGCAATAGCGAACATGTGGTGTTGTGCCAAAAATCGAAAGTCCAAAAAATAGAAAACGTAACGTTTTCCACCACACTGCTTTCAATGCCAACCGCAGACATCTTTGGCTAAAAGGAAGCTAAATGGAGTGAGGACCTAATTATAAATGCTGGCCTCTGCAGTTCTCATGTTATATCAGGTAAGTTCACGCTATGCTGAATCATACACATTACTCGTTTTAGATTGCAGCAATGATTTCAGCAACAACAGTTCAATATGGTGAATTAAACTGTGGACACTGAGAATGAAATGTAAACGTGCGTTCACATACCCTGCCGTACAGGTGCAGTTCGCTGTCAGAATGCAGTTGTTTTGCTTGTTGATGATTACCCAGGCCTTGTACAGCTCCATATTCTTTCCTTGTTCTTGGCTCAGCAGAACCTCGGTTTTTAGCACTACAAAGTTTTAAATCTGGTAATCATAGGGCATTATTTCTTGCACATGACCGCACAGAACAACATTGTAGGCATACAAACACTTATAAGTATTGGAGTTCAATACTAAGTATTGGAGCTTCAATGAGCTTGTATATTTCTGGCTAGATGCTTGGTCATTTCGTCTTATTTAATATCCATTGGAAGGGTGCTATCGAAAATGGACCTGTCAGACGAACGCCACTGACAAGGAAAAAAAAGACAGAGCTAACGTTATACAAGGCCTGGGTAATTATCAACAGCAAAACTGCGTTCTGACATCGAACTACACCTGTACGGCAGGCCCAGGGTATGTGAACTTACACATAAAGGTAAAGTTGGTTTTATATTCGCAAATTCAGACTTTCTATAATTTCATAAAAGTATTATTTGCAAACTCTAAATAGCGAAATCATATTAGCAGCCAATGACTGTCAAAGTACAACATTGTTTTCAAGTCACACTTGCAGGTTATACTCAAAGTGCCGTGGTAAACAATATAGGGAGTGTCACAAGTTGTCACTGAATGAATGTGTGAATATAAAACCAACTTTATCAACTTTCACGTTTCATTCTTAGCATTCAGTGTCCGCAGTTTAATTCACCATATGTAACTGTTTTGCCGAAATCATTGCTGCAATAAAACGATAACATGTATGATTCAGCATAGCGGGAACTTACCTGATATAACATGAGAACTGCAGAGGCCAGCATTTATAATTAGATCCCTTCATTCAGCTCCCTTTTAGCCAAAGACATCTGCAGTCTGCATTAAAAGCAGTTTGGTGTATGGTAAAAGTTACGTTTTCTATTTTTGGAATTTCGAATTTGGCATCCTACCGCAAAACTACTGCTATTGCAGCCTGTCTTTTTTTTTTTTGCAACTGGGGACCCAAAAACTATAATCGTCGCATCGCTACTTCATTAGGTCCATGTGGTTCCATTATGCTTGCCTTGGTTACTAGGTTACCAATACTATAGCCGGCTGCTCTAACAACTTGATGGAAAGCCACATTTGGGATTTTCTTTCCCTTTTTCGTTGAACTTTAAAAAGATTTACTTCATGTTTGGATGGAAACCCAGATAATGACATTTTAAGAAACAAAATCATCACAAATCAAAGACGCAATCTCTTGATGCGCTCTGACCAAACGTTCTTTTTCAATCGGAAATGCGTCAACGGAAAGACCGAACACTGTCAGTTTAGATAGCAAATAAAGTCAGCGTGAACTGGAGGTTGCTGAGACTCTTATTTCAGTATGTTGATGTACTTCGAACTAAAATGGGAAATTGTGTAGGGGGCGGGGCTTTCTTTGGCGCATCATAATGATAAAGCCTCATTCACACTACGAGTGATTCGCAGCGGCAAATCGACAAGCGACTATTCATTTAAACAGAGAGCAAGCAACTTCTGGCGACCTCAGTCAACGCGAGCGTCAGCGACCATTGGCAATGAGGTGGGCGTGTCCAGCGTTGCTACAAAGTTGAGAATCCCTTTATGCAAATGAAGAGCGACTATCTTGAGCGACAGCCAATAGGAGCACCAGTAGAGTTCATGTGATGCTCAGCTTGCTCAGAGGCCGGTTGTATTCTTCGTGCTGTACACCTACACAGACCTGCGTTTGAAGTAGATCTCCACTCAGAGCGACAGACGGCTGCAACGACGCTGCTATTGTGAATGAGGCATAAGAGAGGGTGTTGATATGTAGTTGCTATGACGTCAACAGGACCGCCACTCATGCAAATGGTTAAACTAATTGAAGATTACAAAAACAAACATAACTTTATTAAGCACGCATTAATTATTCACCTCATTAACAATGTAAGCTAACAAAATAAACATTGTAAGTTTAGATTTGAAGTACAGCAGACAAAATCTGAACACTTCTCAATAAATCTCACATGTTGTTCGGTGAATGTGTTAATATTGTGAACGCTGAGCGTTAACGTCTGTCTTTCTCTCCTCCGCAGACGGGATGCAGTGTACTCTTCATCATTCCACTCCTTTTCCGAGAAATCCAGTCTATGTGCAGAGACAGACAGGCTCAAACACAACAGCTCTGAACTGCTCGAGGGACTTCTCTTGCCTGAATCTTGAACAGTTCCTATTTATAAATGTTTGACATACACGAGCTTACCAATGTTCTGTTTACAGCGACAGAAGCCTCCGATTCAGTCTGGGTAATCTCATCTAAAATGACAAATCATCTCTCTTTCCCTCTGTTTAGAAAAGTCTTGGGGCGGTGCAGGGATTCTTGTGGTAATTGTCTGGACAAAAGGTGTTGATTTTATTTATTATTATTAATTTAGATTGTCCTGTTTCTGAACACCGCCTCTGAATGTTGCCTTTAAAAAGGAAATCTCTGTATTGCCTTGTATATAGATCTTTCGTTGATGTTATTGTTGGTCACGATTTATTAATTCCAGTTTAATAATTGTTGTTAGAGGGCCGGACCCTCTTGAGTTTAATCGCAGCCTGATTGAATATTGTATCGAATGATCGCTTGAATTGAAGTAGAGTTACAGCGCCGCCATCTTGAGCAGGGCTGATTATAGGATGCCAGAGGTGTACAGTTTTTAATGAACACTCAGCGGCACTTTAGCGTCAGGTTTTAGGTGTATAATAGGACGTTTAAATGTAACACTACGGTTTAGTTTTAACCTGTATTGTTCTTCCGAATATGTGGTCTTGCATACCTGTATGTAAATAATAGTAATGGTAATAAATTCAGGCAAGCTATCATGCCTGACGCATCTGTCAGTGTCAACAAACGCTTGATCTGCAGACTCATTGTTCCTTCGTATTGATTTATTTGTCTTTTTTTAATAGAAATTAATCGTTTTGTTCAGCTGGGATCACAAGTAGCACCAATTATTGTGGCCGCTTGTTTAAACTACTTATTTAAAATGAGCTGGGTCATATCAGAGTCATATCTCCCTGCAGCCCAAGACCGGTTACTCACTGAAGCTAAGCTGGTCAGTACCTGGATGGGAGACCACATGGGAAAACTAGGTTGCTGTTGGAAGTGGTGTTAGTGAGACCAGCAGGGGGGTCTGTGTGAGTCTTAATGCCCCAGTATAGTGAAGAGGACAATATACCACCAGTGAGCGCCATCTTTCAGATGAGACGTTAAAACGAGGTCTTGACTCTCTGTGCTCATTAAAAATCCCATGGCACTTTTGGTGAAAAGTAGGGGTGTAGCCTCCAAATTTTCTCCATTAGACCTAACCCATATGGCCTCCAAATCAACCCCATCCACCATACTGGCTCTATCACCGTCTCTCCACTCCACCTATAGCTGGGGTTGTGGTGCCGTTGTCCTGTGGCTGCCGTCGCATCATCCAAGTGGATGCTGCACTCTGGTGGTGCTGTGGAGAGTGGTGGTTTAGTGTGTTATATAAATACACATTACATTGAATCAACATAATTCGTGAGGGGTTTTTTTGGGGGTCAACTTAACACTTAAATTTGTAAAAACAAGAAGTAAACTTGTATTGAGACGATGTGAAAGATTCGTGTGGAACTGGAGTCCAGCGTTTTTTACAGTGAAGGTAAGTAATTTGCTAATTACATTATCTGAAAAGTAACTCAGTTACTCAATAAGTAATGTAAATCAAGATTAAAATGAAACGTAGACCCAGATCCATGGCTTTGCACAGGTCAAAGTGTGCAAACACTCCAGCATCTGAAACCCTACCCTGGGTACCAACGCTAGCATAGATGAATTTGTAGTTTGCATCTACTGGAGCCATCATTAGTACAGAGAATCTGCCTTTATAATTGTGCAAAAGACTGACACTTTTTTTTTGGAGGCTGGATATAAATATGTTTTCCATCAAGTGCTCCAAGGCAGTGTGGAAACTGCCATTTCGTTTCAAAGTCCTGGGCTATTAACCGCCACTCTGCCTCTGTTGAAGGTGTCTAGACGCACAGGGGGATTTTATTGTAAACATAAAACTGTAGTAAAAATAAAACATTGCATCGAAAGATATATTGTTTATCCATACAGCTAAATAAATGGATATACATTACAGTAAGTAATTTTACAGTAGACTGCACATTTTGACAGTGTACAGGTGCATCTCAGTACATTATAATGTAATTGAAAAGTTGATTAAGTAGTAATTCAATTCAAGAAGTGAAAGTCCTATATTACAGTCAGATTGATTCATTTCATCACATTTTGATGATATCATCATATAGCTAATGAAAACCCCAATAATCAGTATCTCAGCCAATTAGAATATAATTACAATATAATTTAAGACAAACAAAAGCAAGGTTTTTAACTGCTGAGGTGTTATGAAGGCCCTGTTGCGGCCTTCCAATATTGTGCAGCCCTACATACTGATTGTGTCTATGCCATGTCACATTGTGGAATTCATGCTAAATAATATTCATAATAATTACTAACCAAGTAACATTTCTGCGTTTCAAAAAAATCTTTTTTTTCCATTGGTCTTAAGTAATATTATAATTTTCTATAATATTAGATTGTGTTTTAATTAGTCATCAACATTAAGAGAAATAAACACTTAAAGGGCACCTATGGTGAAAAATCTGCTTTTCAAGCTGTTTGGACAGACATATGTGCAGGTATAGTGCATAGAGCATCATATTGGGCTGATATAAACACACTCAGTCCTTTTTTTTCCAATTTAACAACAAAAACGGTGGACCAATTGAAGCGGTTTTGAGATCGACCGCAACTTGACGTAGGAGTGCGGTCCCCCCGCCCACCAATATTGATTGACAGCTGCTTATTAACATGTCTCCGTAGTAACGTTTCATATCCACAAGACAGGACGTGCGCAAATCAACCCTAAATAAAAGATCTGTTCAGTTTAGGATCATCAAATGTGATCAAGAGTGAGTTTGACAAGTTTAAAATGTTTTAAAACAGAGCATGTGTAGTGATTTACAGCGACTTCAGCTTTACTTCATCAACACAGCCGCGTGTCAGAACAATAATAAAAGACGCTTCAATCCCGGTTTGTGGACGTTAAATCAGGTTTATTTTGTACATTAACAGATATCCGTACAGCAGTGGAGATTAACCTGTATCCTGTCACATTTGCGTGCAAAGCTAAACGCGCGTGCTGTATGTATGTGCGTGTGTGTCTGCGCTGTGTGTGTGTGTGCGTGAACTTTGTAATGACATCACGTGTGACTCATCCTGCAGCTCCTCACAACAAACTCACCAAACAATCATTGATAAAGCTTTTACTGTAGTATTTGTCACAAACGTTACGTGAGATCTGCTTCCTTCATGTCTGTCTGTTGTCTGAGGCAGCCGAGGGCGGAGACTGAGGCACGCGCGGCAGGTGAAAACGATGGGCGGGGAGGACTAGCCTTAAAGGCGCAGTACACAAAAATCTATTGAGAGCTATAATCAATAATCTGATGGGTGTTTGGAGCTGAAACTTTACAGACACATTCTGGGGACACAAAAGACTTCTATTAAATCTGGAAAAAGGGGTAAAATAGGTGCCCTTTAAAATATATTGGTGTGTTTGTAATTAATCTTTATAATACATCACTTTCACCTTTTGAATGGAATTACTACAATAAATACATTTTTGATGACGTTCTAGTTTACTGAGAAGCACATGTACATGTTCTGGATGTTAATTTTACAGTGAATGTATGAAATGTCATTTCTAACAGCTTGTCATTCACACCCTACCGTGAGGTAGTCTTTCTTCATAACATGGTACAGGGCAGCACAACTATTTGGGAGATGGTGCTGGTCCCAATCCTGTACTGGAACCTGAGAGACTTGAGGTTTCACCTGCAAAACAAAACAACAACAACATAGCGCTATTCTTGAAAAGAGGTGGAAAACAGAATCAGAATCAGTTTTATTGCCAAGTGTGCTTCACACACACAAGGAATTTGTTTTGGCAACAGAAGCTTCCAGTGTACATAAAGTGACGAGTGACAACACAAAATTAAATACAAGAAAAGAAAAGGCAATAAACATTAAACAGAGATGCAGTTAGTCAAAAAGATCTGGATGTTGAATGTATGTACAGATATGCTGTAAATATACAGGTTATAAGGTGCTGTGTACAAGTGCGTATGAGAAAGTATTGCACGTTTATTGCACAGTAGGGGAATATTTAACTGTTCATGAGGTAGATGGCCTGAGGAAAGAAACTTTTCCTGTGTCTATCTGTTTTTGTGCTTGGTGCTCTGTAGCGCCGACCAGACAGGTAGTGTGCTGGGTGTGAGGCGTCCAGAGTGATTTGCAGGGTGCAGTATAAAAAAAAACAAAACAATGGTATTTAGACAAAGGAGTTTACATTTTGGTATCTTAAAATGTTTCTTACAACTGAGCTATGCTTTGACAACCAAACGTTTCTCATTTTCTATCAGAACATTTATTTTGCCATCTCAGCAGCATCATACAATACACAGTACTGAAATGTATAACGTTCCAAAAACCAGATGGATTACATTTTTACTCTTTACCCACTATTGAGGAGACATACACAGTCTGAGTTATATAGTATATGTTGAAAATGCAAACAAAACAACATTAACACTATCTAATTTAGATTAGATTAGATTTAACTTTATTGTCATCACACATGTTCAAGTACAAGGAAACGAAATGCAGTTTAGGTCTAACAGGTCTATTTACTGAACAAAGTTGGACTTTGATAGTCATTGGCTGCTTATATAATTTCCCAATTTAGAATTTGCAAAAAATACTTTAATGAAATGATATTATTAAGGAGAATGTCTGAATATCTGAGTATAAAACCAACTTTACCTCTATACTCATACCAACCTGTTGCCAGGAACCGCAGTGTCAAACACAGACGCTCTCTAGGTGGTATTGCAAGTCTCATCTTCGTGTCTTTCTTTGAACTTTCTCCAGCCAAAAATTAAACTCCTCCGCTGTCATTCGCAGTAGCTCTCTGAAACCAGTCCTATCATTTATCTGTTTAAAAATACAAATTAAGACACACGTGTTTTATATTACAGTAATATATAGGATTCATTTAAAGGGCACCTATTTTAGCCCTTTTTTAAGATGTAATATTAATATTATGGTTCTTCTGAGTGTGCCAGTTTAGGTTCAGTTCAAAACACAATTCAGATTTCTTTATTATGATGTGTTAAAAAGTGTCATTTTGGGGGCGTGTGCACAGTTTGCTGTTTTAGGGGCGTGTTGCTTCACATGAAAACTAGTTTCGACTTCCAGCCCAACTTAACAAGGGGGCGGAGCCAAGAGCTCCCCTGCTTTGTGCATTGCAGACAGGCAGACAGAGAGAAGCAACATGAGTGAGAGGACCAGCATTCAGCCGTACATGTACGACTCGGACACAGACCAAGCAGAGAGTACAAAATCATTTGTGTCTTTGTATAGTTTTACAGCCAACTGTGTGCTAGTTTAAAGCTCCGAGCTTGTAGCCTACACCGAGACTAATAACCAAGCACACTGAATTAACTTTGACTGAAGGGCATCACACACCGGATGCACCGCGACACGGCGAGCACATGACAGTTGAATGTATCGCACACTAGCAGCGTCGATGTGTCACCTGTTAGAAACTTATGTTTAGAATTCAGAAATGCATTGCGCTGCGTGCCGCCGAGCGGCGCTTCTGGTGTACGACCTGCTTGAGACTATAACTAAAGGGCGTTATACACCGGACGCGGCACTCAGAGCCATGACGCGGCACACCAGACGCGTACATTCACATGTTATTTACAATGAAACTATTCAGATTACGCTCTGTGGCGCGGCAGAAATATAAACAGTGTCCTGAGCAGGGCCAACGCGTCCATAGAGGTGACCTAGGCGGCAGAATAGTGAGCGAACCCCCCTGTCCTCACTTTCATCCGCGACAACGCGAAATGCATGGCGCTGCGCGTCGTTAGTTCGTTATTTCCAATGGAGGGATGCGCACGTGAGGTGAGGCAGCACGCTCGCACTTTCCAGCTTCACCTAGTTAAGATGACAGGGAGCTTTTGTGACCGCGAGAAATGCAAACCGCTGAAGTTTAAGGAAGACACAATGAAAAGTACACATGTATGCAAACACACCAAAACTCACAAACACTGGCGGCGAGGAGAGCGATAACGTGGTGAATGTTGAGCCCAATGAGCCTTACATCTAAAAATAGAGCAAGGGTGTTTCTTTGGTGACGTCGCTTTGACTCACGCTAAAAATGGTGGACGTGAAACAACATACTGAGGATGTGGTAATGCACACCTGTCAATCAATATTGGTGGGCGGGGGGACCGCACTCCTACGTCAAGTTGCGGTCGATCTCAAAACCGCTCCAATTGGTCCACCGTTTTTATGTTGTTAAATTGCAAAAAAAAGGACTGAGTGTGTTTATATCAGCCCAATATGACGCTCTACACACTATACCTACACATATGTCTGTCCAAACAGCTTGAAAAGTAGATTTTTCACCATAGGTGCCCTTTAAATTGATTGTAATTACAAAACATAGTCCACAGATCAAATTCCTTATTCATGGAAAGAGTAAATAAAGACAGAAACACTCATAGAACAGCAGCAAAGGCTCTGAATGTGGGAATGAAGGAAAAGAAACTGTAACGTGCAACTGACATGCTTTCAATAGCTATAGGTTTTCAGCTTTCTTCAAAATATCTTCAGTGTTCAACAGGAGAAAGAAACTGATGACGGTTTAAAACCCCTAGAGGGAGAGCATATCGTGGGTGAATGCTCATTTTGGGGTGAACTATCCCTTTAATGTTAACAGGACCCCCTGCAGTGCTGAAGCTGAGCAGAAATGGAGCTTACCTTCGCTGAATACTTCACAGCAGGCTACAGGTGAGTGATGTGTAAAGGTGAATGACATTCAGCGACCGCGTTGGGGAAACAGCTGGAGACGGTCATGAAGTGAACGCAGGTTTAGTTCGTGAGGCGCGAAGTGGAGCACGCTAAACGGCGATTCTTCGTGTGTCTTCAGGTATGAGGCCTACAGAAAACCACGACGAAATACGACATGTGAAGTCGTGTACTAATAGCACATTGTGGTAAGTGAAGTGAATTCTGTGTTCAGGTTTATTTGTGTAGCTAAACAGTGTTGATGCTGTTTGTAGTCGAGTTGAGCGCGGATTCAGAATAACGACGAGTCACATTGAGGTAAAGTGGGTTTTATATCCACTCATTCAGACTTTTTCCTTAATTAAAAAGTATTAGCTACATTTCAAACAGTGAAATCATATATAAGCAGCCACCGACTACCAAAGTACAAGTTCACAGTCAAATAAATGGTGCTAATGTTGTTTTGAAGTCATCGGATTTCATACCGAATACTCAAAGTATCATGGTCGACACTATAGGGAGCGTGTCACAAGTTGCCATTGAACGAATGTGCGAATATACCTCAGAGTCAACATGATTACGTTTTAGCCTATACTGTTGACATTTTCTACCTGCGTTTTCAGGTAGGTTATGCTACTTTGTCAGTCTAGTTTTGCACAATTACACACAAGTGATGGTATATATAACTTATTCTAATCGTCCTGACCCACATAAAATAAATACTAGTATGCTGTGGTATTGGAATGAATGAGCTTGCGCATCATTTAATTGAATGTAAACGTCGGTGTTTGTGCTATAATCATTCTATGCTGACTTAAGTGTAGAATTGATGGCATATTTAGATTTATTAAAAGTGATGATGACGGTTTTATAACTAATGTAAGTAGTTTTTCAAGGCTAATGTGCTTGGTGTTGGATCTGCGTTTTCAGGTAAAGCGAAGCAGAGGAGGGGAAACACGCTATTTGTCAGTCCAGCTGCACACAAGTGATGGTAAGTACATATAATGTCATTTAAAACGTCAGTTTTGATGCGATATAATCATTATATGCTGAATTCGTGTCGAATTTCTGCAGTTTTGAGTTGAATTGATCGCATATTCGGAGTTATTATAACTTGTATAACTGTTATGATCATCAGGATTATAAATGCAACTACTTTTGATGTGTTTTAACCTTTAAGATATACTTTATATTCGCTGCTACTTTTATTTGTTTTAACCTGAGGATAAGCTTGTGAGGCGCGAGGCGCTCTAAGGCGCGGCCGCCATCTAGCGCATGCGCCGCGCACTGCACGCTCAGACTGGGTTTTTTTCACAGCGTACAGTCGGAAATATGAAAAATGACTGTAAATCAATAATTTTAAATGGTTAATCAATTAAAAATGAGGAACGCTTCACGAATTTGCGTGTCATCCTTGCGCAGGGGCCATGCTAATCTTCTCTGTATCGTTCCAATTTTAGTATATGTGCTGCCGAAGCAAGCACGAACTAAGAGCCTGGAGGTCTGCTATATATCCCGGGCACTTCTGGGTATGTTTCTGCCAAGCGGTACGTGAATAAACCCACTTGGTCAACCCATTCACATCAAAGGTGACAGTAAACCACTGCGCAGGAACTCCGCAAACACTGACAACCTTCGAAGTTCGAAACCAGACGTTTTGTGGAGGTTTACCGTGGTGTTTTTGAGCTGTAAAGCGTATGCTAAAGAGGTTGGCTTTACTCTAGGGTGATTGGATGAGTTCTTCTGTGACGTAGCAGATCTTTTGTCCTCGTGTTCTTCTCCCCCACCCACCCACCCCCACAGGCATGCGCAGACCTTCCCCCGCCGCAGACCAGAGGACGACACACTCCGACACCAGCAAACGACCCACTGAAACATTCACAGACTCTCGGAGGCTGGATCACGAAAAAAAACCTGAGCTCAAAGCAGTCACCGAACTCACCGATGAAGAAGCTAATGTAAGGGCCAGTGCCTCATTTCCTAAAGTCCTGAACATTTCCTGCTTGCTATCAAACTATTTCATAACCGTAACAAGAGGCAAATCAATCATAACTCAATGTTAAAACAGCGATCATAACATTTATTTATCAATACGTGGCTCGTTTTGAATTCTCGGAAGCTGCAGAAAAGTAAAAATGTAAAACAGGAAATACGCTGGGGACACTGTTTTTGTTTACGTCCCTCAAAATGCCTACAAAATGTATTTCCGATGTTTTAAACAGGGTTTAGATGCACTGAAATGAGTCTTGATGATATAGAAGTCTCTCCGATAGCTTACTTTTACAATCTGTCATCTGCGTGGCTTAAAGGAAAGGTATTTCAGCCCAAAAACTGAACGTTTACTCAGCATTCGCTCCGTTGAGCAGCATGAGTTTCTAAGTTGAACACAAAAGGAGATGTTTTGGAGAATGCTGGAAATGAGGAGCCATTGACATCCATGTGCGCGCACAAAAAGCTACACCGCAAGAAAAGGCTAATATTGTGTAATATTTAATTATTGCTAAGTTTTTATTATGTTATAACTGTGGTGGATACTCGATTATGTTTTCAGAGACAGAAAAAGGAAATTAAAAGCATTTAAAACAAGTGATGACAGAATGTTCATTTTTGGGTGAACTGCCCCTTTGAGTGTTCAAGTACTGTATGATATTATTTTCAGTGGAACACAAAAGAAGATACTTTGAAAAATGTCCAAATCCAGTTCATTTGTATTAGGAAAGAAAGTACCATGGAAGTCAATGGTTACCGGTTTCAAACATTTCTCAAAATGAACTGTCCCTTTAACCGGGCCACCCTGCTGAAAACAAACAGCCAACCAGTTTAAGCTGGTCAACCAGCCTGGTTTTAGAGGGGTTTTGGCCATTTCCAGCCTAGTCTTAGCTGGTCAGGCTGGAAAATGACCAGCTTAAACCTGCTAAAACCAGCTTAGGCTGGTTTAAGCCAGATTTTTCAACAGGCAGCGCAGAATTTGCAGTTTATCAAAATAATTCAGGAAAAAAAATAAATGTTTCTACATAAATCTAACACTTATAATGTTTTTTTTTGGTGATATACTAGCATATTTAAATGATTTCCGAAGGAATGGAGTCATGAAAAATCAGATTTGGTCAAGAAATAATTACATTTTAAAACATATGAACGTAAGTTGGCGGTTCATTCCGTTGTGGCGACCCCAGACTAAAAGAACATGAATGAATGAACATATTGAATATGCACAGCAGATGAGTTGTATTAACATTTGACAACATGACTGCTATTTACTGTGTGATTAAATAAATGCATCTTTGGGTTGGGTATAAGTTATTATTATAATTATTAATACATAAAAAGACCATCCCAGTGAATGAATGACTTTTTAATACTTAAATATGTTTAATATATTTAAGAATGTTAAACAAATCTATCCTTTCTGCGTGCGTCTTGTGTGTGTTGTGTGCATTATTAAAACACCACAAGGAGTTAATTTATAATAACATTTCACAAGATTACTGTATTTTTGGTCGAACAAACGCAGTTTAGATGTGTGTTTTTTATATTAAATAAGTTATTCAAACTCAAACTACGGTCTTGTGTCTCCATCTAGTGGCGGAATTGCGTTTTCCCAGCCTTGTCATCACAGCAACGTAAATGCTTTTTCAGCATATAAATGACTACAGAATTGACTATTTAAAGCATATATGTACAAAAGTAATGCGTTAAATGTAATCACATATCACACAATAGTGCTTTATTACATGTTTGATCAAATAAATGGATGTATTCTACATGCTTGTCGCCATCTGGTGGCGCAATCATGCTTGCCTACCGAAAAACATCCCTTCACTGACACTGAATAGCGCTCTTCATAATCAGCGTTCACATCACATTAAGTGTTTCATGACCAATAATCTGCAAAAGTGTGATTTGAACATCGATGTCTGTCTGTAGCATGAATTTTTTTTTTATTGCATAACAAGAACAATAGCATACAAAAATGAGGAATGCAATGCTTACATTTTTTTCATATTACAGGAACAAATCAGTACAAAGTAAAAAAAAATATATAAAATAAATTACAGGGGATATATATATATATATATATATATATAAATTACAAACAATTTGCATACGAAAAGGATTCCAAAATTGCATACATCCTTATAGCTTTTTTATTTTATGTGTCTTTTAGGGTTTCGATATAATGCTTAAGCTCAATTTTAAAAAACAGGTGTTTTATCGATTCCTCCTCTAATTCACAAAAAGTGCATGTAGATTCCATGTCTTTAAAAATTTTTAACAACTTGTTTCACTTGATAAATTAAACGTATTAATTTATAAGTCACTTCTTTAACTGTATTGGTGAGACAGTATTTACTAGGTAAGTTCCAAACTTTTTGTCCACTCAATCTGCTCAATTAAGGAATCCCAAAAAGATTTGCATTTAGGCAACAGTGTGGTTCTGCATAACTTTTGTATGTAAAAGTTATTAAATTTATAGTCTATAATTTTCACACCATTGATACTTGACTGATTAGTATATAATAGATTTGATTTAAAGGATAAATTACCGGATAAAAGCTGAACAAGTCCACTTGGAATTGCATCAAATACCATTGCAAATTCTTTAGCAGTCATGGGGATCTTGTAATAATTGAGAAATTCACAATAATTAAAAAGCTGTCCAATACTTTTGAATAACTGTCTCCCCAATATAATATCATTATTGTACCAATTTCTATAAAATAGGGATTTATTTTTAAAGGTTATACATTTGTTGGAGAAAAATTATGCTTATATATAAGCAGGGGCAGGACTGGCCATCGGGAGCACCGGGACATTTCCTGGTGGCCTGACGGTCAATCTGGCCTGCCGCTGTGCGGTCGATTACCTCACCTCGACATGCGATTGATTGACACCTCAAACCACGAATCAGGCGATCGCGACCGCCATACGTTCTGCCTGATTAGCTGTTTGCATAGAACTTGTGATATGAGTTACAACTTCAAGTCAGTTGTGCAAAAACATGAAACGTAAACGGAAAGGAGGAGCAGAGAGGGAGCGCATGAAAAGAAGAAAAGCCCTGGCCATAAAGCAGAGAAATGCTGCAAAATCACAACTACGTTCGCCACCAAGGGAGCAGGTTGATCAAAATACAGCACATTTACATAATCATTTGGCAGGCGGGCGTTTTCATCTCAATTGATTTACAGTAGATACAAATAAATAAATATAATTAGCAAATGAGCAACAATATGTCTCGTTTAGTCTAATGCAGTAGGTTACAGCATGTTTTTTTATATAGGCATAGTCTATAAAATAAAAGTAAATAAAACAGAGTGTTGCATCATGTCTTAGTGGGTCAAGGTTTTTATACAACAAGCAAACCAAACATTTAATATATGGAATATAAGTAGAATGGTGTGTGTGTGTGCAAAAAAAGCATTGTAAAAGCTTTTACAATATATAACTGTATATATATATATATATATATATATTAGTTTTATAGAAAATGAAAAATTAGCACACTGTTTTAAAGCATTTTGTAGTGCCACATTTATTTTACCCTGAGCCTTAGTCCCTTATTTATCAAGGGTTGCCACAACAGAATGAACCGCCAAGTACTCTGGCATGTTTTACACAGCGGATTCTTGCATTCACACACACTTATTTACTACAGACAATTTAGGTAATCTAATTTGTTGTGTCAATTTTTACTTTAGTTTTTTTGGAAGTTGAGGAAGGAGCAGCAGCACAACTGCTGCAAATGCTCCTGCTGTTCAACTAGAGGTGATGGACAGTTCAGCATTTGAGTCAGAGCAGGAGCCTACAGGTAAATTCTAAGCCAAGTGGAACTAAATTTACATTGTGTGTTTTTAGGATGTATCGTGGGGACATACATTTAAAGGCACATTTGCAATATTAGCAGTCAGAGAATTACATGAAAAAGGTAACATAGGTAGCGGTGACAATAGCAGCAGAGGTGGCCTGAGATAGTAAACATTTCCCGGCCTGAATTATTGTCCGCCCCTGTGTATAAGCATCCATTGTAAACATACCTGTTTATGAAAAGAGGAAAGTTTTATCGGCACCTTGTTAATATCAAAATTACATCTTAAATAAAAATCCAAACCCCCCCACCTGGTCAAAAAAACAATTCAGGGATGATACTCCAAATCTGGCCTTTAGAATTCAGGTAATTCTTAATCCATTTGTTTTTAAATACACAGTTAGAAGTGCTGAAGTCAAGAACATTGAGACCTCCATCTTCCACTGGATTGCACAAAATCGTGTCTGTAGCATGAATTGTGTCATTTCATGATGACTTTCACTACGTCACTGAAACAAATCGTCGCCAGCCAATGGGGCGATGCGTGAAACAATTCATCAACGATCTGCGCTAAAAATAGAAATAAAACTGTGTGCTACATTTTAGACGGCTATAATAAGAGTTCCCTTCGAAAAAGAGTGTGCTTATCACGGATTGTTGTGTGGTTTTAATAAACATTTTGATGATGAACTGTTTCACCACGTCACACTGAAACAAATCGTCGCCAGCCAATGGGGCGATGCGTGAAACATTTCATCAACACCCGGCGCTGAACTTATAAATAAAAGCCTGTCCTACATTTTAGATGGATATCATAAGTGTGGGGTTTAAAACGTGGATGTTTAAGCACGAACTGTAGATTAATAGTTTATTTAATACACCTTTGATGATGAATTGTTTCACCGCGTCACTGAAACAAATCGTCAACCAGCCAATGGGGTGATGCGTGGAGCAATTCATCCATAGATGTATACACTAGATACCGCATACGGACCCTGAGCATGCGTCAATAGCGCCGCCACAAAGTAAACAAAGGCAGAACATTTCATAAGATGATAATTGATGATAATACAGCCACTGCACTGATCTTAAGGCAAAGAAGCAGCAACTTGCACTCATTTTTAGGTTATTTTTGTCGAATAAAACCAGCAAACTATGACAAGACGCGTATTGTCGGTTAAGTGAACGAGTCGTTCATTCACGAATCGCTCCCTCAGTTGAGAAGTAAAAGCTAAAGAGGTGTGTGTGTGTGTTTCAGGACATGGATTATATCAAATCTTAACAGGTAGGGAGTGATAATTACATTTCCATACACACATGCTCTTGTCAGCAGTGCCCTCTGGCTCTCCACTGCACTGGTCCCGCATTCATTTCAAGGGAGCGCTACCCTGTACTAAAATGGCGGCTCTATTGACGCATTCCTTCCAAAAGGCAACATCTAATGTAAAGATCTATGCATTTCATCAACAAACCGTGCTAAAATTATATTTAAACGTGTTAAATTACGGACTAATATAAGTGTGTCTCTTAAACATGGATGTCTGACATTAGAGGGGATTGCAGATTAATATTTTTAGCAGTCACAAAAAAACACATCGTCGACAGCCAGGTGATGCGTGAAACAATTCAACAGTCCGTGGTAAACATATAAATAAAAGTCTGTCCTTCATTTCATATAGCTAAAATAAGTGCGTTTTGAATATGGATGTTTAAGCACGGAATGTTGATTAATAGTTTATTTGATACACCTCTTTTTTACATACAATCTATGAAATATTGGCAAACCTATCAAAAAATCTTAATAAAAACATAGTAAATGTGGCTTACATGTGTGTCCAAGAGTGAAGTGATGCCATGCTGCTTTTCAGTGTAGTATTTATTATTATTATTACTGCCATCCCAGTTGAAAAAAGCAGCTTAAACCAGCCTAAGATGGTTGGCTGGTTTTAGCTGGTCGACCAGCCTGGTTTTAGAGGGGTTTTGGCTTTTTCAGGCTGGTTTCCAGCCTGGTCTTAGAAAAATAACCAGCTTAAACCAGCTAAAACCAGCTTGACCAGCCTGGTTTAAGCTGGACACATCTTGTTTTGGCTGGTTTTAGCTGGTCAACTCCCAGCCTGTCCAGCTAAGACCAGGCTGGAAACCAGTCTGGAAATGTCCAAAACCCCTCTAAAACCAAACTGGTCGACCAGCTAAAATCAGCCAACCATCTTAGGCTGGTTTAAGCTGGATTATTCAGCAGTGATTTGATTGGGATAGGATGATAGTCGTCCACTTTCATGGACTGCAGGCTTTAAATTAGATGAAATGCTCAGAAACCACAAAAACATGGGCTGACCTGTGATGTCCATTGTAATGGACACAGGGTCTGAAGGTGTTAAGTGTAACGGAGGCCAGCTAGTGAAGTGCTGTGCAGGTAAACCTCACTCCTCTGACTTCTAAAGGTGCTCTAGCGACAGATACTAGAGGCCATGGTCTTTAGCCTCCTTGTTAGAGCAACCGACTGCCATGTGGAAGGTCGCCGGTTTGATACCAGCTCGGAGCAGGTTGGGTGGCGTAGGACCGGCAGGGTTACATAAGCACTGATTCATCATTGTTTTTTTTTTAAATACACTTTTGTAACTTGTTTCTACAGGTCACACTGAAACAAATCATCTCCAGCCCAATTCATAAAGTCAAAGTCAGCTTTATTGTCAAATCAACCACATGTACAGGACATACAGAGAATCAAAATTCCATTACTCTCAGACCCTAGGTGCCTAACATATAATATCAATACAAAATACAAGTAGAGTTGTAAAAAGAATATACAATAAATACAATTATAGAATGTTGTCTAAAAAATATACACATAAAAAAAAAAAATATATATATATATATATAAATAAATATAAATAAATAAATATAAATAAATATAAATAAATATAAATAAATAAATATAAATAAATATAAATAAATAAATATAAATAAATATAAATAAATATAAATAAATAAATATAAATAAATATAAATAAATAAATATAAATAAATATAAATAAATATAAATAAATAAATATAAATAAATATA
>CAIGQZ010032134.1:1123579-1146593 GCA_903798205.1 Danio tinwini
ATACATATACATACATACATACATATATATATATATACATACATATATATACATAAGATGTAATCTAATCTAAAAATTTTGTTAAAAATAAACAATCCGTGCTTAAATTATAATAAACGTAAAGCACTGTGCTATTATATATATTGCTGACCCAATATTTTTTTTAACCTTTCTTCATAAAAATGGGTTTGTTTCTATGTGCTTATCCTTTACAATTCGGTGTCATTAGTTATTGTTATTATGCTCACATAAACTAATAACTGACAGTATAGCATTTAATAGTGTGTCATTAAAATCCAAATTTATGCTTATTAGCATTAGTTTATGCACCGTGAGTTAACAATGAACAACTTTATTTTCATTAACAAACGTTAACAGTAATGAATAAATACTGTAACAAACGTACAGTTGGTCAGAATTATTAGCCCCCCTGTTTATTTTTGTCCCCACTTTCTGTTTAACGGAGAGATTTCTTCAACACATTTCTAAACAAATCAGTTGTACAATGTATAAATCTAACATGGCACAAAAACATGAGTGAAAGATCACAGTGACGATTCAGCAAAGATAACACACAACCTGTTGCAAGTAGCTTAAACACACGTAACAGTGAATATACAGAGGGTTTCTGCAGATATCAGAATGTCAAATTTAAGACCATTAAGTATTAAATTTAGGACTTATAATATCACAATATCAAAAACACGCAAACACAAAGAGAAAATGAAAAAAACAAAAAATTTGTGGCAAAATAAATGTACAGTACTGAAGACAGGTTAGATGCATTATTGAACTACAGGAAAAAAAACATTTTAAGGTTGATTTATACGTTTGCTGGCGCCGCATCGCGCACCTCCGCGGACGAGGCTCTTTAAAACGACAGGGGGCGGTCAAAAGAAGCCCACTGTAAAGTCAGACGGATAAACAGAGAAGTAGGAAGTTTCCGGAACTACGTCATATCATTAATATAGTTATTTATAATAATATTAATTATTATAATGATTATAAAGATGTTTTGTAACCATTCAAGATTTTTGAAATCAAACTTTGATGCATCACTTGCTTTTGTTCATATCTCAGGCAGTTCTGCCTATTAAAGTTAAATATTAATGACAACAGGACATGGGTTGCTCTACACTTATATTTTTCATTATGGAAAGCATAAAAGCAAAAAAAAGTACACTTACTAAATAATACTGACTTTTTAAATTTTATTTTGCCCACTCAACAATTGACACCACTGTCTGGGTAGTTTCGGTCCTCTACTTATAAGCTAAAAAGGCAATAATGGTCCAACATTCCTGACCATTATCACCAATAAAGTCTAGAAAAAGGGCATCAGTAGCCTATATTCTAATATCAAATATTCCTTTCCAGTTATCAAAGAAATTGTTTATTACTTAATTATAGTTTAACTATTAAATAGTTCTGTAATATTAAAACCACCCTGGTCTCCACTTTTGCATGGTCTCTCTTTTTGGTCTTAAGAAACTTATCCCTCAAGTTTTTCCAAACTTTTAGAAAAACTTTCCTCCTTTCCCACGGCTGTTGCTATTTCTAGCTAAGAATTATTATTATTATTATTGGTCATCTAGTTATCTCTATGATGATCACGCATGGATGGATCTTAAGGCGTACCTGTTTCAGACAAAATCTCTTCAAAGTGATTCATATTCAACTTAAATCAAATGCAGCACCGCGCGAACTGTTCGCTCGAGTCTCAAAAAATTTTGTTGCCTCCAACCGAAATTATGTTGTGCGCACCCAAAGCGAACCTCCGCAAACAGCGATGACGTCACATTCGCCGCGCACACTGAGTACAACAACAGAAAGCTGATTGGCTGTTTGTCTCATTTGTAGTTTACAAATTACATTAGGACTAGTGAAATAAAGAACTACAACACCACGAAAACCAAGCAACAGCAACAATAAAGAATTTAAATGAGCGTTAGATGTAGCGTTACATAGACATCGGAAAAATAAGACCTGTGCAAAAATATTTAAGACCTAGAAAAGTGAATTTAAGACTTTTTAATTTTTTTCAGATTTTAAAATTTTAGACTTTAAGACCCCACGGAAACCCTGCATACAGCATACTTTATGTAAATAATTTCATGCCACGACAGCATTATAACCTAAACCAGCAGTGTCCAAACTCATTCTTAAGGCCCGTGCACAGCAGGACGCTTTTTGCTTGCGTTTTCCGTCGACGTTTAACGCCTCGTGACGAAATAAAAGGGCGCCAATGTGATCGTGCACACCAATGCGCAAAACGCCAAGCGTAAAAAATGCTTGCTTTTACACGCTGCATCAAAACCTTCACCAATCAGATTGGCACTTTTGTTCATGTGCACGGAGCTGCTGCAGTTACAGTAAACAGCACTTGGAGGCGCTCAAGCGTTGTTCACTTATTGCACTGGTGAACAATAATCCTTTAATCGCTACAGCTGGAGCTGCGACCTGAACCATCCATGCCTGTTCGAATCACCAGTAACATTAACAACAAGCGTGTCAGCTTTCTGTCTTGTTCCTTTGTGTTACAAGTGAGTGTCAGAAGCTTAAAGTTGTGTAGCGCCATCTAAAGTCATGGAGGGATTTTGAGTACTCTTCTGCTCGACGCCAGTGAGAGAAAAAAAATAAATAAATAAAAAATAAATAAAATAAAAAATAAAAATAAAAAAAAATCGCTTGGGTTTAAATCCGAAAAAAAAATCTCGATAAACGAAAAGCGTCCCGGTGTGTACGAGCCTTTAGAGTCCTGCAAAGTTTAGTTCAACCCCTATCAGACACACCTGGGCTAGCTAATCAAGCTCTTACTATGCTATCTAGAAACTTCCTTGCAGGTGTGTTGGAGCTAAAATTTGCAAGACACCGGCCCTCCAGCACCGAGTTTGGACACCCCTGGCCTAAACCTTTTTGTCATATCTCTGTACTCGGGAAACTTAAAAATAACAACAGATTATTAAAGAAAATTTGTTGCAACCATTAGAATTTAAATAACTCAAAGACAAAACAAGCCACAACAACTAGACTTATGCATATAAAACAATTGATCGGGTATACAACGAAAACTCTGCCTTCATATGAAGTACAATGATGTGTTTGATTATTAGAACCAGTCATAAAACGTAAAGCATTATGAAAAACAGATATTAAAAAACTATTCAGATACACACTACAGATCACCATACATGAAAAATGTAGCAGATACCAAATATTCAATTCCTCGAAAAAGATTAAAAATATTGAACGCAAACTATAAAGCTGACGAAGCACAGCAGTAAATAATAGCGTCATCTGCCTACAAATGATACTTAACATTTCTAATGTTACACATTGAAAATAAAATAGGACCCAGGACAGATCCTTGAGGGACACCGTTAGATAATGACTGAACGGAAGTAGTCTCTTAAAGTCGCAATGAATTTAAAACGCACTCTTCTTATTTTTACATGTATATTGTAGTGCTCATTATAAACAATGTGTCTGTACACCAACTAATATTAGTTTGTGAAAAACGATTCTGCCTTCATAATCTTTAATCAAACACCATGGCTGCGTCCGAAATAATCTACTACTCAGTAGGTACTGCATTTGAATTTATTACTCTGCTGTTAGAAAAGTACATTCTATACAGTATGAATGGAACTTGGACGTACTACATCCGCCATTTTGTCATCATCACGTGACCTACCCACGTGAGTTGCGTCGATTCACTCCCATTAATGAATAATGGAACAACGTTGCATCTATTGGATGCACACTTCAAAATATCGCCGGTAGTAGTAGGTCATCCAGGTACTTCTCTCATACTGTTTTTTGAATTCTATGAATTCAGACATACCACTGTACTCGTATGCTGTTTTAAGCGCACTATATAGTATGGAAAGATGCAATTTTGGACTCAGCCCAAAACTTTCCCTGCCCAGTCAAAATGACTTCACTTCTGGTCACATGAAATGCCTTTCGGGAGGAGTTTCAGTGCATGTCTCATTTGTGCCCTGCCTTCATACGTTCATCAACCTTCTATTTTCTTAGCGATGCACAACTACTAACAATCCAATCAGTTCTCAACCAATGAAATTATGCGCTGCCCTTTGTTTTATCTTATTTTAAGGACAAGCTTAACTTGCATTTCATGGCGACTTTAACAGCACACACACACATTCTCTGAAAGATAGTTCATTTAATAGCATTTTTAGAGACACCAACAATGGAGGGTCTTTTTAAAAGCTTGACATGATCAACTGTTTCAAAGCTTTAGATAATCAAGAAGCCGAACAACTATATATGGAATCTAAGGATAAGGATGCATATATGCATTACATACAGCTAATCTTGACATAAAAACTGTAGTAACAGTGCATTATTCATTCTGTAACACTAAATAAACAACAAGCCGATCTGGCTCTCACAGCCTGGTGAAGAAAAAAAAGGAGGGCTGAAGAAGACCGAAAAGCTCTTGCATACGAAAAAGCAAGAGTGAGACAGCCTGACCCAAAAGGTTATCCATGTAGGTTATGTGGAAAACCTAGAAGACTTTGGGCACATCTTTTTTAGGGAAAAGAGTTTCTGTGCCACTGCAGCTGGAAAGTCTGTTTCCCAGTGGTTATCTGATCAAAGGAGGGTTGCGGCAGCAGACAATGTCTCAGATGTTCCCAGGACGACAGCCTGGAGGAGAAAGCAGATTCAATTGCACAAGGCTTGCCACAGGAGAGGTCCAAAAAGTGCACTCCAGTGACCTGCTGTCTGTGCCAGCAGCCAAGGACAAAGGATTATGGGCACTCTCAATACCATGGCAAGCCCTTCTGCAGCAGCTACAAGGGCAAGACTGTAGAACTTTGGCTGGCAGAGCAATGGGCTCAAAGGACTGGCAAAGCATTGGAGGTGCTGCCGCACTTGAGGGGCCCCGGAAACCTTGCAGCTGATATAGAAGCTGCTTAAAGACTTTCCCAAGGCAACTGACACTATAGGGATTAAACTCCTTGACCAGGAGAGAATGCACACACTGAGTGCACCCAGGAGTAGAGTTGTTCAGGAAAATGGGACAGGTGACCAAGGAGTGGGTCATTCTACTGGTGTATCGCTGAGTACATGGCTCAACATCCCTGGAGTCATTCCATCTGTATCTGAACCACCTTTGTGCCAGGTTAGCATTATGTCATTTGCATTTCCAATACTTTAGCTTTAGAGGAAGAATTAGGAGTAGATCCTGATGTTCCTGATGGGCTTCAGGATGAAGACCTGCAGGGTGACCTGGAGGGGCAAGAGAGGTTTGAGCATGCATACCTCACTAAGCCCATTGAATTTATGGAGCTCAAGAGCAACCTTCAGAACCCTGTTCAGCCCTCATCCCAGACAGACCAATAAACCATCACCTGAGGCAGCAGCAGCAAGGAAAAATCCCACCCCAGGTTGTTCATGGCCCACTTTAAGGGTTAAGGAGGAGGACATTGCTCACGTGGCAGCAGTGGGAGGTGACACGTCTAGTCACCAGCTCGTGCTGAGTGAAAGCACCCTGCAGTTTCCCCAGTACTGGGGTAAAACCTTTAAATGGTTGCTTTCCAAATATGTTGGTTATGCAGCTATGGTGTTGACCATGCATCAGCGGAAGGTTGGTGACACCACCCAGTCTTTTCCCATGGGAAACAAGGACACATTGCTTTTGCTGAAGTACTTGCAGAGAAAAGATGCTGCCATTTGATTTTGTGAAAATGAATTTTAAATTGTGTGGGATTAGATGGCCAACCTGGTTATAACCTCACCATTAGACTAGCCGACAGCCTGGTTGACCTACAGCATCAGGGGTTTGCCACACAAAGTAAGGGCATTAAAGAGATTGTCATGCTTAGGAACTACCTGGCAGATCATGACAAGGAGCCTCTCATCCATCCCCCATCACTTTGACGGTCTTGAAGTGACTCTTCAGCAGTCTAACGTGACCCCTGGCATTAAGAGTCTAAAGAGGCATGCTCCTATTTTTTTAATTGCGATGCCATTATTTATAGTCCAGAAAGCTCTTTGTATCTTGTCTATAATCATAACTAGTCTTGCAACCAGTGTTACTGATGCGTCTTCGTGTTGTGTATTAACCATACTTTCCTCATTTTTCATTTCTCAGATGCTTCCTTGGTGAGGGTGAACCTGCTTAGTGGCCCAGCGCAAGCCGTCTGGTGAAAGCCATCTGCCTGGCTCTCAGCAGAATTCACTCTGCCGGTCAGACCATTGCTGGAGTTCATGTAAAAATTGATAGGCTGCCATTCGAAGGGATTCAGAAGAATCCGTGATGTAGTTCTGGGCAGTCCCGAAATCATAACTCAGACTAAATTTAAGCTGTTTGAGCTGAACCGACTCACAATCTCACAGTGGTAGGTTCAGCAGTTCATTGTTCATGTTTGTTTGTTTACATTGTCAACATTTTACCACTATTTATTTTATTTTTCTATGCATAGGTTCAATGCACGAACAAAGCAGCAAGAGGAGGAGGTTCTGCTGCCCGCTGTACTGCTCCCACTGGTGCTGCAAAAACTGCTAGAAGCAATTCAGCATGGATACTCATCTTTCGAGTCTGCAATACCTAACCTCCATCATCACTGGACGCAGTCTAAGATTTAAGATTGGGTCCAATCTTCTCTGTAGTCCCCACCTACATTCCCTGTGCACCTGGGGACCTCCCACTTAACTGAGAATAAAAGCTGAGGCCCCAAAAGTTGAAATGACAACCAACTTGATCTTCAGACTCTGTTGCATCATTTTGTTTTGGTGGGTTGATTTAAAAATGTCTCCAAAAAGACAGAATTGGCCCCCAGTTATTTCCAAGTGGGAGAGGGAGCGTCAGGAAAAGTTCTGTCAAAGGCTGGAGTGGGAGAAAGTGGTTTTTGCCAGATTTACAGTAAAGAGAAAAAAAAAGACAGAAAACTTACTTTCCGTAAACCCAATTGGACTCCAGTTATTTCAAAAGAAGAGGAAAAGAAACAGAAATTCTCTCCAACAAAGGGAATTTTCTTCTGAACCATCTGCGTCCACCAGCCGTCAGTGGCCACCGAAGATGAAAGGGGTAAAAGTTCCAGGTGAAATGTTTAAAATTATTAAATTGCATGAATAAATGTAGAAGAACCAACTAATACGAAAAGCAATAAATTATATATTTGTCTTTTACAGTTCCCCCATGTGCATCTCTGGCCATCCTCCCTACATCAAATGCTGTGGTTGATCTTGCTCAAACTGGTGTCAAGGGCCACAGCCTGGAGAAGAAAAAAAGAGAGCTAAGGGAAGACTGAAAAGCTCTTGCATACGGAAAGGCAAGAGTGAGACAACCTGACCCAAAAGACTATCCTTGCAGATTGTGCGGAAAACCTAAAAGACTTGAGTTTGGCACAGCTTTTTCAGAGGAAAAAGTTTTTGTGTCACTGCTGCTGGAAAGAGCGTTTCCCAGTGGCTGCCCAACCACAGAAGAGTTGCAGCAGCAGACAACGTGCCAGATGTTCCCAGGACAACAGCCTGGAGGAGAAGAAAAAAAAAAAAGTGTGTGTTGCACAGGGCCTGCCACAGAAAAGACCAAAAAAGCAGAGCCAGCAGCACCGCATCGAGTGCATCCAGGACCTGCCAGGTGTACAGTTATTTGGAAAGATGGGACAGGTGACCAAGGAATTGGTCATTCTACTGGGCGTACCGCTGTGCACATGGTTCAACATCCCTGGAGTCATTCTAGCTGCACCCGAACCACCTAATGCTTTGCATTTCCAAATGTACCTGCTGGAAAGCCTGGTGCAGTGGAATGAGACATGGGGGTTGCTGCAGTAGAAGGTGCCAGCAAAGAGGACATCTGCTAAAGTGGTCAACTGCTGCAATACTGCAACATAATGAGCCT
Source organism: Danio tinwini (assembly GCA_903798205.1). NCBI lineage: Eukaryota > Metazoa > Chordata > Actinopteri > Cypriniformes > Danionidae > Danio > Danio tinwini. Next base: position 1,131,450 of record CAIGQZ010032134.1, read on the forward strand.
GCAGCTCCTGGGCCAGAAACTGGTACAGGATTACAGCAGCCTCGGTGAATACACAGGTACAGTGTGTTCATGCATTTTACTTAAGCTATTTTCCAGCCAGGTTTTATTTAAAACATGCGGTAAACTCTGTATTTTTACAGAAGAGCTCATTGGTGTGGAATACTTTAGCTTTAGAGGAAGAATTAGGAGTAGATCCTGATGTTCCTGATGGGCTTCAGGATGAAGACCTGCAGGATGATCTGGAGGGTGATGAGGGGTTTGAGGATGCATACCTCGATGAGCCCATTGAATTTATGGAGCTCGAGAGCAACCTTCAGAACCCTGTTCAGACCTTATCTCAGAAAGACCCATAATCCAAAAATAGTGAGATATCTTGCAGAGGGATGCAGCACTCTTAAAATTGCCAAGCTTCTGAAGCGTGATCATCGAACAATCAAGCGTTTCATTCAAAATAGTCAACAGGGGCACAAGAAGCGTGTGGAAAAACCAAGGCGCAAAATAACTGCCCATGAACTGAGAAAAGTCAAGCGTGCAGCTGCCAAGATGCCGCTTGCCACCAGTTTTGCCATATTTCAGAGCTGCAACATCACTGGAGTGCCCAAAAGCACAAGGTGTGCAATACTCAGAGACATGGCCAAGGTAAGAAAGGCTGAAAAACCACCACCACTGAACAAGACACACAAGCTGAAACGTCAAGACTGGGCCAAGAAATATCTCAAGACTGATTTTTCTAAGGTTTTATGGACTGATGAAATGAGAGTGAGTCTTGATGGGCCAGATGGATGGGCCCATGGCTGGATCGGTAAAGGGCAGAGAGCTCCAGTCCTACTCAGAAGCCAGCAAGGTGAAGGTGGAGTACTGGTTTGGGCTGGTATCATCAAAGATGAGCTTTTGGGGCCTTTTCGGGTTGAGGATGGAGTCAAGCTCAACTCCCAGTCCTACTGCCAGTTTCTGGAAGACACCTTCTTCAAGCAGTGGTACAGGAAGAAGTCTGCATCCTTCAAGAAACACATGATTTTCATGCAGGACAATGCTCCATCACACGCGTCCAAGTACTCCACAGCGTGGCTGGCAAGAAAGGGTCTAAAAGAAGAAAAACTAATGACATGGCCTCCTTGTTCACCTGATCTGAACCCCATAGAGAACCTGTGGTCCATCATCAAATGTGAGATTTACAAGGAGGGAAAACAGTACACCTCTCTGAACAGTGTCTGGGAGGCTGTGGTTGCTGCTGCACGCAATGTTGATGGTGAACAGATCAAAACACTGACAGAATCCATGGATGGCAGGCTTTTGAGTGTCCTTGCAAAGAAAGGTGGCTATATTGGTCACTGATTTGTTTTTGAATGTCAGAAATGTATATTCGTGAATGTTGAGATGTTATATTGGTTTCACTGGTAAAAATAAATAATTGAAATGGGTATATATTTGTTTTTTGTTAAGTTGCCTAATAATTATGCACAGTAATAGTCACCTGCACACACAGATATCCTCCTAAAATAGCGAAAACTAAAAACAAACTAAAAACTACTTCCAGAAATATTCAGCTTTGATATTAATGAGTTTTTTGGAGTTCATTGAGAACATGGTTGTTGTTCAATAATAAAGTTAATCCTCAAAAATACAACTTGCCTAATAATTCTGCACTCTCTGTAGTGTTGGTCTCTCCAAGTGTAGTTTGTCAAATGTGTCCTTTCTTTCTTCATTTTCAGATTTGTCAAGTGGGTAAAAAGCAGACTGCTAGACCTGGCACAAAGATCATGGAACTTTTGCAAAAGTACATACAGAGAAGAGATGCTGCTATTTGATTTTGTGAAATTAAATTTTAAATTGTGTGGGACCAGATGGGAAACCTGGTTATAACCACGACAAGCCGACAGTCTGGTTAACCTGCGGCATCATGGGTTTGTCACACAAATAAGTTGGATGAGACTGTCATGCTTTGGAACCACCTCTCATTTATCCCGTCAACTGAAGACCAACGTGCAAGACCAACGTGACCCCTGACATCGAGAGTCTAAAGAGGTATTCACTTATTTTTTAATTGCTATGCCATTATTTGATTGTCCAGAAAGCTCTTTGTATCTTGTCTATAATCATAACTAGACTTGCAACCAATGTTATTGATGTGTTTTACTGGTATGTCTCATGTTGTGTATTAACCATATTTTCCTCCTTTTTTATTTAACAGATGCTACCATGGTAAGAGTGGACCTGCTCAGTGGCCCAGCGCAAGCCGTCTGGTGAAAGCCATCTGCCTGGCTCTCAGCAGAATTCATTCTGCCGGTTAGACCATTGCTGGAGTTCATGTAAATCGATAGGCTGCCATTCGAAGGGATTCAGAAGAATCCGTGATGTAGTCCTGGGCAGCCCCAGAATCATGGCTTAGCCCAAGTTAAAGCTGTTTGAGCTGAACCAACTCACATCGGTACTGCAAAAACTGCCAGAAGAAATCCAGCACAGACACTCATCTTTTGATACCTAACCTCCATCATCCCTGGACGCCGTCTATGATGCCAGACTGGTCCTGTGGGTCCCTTACTGATTGTGGGCATACTGGCTACTGTGCTAACAGCCCAACTGTCATCATCTTGGCTTCCCGCTGACAGCATCCGGAATGTACAAGAAGGTCAGAAAGGTCTTGGATGTCAGCAACTGGTACTTCACGGATACAGAGATATTGTACTTGCAGTTTGGTCATGCATAGAGAGCGTTACCTTACAAGTGTAGAGGATCTGAATAGATCAAATGAACACACAGCTGACATGTTGCTTCAGACAAGCATGTGCAAGGCCCAGTTTCTGTTCGTGTCATCACAACATATGGTTTCGTCTGTGTTGTTCCCATAATAAAAATCTTTCAGTGGCTGAATATCCGATGCATCCCTATTCCCTTAAAAAAAAAAAAAAAAAAAAATCACGACTGTGATGGAAAAATGCACAGGCCGCGTCATTAGACTGGCCGACAGTCTGGTTGACCTACAGCATCAGCGGTTTGTCACACAAAGGAAGAAAGGTGGATGACATTGCCATGCTTTGGAACAACTTAGCAGAATTGACAAGAGCACAATCAACAGAAAACTGAAGGGTCCCTTCAAGGTCAGCGATTCACGACCAATGTGATCCCTTGCATTGACAGTCTAAAGAGGTACTGGCTTCCATCTTTTATCACTTCGCTATCTTTTCTTGGTCTAGAAAGCAGGGTTTATACTTTAAGACATTGAATAAAAAGCTGAATTTCCATGACATCCACTGAACAGAAAAATCGGACCACTGTTGTGCTTATATATTTAGATTGACATGAGACGCGTGTTAAATTGTCCTTTTTTCATATACCGTTAGGTTTGTCCACTTTAAACGGTTTCTATAATGTTAGGTGGTGCATGATTTTGTCCTTTGGGAACTGATTGGATTGTTAAAGATGATCGTTGCTAAAATGGAGGAAGACTGATGAATTAACAAAAGCAGGGCTGAAACAAGACACACAGTGATAGACAATATGCTAAAATCAGTATGCGAGACGAGTAGTATGTCCGAATTCATAGAATTCGAAAATCAGTATGCGAGAAGTACCCGAATGACTTACTACTTCCGGCGAGATTCTGAAGTGAGCATCCCATGCACGCTGCGCTATTCCATGATGCCCCGCGAGAGAATTCATGAATGGGAGTGAAGCGACGCAATTGATGCAGGTAGGTCACGTGACCACGACAAAATGGCAGATGTAGTACTTATGAATTCCATTCATACTTCTTACATTCATACTGTATAGAAAATACTTTTCTAACAGCCGAGTAGCATGTTTACATTCAAATGCAGTACCTACTAAATAGTAGGCGGTTTCGGACGCAGCCTATGAAGGTCGTCAGTTCTCTGCACTTCACCGAGGTTTACAGAGTGCAAGCACAGACAAGCGATCTGCTGATGTATTAACTGATCTTTGCGGCTTTAAAACACTCCAGTGTCTGTGTATTGATGAACCTTCACGGCCAATCACACTCATTTCTGTTGATCACTGGGGAACACAATGGCAGATCAGCGCTGTTTAAGAACGCACTCAACAGCGCTTACATGTTGTTAAGGGACGTTTTTAAAATTTCAGTACCGGGACAACACTTGTCTTAAGCGTGACGTCACGTGAAGCGGCTTCCGGGTCCAAGCGCTCTATCAAACTGTATGGGGAGACTCATCAAGTGGTAATAATAAACGTTTACAAAGCCATGTAATACTTTCGAAAATCACAATCGCAATATATATGTCCATGGCTTATATCCGATGGCCAGAAAGTGATAATTTTTTTATAAATTGTTAATTTTGGTGTCTAACGCAGCTAGTCCAGAGACTGGTGTGTACACACTATGATTTTATATAAAATTCACTTTAATGTGTGGCCATAAACCAACATTTTCTCAATTGAAATGAGTAGAGGCTTGGACTCGCAAATGGTATTACATACGTCACAACTTAACAAGCGGATTACAAACAACACGAGGGTGTGCTACAGAGGACTGCATTGTTTTAATCGCTCACTGGGTTACATAGGCTGAAGCAGGAAAGCGTCCCCTCTGTGTTTACCTGGTGCCATGAACTAGGAGGACACTTAACCGTAGAGATTGTGACGTTGTTTGATGCCTAATATGCTTTTAATTGTTTAAATTAAACTGAACAGAATGATATTAAAGTGTTTACACCACATCGGCACTCTGAAATCATGGCAACAGCTGGAGGTTTGTAGTCCACAGCATGTTGTTGCAATGTTTGCAGTGCTTACCCTATACTTCCAGGTTTCTTCCCACAGCTGCCTCGCTTTTGTCTTTTAAAATGGCAGCCACGTGAAATAAGCGTATGTCTTTAAGTAAAAAAAAATTAAATATTATAGAAATGAAAATGTAAAGCAATAAAAAAAAAAAGTTCCTAACAGTCCATATCCAAATAAATAGTATTTCCTGATTTTTAATGTCTGGACTTCTGGACCATGATATTCTGAAAATGATCTGTGGGAACCCTGAGAAAGATCCTTGCATCTTGTCTAGAATCATAATATATTATAAACCCCACAATGTCATTCACATGTTTGACCACTCTGATTAACTGTACTTTCCTCCGTTTTGTTCACAGATCCATCCTTGGTGAGTGTGGAGCAGAGCGAGTCGTGTAGCGGTCATTGCAGAATTCACCATGCAGGTCAAGATTGCCGGATAGTTGACCAATGGGCTGCCATCCTAAGGGATTACAGGACAATCCCTGAGGTAGTTCTGAGCAGACCTGGAATCATGAAGTAGTCTACAGTTAAAACTGCTTGAGTTGAACTGAATTTCACTGCTTCCATAATCATATTTACCTCATATAATAATTTTTTTATAATCTGTGCATAGGTTCAATGCTGAAAAAAAAAGCAGCAGGAGAGGGAGGTGTTGCAGCAAGACATTGAACCTTTTATCTGCTCCTCTAGTGGCCCTTGTGCAGCTCAAAATACTCCAATCCAGCACAGACCCTTGCATTTTGAGTCTTCGATGCTGCAGGATGCATCTGCACACGCTTTCTCCAGCTGCACCCACTACAGCTGTATCTGCTCCGGCTGAGCCCATTCCTGTTGCAGGAGCTCCTGTGCTGGTTATAATGCCAGAGGAGGAGCGGGTGCAGAAGTTGGAGGCGGCAGCTGCACCTCAAGGTGTAATCCCAAGAAAACACCTCGGCCATTCCTCTGCCAAAACTAAAGAAGAAAAAGGTGAAGTGACAAAATTGATTCTTATGCTGTGTTCACACCAGACGCGTAAGAAGCATCAAGCATGAGTCATTTACATGTTAAGTCAATGCAAAGGTGCGAATAGACATCCTGCGGTGCAATGACGTGAATTGCGCGGCACGAATGGTGTGGCGCTAATTGAGCGTTTGACACATTAACCAATCAGGAGCTTGCTTTTGTGGGAGCGTAATTATGACGTAGCACCTGTTGTTGGTGTCCCGGGGGAAAATCCTCCAGCACACACCGCCAACAGTTCATCAAACTGGGCTCGGCTCAGTCAGAAGCACCTCTGAATGCTTCCATCATCCAGGTTCAGTTTCTGGAGGAGTTTAGGAGCTCACAGAGCTGGGTGCACCTCTGAAAGGATCTAGTGGACTCAGACACTTTGCTTCATTCGCGCATCAAATTCACTTAAGAACAGACGTGGATTCACGTCATGGGCAGGGCTTCTGTCTGCCCGGTGACTGTAGCTTTGTTGCTAAATGGCTAACATGGATTTTATTGATAAAATAACTGTTTATGTGCTTTATGAGAGCTGAAAAACAGTGTTGATTCGTTTGGAGCAGTGTCTGAGTCCACTAGATCCTTTTAGAGGTGCACCCAGCTCTGTGAGCTCATAAACTCCAGAAACTTAACCTGCATAACGGAGGCTTTCAGTGGTGCTTCTGACTGAGCCGAGCCCAGTTTGATGAACTGTTTTCAGTGTCGGCTGGAGGATTTACCCCGGGACACCAACACCAGGCGCTACATCATAATCATTCCCCCACAAGAGCAAGCTCCTGATTGGTTAACGCTGGGCGAATGTCCGCTGAAGTTCAGATTTTTGAACTCGAGCAATTTGCACGTTTCTCAATTCGTGCCGCACCTTTCACACCATTCGCGCCTTTACATTGACTTAACATGTAAATCACTCGCGCTTGACGCTTCTTCCGCATCTGGTGTGAACACAGCATTAGGCAGTGTTTCTCAGCCATGTTCCTCGAGGACCACCAGCACTGCACACTTTCCCTGTCTCCTTAACCAAACACACCTGATTCAGATCATCAGCGGAGACTGAAAGACCTGTAATGGGCGTGGGAGACAAAGGAGACGTCCAAAACATCAAGTCATTTTATATAATATATATATCTTTTCCTGCATATAGAATTAAAAGGCGGCCACCTTCATCAACGGACTGCTTGCATGCAGAAATTTGTTATTTTTCCTCCATCAGAAACATCCCTGGGCCGGCGCACGCAGCTATAGGCGAATCAATCATTAATTAGTCAAGACGGCAGCTGCAACCTGAAGAGTATAGTTAGTTTGATCACTATTATAATTAGTTTGAAATTGTTTGGTCATATTAACAAGTCATCACAGCTGAAATCTGAAATTAACTTTGCTTTATTTGACCTGCCATGGCTCACCAGAGTGGGGTTTTTTTTCCTTCTCCAAATAGTTCAGCGATCATGTCTGCTTATTCCTTCACATATTACAGTGTTTCCTCTAGGATTTTTTCCAGTGGTGGCGGCAGGACTGGTAGACACAGATCTACCAGCTACCTATGGCAATAATGGCGTTATTTCAATGACGAATGACATAAGCGCAGTATTACAAGTCGAGATCACATTCATGTAATACGAGCATGCGAATCTCTTTGCTTGCGCGCCGTTTGCCTCTGTTCGTGCACAAAACTTCTTGCACACCCTCAGATAAACTCTGCTCAAGTGCAGATTTTCTTGTGCGCGCTCAAATAAATGCTGCTGAAGTGCGATTTAGTGCGTTTATGTAACAAGTATGTCTCCAACATTTATTAGATTTGCTAGGAACATTTATAATTGCGTCCAATAGACCTACAGAGCAGCATTAATGCGTCCTGAAGTCAAGTGAAACGGCTATAAACTCCAGCAACTCCAGTCATTGTATCCAAAGCCATAGGCTATAAAGTAGAATTATGGAAACTGTGTTCATCTTAACTGAAAACTACGTCGTGTTTGCTGGCCTCACGCATCACGCACCTGTCAGTCAGTCAGCATGTCACTTTAAAGGGTTAAACAAATAACGCACAGCACTACGATTACAGAAAAGTTTGCGCTGTTATAGTTCACTTACGTTTTAATACGTTTTGGTGCGATTATAACCCGCTATTAAAAAAAAACAACAACGACGACTGAATGTTTTTGAACGAGAAGCTCTTATAGCCGTAGCGGGATGAATTTTAGTGTGGCGCCCCGCCATGGAAGAATGAATGTAGCGGAAACCATGAATGTAAATGCATGTGGCCACGTCTCGAGTCAGATGTGGGGCCAGAGACGATATAATCAGATATAGAGATCATTTTAAAGGCGATTATCAATAAATATTTAACAGATCACCCAGCCCTAGTGTATACAGTAAAATGTACTGCTAACACATCAAACATACTACAGTAATTTATAGTCAACTACACTTATAAACCATATTAAAGTGTAGCTATTAAACCCCTATAATATGAGTTTATTCTACAACTCTTTGTTAAAAATGCTACAGCGTACTTATTATCAATCGTATCATAATAACCCAGAAAGAGGTTAAATTTGACATATTTATCAGTGCTATATTATATTTATGCATTTATTAACATTTCCTACTGATAATTGGTTTTAAATATTAAGCTGTTGTACCACACTCAATAGTGTCATTGTTTTTTATTCTCTTTGCACAATCACATCATACAATTTAGACCCGAAACTTCAAGAGTTTCCCCATAAATGTGTCGTATATCACTGAAAATGGGAGAATTTCAGCTTTAATTTGGTATATGCACATAGTCTGGATAATTATGAGGTGCTGCAGTTTTAAATATAAGCTTTTCTTTAAGTTGGATTATCTCAAGTAGATTTGAGTCTGAAATTAAGCAAATCTTTGACATAAGTCAATATTAAAGATATACATTTATAATTCTTTTACAATTATATGAATAAAATCAATTTGAATGTACAATTAAAGAGTTTAATATAATCCCATCTGAAAAATCCAGCTTAAACCAGCCTAAGCTAGTTTTAGCTGGTCGACCAGCCTGGTTTTACAGGGGTTTTGGCCATTTCCAGGCTGGTCTTAGCTGGTCAGGCTGGGAGTTGACCAGCTAAAACCAGCTATGTCTAACTTAAGGCTGGTCAAGCTGGTTTTAGCTGTTCATTTTCTAGCCTGACCAACTAAGACCAGCCTGGAAATGGCCAAAACCCCTCTAAAACCAGGCTGGTCGATCAGCTAAAACCAGCTTAGGCTGGTTTAAGCTGTTTTTTCAACAGGGATGTCACCTTTTCATTCTGTCTACAAGTAAAATAGATGAATAGTCTGAATAGAAATAAGCCAGAATATAAACTAATGGACATAAAGCTTACATAATCAATTTCATGGTACTCCTGTGTATGGGAGGTTACCAAAATTAGGACATTTCTGAATGAAACCATTAATTAAGTACTTTACAATACACGGTTTTATACAATTTACTTTACTTTTATTACGTTACTAAATTCTTACACATAAAATATAGAAATAATAAGGGTTACCTGCACACAGAGCAGCAGTTGGAGACAAATGTGAAGTCACGTCATGGTTCCTCCACCTGTCCTAATCTAATACAGGACATCGTTAATGGCGGCGCACGTGGAAAAAGTACACCACAGTGGATTTAAAGGTATAAATATTACACGTATATAAAAAGATAAACACTCTACAAATCAATGGATGTCTATAATATTTAATACTTTTCAGTCAGTGCTTGACATTTCACCTGACACGATATTTTTAACTTTGTGTGGAGCAGCGACTCACCGTGTGCTGCAGACTGTAGTGGAGCTCTGTGGGAAACAGCGCCACGGCGCAATCGATGTTGGAAGTAAAGAATACAATCAGTCAAGTAAACTTCAGCATTCAACTAGAATCAGGGGTGCTCAACCCTGCTCCTGGCGATGGACCTTCCAGCTTATTTCAGCTCCAACCCTGATCAAACACACCTGAACCAATTGTTTAGAACGTGAGGAGCCCTTGATAATTACAGGCAGGTGTGTTTGATAAGGGCTGCAACTGAAAACTGCAGGAAGGTCGATCTCCAGGAATAGGGTTGAGCACCCCTGATGCTCAAGGAAATGAAAGTGTTTAAATGCAGGTGCCGTCACAATGTGAAAAGTGTCTATTCTTACGCTGCGTAAGATCACTCCGCCTGGTGCAGCCATATTGAGAGTATAGTTCCTAGTAATATTGTCCTGAAAAAAATTGTAAACTAAAATGTTCCGTCTGACGGAAATATTTTCCGTCTTTATTACACAATGTAACTACAGAAGACTTGATCTTTTAATAAGAAAACTCTCAAAACACTCTTGAAATTTGTGAATTAAAAGTGCTAATAGCCAGATTCATTATGCTAAGCTAAAAGTGAATCCGCCAGAACAAGAAATCGACTGAATGGATTCAAAAAGGGTTCAAGTCAACTGTTTAATTGTAGGAGATTTGTAAAATGAGCCCCTTTTAAAAAAGTTTGTGTTGCTTTAAGGCAATTTACCTGACTATACTTTAATTAATTTACATCCCTGCTGAAAAAAACAGCTTAAACCAGCCTAAGCTGGTTTTAGCTGGGTGACCAGCCTGGTTTTAGAGGGGTTTTGGCCATTTCCAGGCTGGTTTCCAGCCATTTGCAGCCTGGTCTTAGCTAGTCAGGCTGAAAAATGACCAGCTAAAGCCAACGTGACCAGCCTGGTTTAAGCTGGACATAGCTGGTTTTAGCTGGTCAACTCTCAGCCTGACCAGCTAAGACCAGGCTGGAAATGGCCAAAACCCCTCTAAAACCAGGCTGGTCACCCAGCTAAAACCAGCCAACCAGCTTAGGCTGGTTTAAGCTGGATTTTTCAGTAGGGATTGTCGATGCTGTAAAATTAACGTTATGAAACTAGTCACATAAATTTTTCACCAGACGTTTATCGGTGGCTGAAAAGTCAACAAAAGTCAGACCAATGTGTTAAAACTTAATAAACATAATAAACTATGGAACAGAGTTTCGTTTTCTTGAAAGAACAGAACTGATAAAGAGCACCACTTCATTAGGTACCCCTGTCTAACTGCTCATTAATGCAAATTTAGAATCAGCCAATCACATGACAGCAACTTAATGCATTTAGGCATGTAGACATGGTCGAGACGATCTGCTGCAGTTCAAAGCGAGCATCAGAATGAGGAAGAAAGGGGATTTAAGTGACTTTGAACGTGGCATGGTTGTTGGTGCCAGACGGGCTGCTCTGAGTATTTCAGAAACTGCTGATCTACTGGGATTTTCACGCAGAAACATCTCTAGGGTTTACAGAGAATGGTCTGAAGAAGAGGAAATATCCAGTGAGCTGCAGTTCTGTGGGCGCAAATGCCTTGTTGATGCCAGAGGTCAGAGGAGAATGGCCAGACTGGTTCCAGCTGATAAAAAGGCAACAGTAACCCAGATAAGCACTCGTTACAACCGAGGTCTGCAGAAGAGCATCTCTGAACACACAACACGTCCAACCTTGAGGCGGATGGGCTACAGCAGCAGTTGCTGACCATGTACATCCCTTTATGACCACAGTGTAAGTACTCATCCTCTGATGGCTTCTTCCAGCAGGATAACACATGTCATAAAGCGCAAATCATCTCAGACTGGTATCTTAAACATGACATAGAGTTCACGGTACTCAAACGGCCTCCACAATCACCAGATCTCAATCCAATAGAGCACCTTTGGGATGTGGTGGAACGAGAGATTCACATCATGGATGTGCAGCCGACAAATCTGCAGCAACTGCGTGATGCTATCATGTCAGTATGGAGCAAAATCTCTGAGGAATATTTACAGTACCTTGTTGAATCTACGCCACGAAGGAAAAAGGCAGTTCTGAATGCAAAAGGGAGGCCAACCTGGTACTAGTACGTGTACCTAATAAAGTGGCCGGTGAGTGTAGTTTTGAATTGGAAAGACAAACTCAAAAAATATATTCAGTGTATTATTTAATGTTAAATGTATTTAGTGTCATTAAGAAGCAAACTATTCTGCGCAAATTGAATCATGAGCTGAGTGAATCATTACATATCCCTAGTAGAGCACTATTTTAAGTACTGTTGTGTATGTCAAGTCAATTAAATGTGCTTTATTGAAAGAATTCAATATGAATATTCATAATGAAAGCTTTATAAAGTATTTGTGGCGCATAACAATCACTACAAGTGAGGAAAAAAAGAGACGTACTACAGAAGTAGCTTTATACATGCATTTTATGTGATTCTGTTTCGCATACAAACACAAACATTCATACAGCAACAGACAAAGTATTAACATTCTTTAGGTTTTGTTCATTCAATGACTGGAAACACTTTATTCAGGGAACACAAACTCATTATTACCTGTGACCTTAGCCTCAATAAACTCCACATTTACTGCGTATAGTTAGCCTGGTTAAGTTTAGAAGTGTTATTGAGTTATAAGGCATGTAGTCATGCGATATGCTTTTTAAGTACTAATATACATCCAATATTTAACTGTATTTTAATGTGACCGCTGGTTCCCATGTTAAAGTGTTAGCAAAGGAGAAACCGTGGCTTTTAATCCACTTCTAAATCAGGATTCTGCTGACATATGTGACCCATAAGTGGACATTTCTTTGAAATTGAGATTTTTACAACAAAAATCTAAACAGTTGCTGTAAATGTGTTCAAATAAAGTACTTTTTATACATTTAAAGGGCGCCTTTTATGCAATAATCACCTTTTTAAGGGGTTTAAGCACAGTTGTGTTGCAGCAGTGTGTGAATATAACCAGCCTCTAATGGTAAAACCTAATTAATTTTATTGTTTATAATCAGACTTGATCGAAACAGTCTGCAGAAACACTTTGATTGACATTCTCCCTTTGCACGTGTCATCAGAGGGGGAAAGCCCCACCCACTCATTAGCATTGACAGCCCTGAGTGAGAAGCAGCTGTTTGCCATTAGGCTGTGTTCACACCAGATGCGGAACGCGCAGATAAATCAGACTCGTAATCACTTCAGAACAGATTTGCGTCATGGGCAGGGCTTCTGTCTGCTCGGTGACTGTAGCTTCGTTGCTAAATGGCTAACATGGATTTTATTGATAAAATAACTGTGTTTGTGCTTTATGAAGACTGAAAAACAGCGTTGATACGTTTGGAGCCATGTCTGAGTCCACTAGATCCTTTCAGAGGTGCACCCAGCTCTGTGAGCTCATAAACTCCTCGAGAAACTGAACCTGGATGAAGGAAGCATTCAGCGGTGCTTCTGACTGAGCTGAGCTCAGTTTGATGAACTATTTTCAGTGTCGGCTGAAGGATTTCCCCCGGGACACCAACAACAGGTGCTACGTCACAATCATGCCCCTACAAGAGCAAGCTCCTGATTGGTTAACGCGGCACGGATGTCTGCAGAAGTTCAGATTTTTTAGCAATTTGCGCGTTAAGCGTGTCAAACGCGTCATTTGCGCCGTGCCATTCGCGCGTATCACGCCGCTGGATGTCCATTCACGCGTTTGCATTGACTTAACATGTAAATGACTCGCGCTTGGCGCTTCCGCGTCTGGTGTGAACGCAGCATTAGAGTTTTGAATATGCTGACACGCAGGCGTTTGTAGCTCCGCCCGCTTTTGAAAAGAGCTCAATCTCATTTGCATTTAAAGCAACAGTCACCAAAACGCCACAATTAGTGATCAAAGTCTAAAACGGGTCAGTTTCAGAGAGTTATGAAACATTATCTGTGTGGTATCTTGAGCTAAAACTTACACAGACACTGTAGGGACATCAGAGACTTGTTTTACATCTTGTAAAAGAATAATAGTACCCCTTTAAAGTAAGAAACGTGCTAAATATCTTCACGAAACATGAGCTTTGCTTAACATTCTAAGGATTTCTGGGCTCAAATACAATGTATTTTGTGTCTACTACCAAAACTATACCTGCGCAAGATATAATGTATATCTGCAGCACATGTTATTGTTGTTTTTAATAAATGAGATTAGCCGGCCCATCACATCTTTTAAGATGACACATAGTGCAAAATACAATATTTAATTCCCCCAAAAACACACAGAATAAGGCAAACGTGAGTTTTTTAAAAACAAATCAATGAACAAACAGAGACAATACTGTGTAGATCTGAAGCACAGATTACTTTCTTGCCAATATACTGTACTTCCGAGGGGGAAAAAATAGCATATACATGACAAATGCTACATTTTACATATTTGTATACGCGTATAATACAAAATAAAGGTCCTTTCTCATTTCATGAGGTAGAATGCTATTTTTAACGGAAGTTTATCAAATCTGTGGGTAAATGTATCCCCATCTGGGTCTGATTTCATCTTACTAACCATAATTTAGTGGATTTATTTACTTTAAAGCAATTAATTTGGTTAGTTTTGTCAGCATCCTCTGTAATATTGAGCGTAATGTCAAATATATATCTAACACAGCATATACAGTTTATAAAATTATTTCCCAAGTGACGTTTAACAGAATATTTTTTACGTAATAGTTTTAAATAACTAATTTAATTTTGCCTTAATATGCATCTAGTAATTTAATAATATTCTGCATAGTGCAATTTAGAGGCTTAATTAATTAGGCAAGTCTATATTTAATAATAACTAGTGGTGGGCTGAACACTGAAACAGTCGAAGCAAATGTGTTGAAGCCTCGAAACGTTTCGAAACTCCACTCTACGGTGACACCTAGTGGTCATTTTTTATGCATTGTACTGGAACAGCTTCAGCTAAGAACAGTTGAGCAAATTGAGGTAATTAACCCCACTTTGTAGGTGTGAACTTTCAAGTGATTTAGTGGAGCGGTTAAGGTTGCTGATTACCATGTGGGGATAGTGGGTTCAGATCCAGGCTAATATAGTTGCTTCAATATTAGTTTGAATTGCTCTGTTCTTGTATCATTTCATTTTTAACATTGGTCTGACATCCGAAATAACACTTTGTGAATAAATATGTCTTGTTTTGGTCATAAAACAGGGTTGTTGCTAGATCAGACACGGTTGAGGGCAGAAGTTAACAATATTATTCATTAAATTTTCCATTTATTGTATTTTATTATTAAATATTGTTTTATAGTGTAACAAAAATGATGCTAAATTGATGGCGTATCAGCAGCTATATCCTATCTAGACTACACCATAAAACAGTAACATAATTACAATACATAAAATTATGAATTCGGAGTATTTGTACAAGTCAAATGCAGCTTCGCCAGGTCTCGAAACGCTTCTGAACATATCGAAGACTTTAGTCACGTGACCAATTGTTTCGAAAGACTTTAGTCACGTGACCAAGTGTTTCGAAAGACTTTAGTCACATGATCAAGTGTTTCGAAAGACTTTAGTCACGTGACCAAGTGTTTCAAAAGA
>CAIGQZ010032134.1:1153518-1184393 GCA_903798205.1 Danio tinwini
GATAGATAGATAGATAGATAGATAGATAGATAGATAGATAGATAGATTTTTTTGCAATAGATTATCATATATATATATAAATTATCATTTTTGCAAGTTTAATAAAGACAAATTTTATTGTCTGTAGATGAATAATATTAGACTTCAGAAAATGCCACGAAACTATTATTTCACTCAATTATTTACTCTATTGTATTTATATCTATGCTTATAACTTGTTTATTATATTTTATTAATGATTCACGCACCTGCAAAATCGCCCAAAGCGATCTAAAGTTATGAAATCTTTCCAAAGTAATCGGGTGAAATATTTATATTGCAAATAAACAAAGCAGAAAAACCTAATGTCGCGATGTCATCCCCAACAGACACTCAGTCATGCAGAATCTGTCAACAATAACCAAGATTAAAATAATTATTAACTCACCATCCGAGTCCAAGCAGAGCTGTAGATGAGAGAAATCAAGTCCACACCGACTAATGGTCACCAATAGATCTGAAACACTGCAGAGCTCGAGCTAATAATAAACTCATCCACTGAAGATGTTTGTTATGGTGGCGGCACAGCCCCCAGTCACGTGACCCGCGCAGCGACACCGCTACAGTCAAATATCAGCATTAATGCTCATATTCACAGCGCAGCAACATGTCGGACCATCTATTTACTACACTGGTGAGCTCTCGGAATCGTATAGTAATGTGCGGAAGGGAGTGTGTGGTGTCTCCGCGTGTAAAGTAGGTCAAATCCCCCGCAGCCCCCGCGCTTGACACACATTCGGTGTTTTTGCTGGTTTCACGTTCAGTTTGGGAACATCGGTCACGTTGAGCTGCAACGTGACGAGGAGGAGCCACACCACAGACTGTACAAAACATCCAGCCACACGCTGCACTGATTTCTCCCGCTTCACGCAGGGTTGCCAAGTCTGAGGTTTTCCCGCCGAAAAGTCTAATTGGATAAAGTCTAGAAAAAGGATACAGCCGCGGATATTAACATTAATATCATATTTTTTTGTGACACTGTACAATAATAATTCATATTTTTTCACATTACTGTGGGGGTTTTGGTTTAGTAATGCAATTTAATGGATAATTTAATAATTATTATGGTTTTGGTAGTGCTACATTACTGTGAGGGGAAGGTTTAGGGTTGGGGTAGGGATGCTGAAATACAATTTAACGGTTAATTTGTGGATTTTTTTGCTGTTTTTACATTTCTGTGAGGGTTTTGATAGGGGTAGACTTAAATAAATAAAATACAATTAATGAGTAATTAAATAAATAATATGATTATCTTTCATTTCTGGCCTCAACTGTATCCCTTCTTACAATAACCCTACTGAAAACTCCAGTTTAAACCAGCCTAAGCTGGTTGGCTGGTTTTAGCTGGTCGACCAGCCTGGTTTTAGAGGAGTTTTGGCCATTTGCAGGCTGGTTTCCAGCCATTTCCAGCCTGATCTTAGCTGGTCAGACTGGAAAATGACCAGCTTAAACCAGCTAAAAATAGCTTGACCAGCCTGGTTTTAAGCTGGACATAGGCTGGTTTTGGCTGGTCAAGCTGGTTTTTGCTGGTCAACTCCCAGCCTGACCAGCTAAGACCAGGCTGGAAATGGCTGGAAACCAGCCACCCCTCTAAAACCAGGCTGGTCGATTAGCTAAAACCAGCCAACCAGCTTATGCTGGTTTAAGCTAAATTTTTCAGCAGGGAATCCCCGAGTTTGGCTTCTTTTTAAGGCCCCATGAAATTAAACGAAAGTTTTTTAGATGTTAGCGTCAGTGTGTTAGTCTTTAGGATATCTATCTGTAATTTAAGTTCATTTGTATATCGATAGGGTGACGCGGTGGCGGAGTAGGTAGTGCTGTCGCCTCACAGCAAGAAGTCGCTGGTTCCAGCCTTGTTTCTGTGTGGAGTTTGTATGTTCTCCCTGAGTTCCCGTGGATTTCCTCCCGGTACCCCCACAAGTCCAAAGACATGCGCTATAGGTGAATTCATTCATTCATTCATTTTCTTTTCGGATTATTAATCTGGGGTCGCCACAGCAGAATGAACCGCCAAATTATCCAGCATATGCTGGATCCAGCATACACAGCGGATGCCCTTCCAGCAACCAATCACTGGGAAACATCCATACACACTCATTCACACACACTACGGACAAAAAATGTTGTGGATGAAAGTCAGTACGTTGGGTTGGGCGGCGGGGCGCGTTTGCCGCCCTCATTATTATGCCGCTCTAGGCGGCCCCCTAGGTCGCCTCTATGGACGCGCCGGCCCTGTGTATAGAAGATATAAACATCAAAAGTTTGCAGTTTGTCTCCTTCGCCTAAATGGATCAATGTCAGACTTCAGTTTCCCATCAAATCTTCTGACCAATCAAATGCTCTCTAGTATCTGACATGCCCCACCCCCTTCAAGACGCTTCTCATTTACTTTTCATTCATTCGTTTTCCTTTGGCTAAGTCCCTTTATTAATCCGGGGTCGCCACAGCGGAATGAACCACCAACTTATCCGGCACATGTTTTACACAACGGATGCCCTTCCAGCCGCATCCCATCACTGGGTAACACCCACACACACTCATTCACAAACACACTACGGACAATTTAGCTTATTCAATTCCCCTATAGCGCATATGTTTGGACTTGTGGGGGGAAACCCACGCCAACACGGGGAGAACATGCAAACTCCACAAAGAAATGCCAACTGATCCAGCTGGGGCTCAAACCAGAGACCTTCTTGCTGTGAGACGATCGTGCTACTGCTACTCACTACGCCCCGGGTAATGCAATTTAATTGTATTTACCCATAATTAATGGGTAATTTAGTAAATAATATAAATAATTATCTTTAATTTCCATCTGGGCGATGCAGTGGCGCAGTAGGTAGTGCTGTCGCCTCACAGCAAGAAGGTCTCTGGTTCGAGCCTCGGCTGAGTCAGTTGGCGTTTCAGTGTGGAGTTTGCATGTTCTCCCATGAATTCACATGGGTTTCCTCCGGGTGCTCCGGTTTCCCCCACAGTCCAAAGATATGAAGTATAGGGGAATTGTCCGTAGTGTATGAGTGTGTGTGTGTGGATGTTTCCCAGAGATGGGTTGCAGCTGGAAGGGCTGTGTAAAAAAACGTGCTGGATAAGTTGGCGGTTCATTCCGCTGTGGCGACCCCAGATTAATAAAGCGACTAAGCCGAAAAGAAAACTAACGAATGAATGAATTTCCATCTGCAGCCGTATCCCTTATAGCAACAACCGTCAAAAAAGGTCCCGTGAAAGAATGTTGCTAAATAAAAACTGCAAACGCATGTAATCAACAGAAGAAAGTCTGATTTTATGATTATTTGATTATTTAATAATTATTAATACAGCTATTTTTAAAGGTGGACCTGTGTAATGCTCATAGAATGCATGACCTACTTTCCTTTACTTGACCTAATTTTGACTGGCCATTGGAGTGGTTATGCGAAAACCTGGCAACCCTCCTGCCGTTCAGCGAAAGGAGAAATTGAGCAACTTTGTGAGGAACTTACAGAGAAACACACACACACACACACACACACACACACACACACACACACACACAGAGCAGAAACGCTGCATTTTGAGTCGCTGGTATTTCCAAGGGTGTAACTTTGGGGACACAAAATGGGGAAAACGTGTTCGATTTGAATGCCATTTACTGCAGTTGAAGGCAGAATTATTGATTTTTTTATATTTTCTTTTTTAAATATTTCCCAAATTATGTTTAACAGAGCAAGGAAATTTTCACAGTATGTCTGATAATATTTTTTCTTCTGGAGAAAGTCTTATTTGTTTTATTTCGGCTAGAATAAAAGCAGTTTTTAATTTTTAAAAGGTCAATATTATTAGCCCATGTAAGCACTTTTTTTTCGATAGTCTACAGAACAAACCATCGTTGCCTAATTACCCTAACCTGCCTAGTTAACCTAATTAACCTTTAAATGTCACTTTAAGCTGTATAGAAGTGTCTTGAAGAATATCTAGTCTAATATTATTTACTGTCATCATGGCAAAGAGAAAATAAATCAGTTATTAGAGATGAGTTATTAAAACTATTATGATTAGAAATCTGCTCTCCGTTAAACAGAAATTGGGGACAAAATAAACAGGGGGGCTAATAATTCAACTGTATATACATTTAGGAACTAACCCAAAATCTACATAATCAAGCTAATTATAGTATTATATTAATATTGCCAAAAGAAATCGCTCCTAAACATTAGAAAAAAGATGTGTTATTTTATTTATTTATTGTTTAATAATCATCAACACTTAGGAGAGAATTATTTAATAAAGTCAGTATTTTCACAATTCATGTTGTGTGTGTGTGTGTGAATAAAATTTACATATAATTTCCATATATGAAAATTTACTGTTACACGCTTTCATCTACTGTATAACTTGCTATATAGATTATAATAATAATTCAGAAATATAGCTGCAAGCAGCCATTAAGGGGCCAAGCACTTTACAGCCAGAATGAGCAAAGCAGTCCAGAAGCCAAAAACGGTGGCAGAGTTACAAATTTGACATGTTGTCGTCAGTGTTAGGTGACAATGAAGAGCCTAAAGTTGGGAGTCGATATATTTAAGCACTGCAGAGAGACAGCCTCAGATGCAGTTTGACAATATACCAGCACATTTGTCGATGCTGTAAACAAAAAACGTTTTGCCCATTGACATGAAGTTCACAACACTTAGTCATCATGGTCTGACGATGATCTGAGTTAAATTTGGGGATATTTCGGTATACGGTCTAGCGGGAGTTTGCAAAAGAGTTTTTTTAAACAAAATCAATATGGCGGACAGGACGTTTAGCTAAATATAGCATATTTTATAATGTTTTCTGCATGAACCAAGGAATAAGGTGATGAATTGTCATTTCATTGTTTATGACAATAAACATATGCAGACTAAAGTTATTAGCAAATTTATGAATCATTATTGATGGTTAGTGAACGGATTATAACTCGTGACCACTAGGTGGCGCTGTTACCAAATTTATGTGTTGCGGTCATTGTGAGTTGCCAATGACAGACCTAAAGATCAGTATCAATATGTTTAAGCATTGCAGAGTCGCAGCCTCAGATGCACATTGACATCATGATAACACAGTTGTTGACGCCGTAAACAACCGTTTCGCTAATACACTTGATTTCCATAACTTTGGGTCAGCATGGTCTGAAGATGATCTGAGTCAAATTTAGTGAAAATTGATCAACGGTTGAGGAGAAATTTGCAAAAAAACTTTTTTGAACAAAATCAATATGGCGGACAGGAAGTTTGCCGTAATATGGTAGTATGGTAGTATGTTTGGTATCAATGTTCTCGGCATGACACAAGGAATAATTCGATGTCAATTTTACTACATTAAACCTATGCAATCCACATTTTTTTGCCATTTTGGAAGATTCATTATTAATGGTTAGTTAAGGGTTTATAACGCACAACCACTAGGTGGAGCTAATGCCAAATTCATGTGTGGTGGTTATTGTGAGGCGCCAATGACACACCTAAAGTTCAGCATCAATATGTTTAAACATTGCAGAATTACAGCCTCAGATAATCTTTAACATGAATTCCATAACTTTTTGCCAGCATGGTCTGAAGAACATTGGAGTCAAATTTGGTGACAATTGGAAAAACGGTATAGGAGAAGTTCGAAAAATAGGTTTTCAACCAAAAACAATATGGCGGACAGAAAGTTCAATTTATTTTGGCATATTTGGTATCAATGGTCTCGGCATGATCCAGAGAATATAACAAAACACATGTCATGTCAATAAGGAATGTTTAGAAAAAGTTATTAGCATTTTTCAAAAATTGCTTATAACTTTTGGCCACAAGGTGGCGCTGCTCCAGAAATTTTTAAGTACCTTCAGGGCATGGTGTCGAAGATGTATACCAAGTTTTGTAATGATACATGAATACGTTTGTGAAATGTAACATTTTTTGACAAAAATCGAAACGGGCAACGCCCAAAATGGCTGACCTGGGAAAATCGGACATTATTAGACTCGGCATGCTCTGTCGAATGTGAAGAGACCAGTTTTATGAGTTTTGGATGAAGCGCTGAGACGATATAAGCAAAAAAAGCCATTTTCTGTATTTCCGGACCTCTAGGGGGCAGTGCTCCGAAACGCTGCAGATAACCTCAGACCATGGTTGCCATAACACACACACCAAGTTTGGTGTGAATACGTCAATGCATTACGAAGATATTGCTTCAAGTCCATTTTTGCAAGCTCTACATTAGATTTGTTCGCAAGTTAAACGAAAACGGTTGGTCGAATCAACTTCAATTCCATAACTTTTGGTCAGCAAGGTCTTGGAAAAATTTTATGATGGAAAATGACGTTATAGGGTGCGTTTGAATTGGATTTAGCCAAGGATTCGTAGGGGGAAATTTCGACTGTAGCCCATTCGATTCAAAAGTTATAACGATAAACATAAGTGAAAGTTTGGACAAGTGGTGGCGCTAGAGAGTTAAAGACTTCAGGTTTGCTGTGGTTCATGTTGACACTGCCCTCTATCATTGTGCCAAATTATACAACTTTCTCGCGTACGGTTATATGGGCCGCCATTGAAATCCAGCGGAAGAAGAAGACTATTCAGCATCCACAAGTTTAGTTAATTTAGACTGACATGACAAAAGCAGATGATAACGTTACAAAACTGCAGAGAGTTGTATAAAAGCAATTGATGCATGTCCAAATGCATTCGCAATTTGTTGGAAGGAATGAGAAACTGCTACTATGATGTGCACAAATGACTAATTGTTTTGAGAAATGCATAAACTGTTGTGCAAATGTAAATAGTGTAGTGAGAAATGCACCAAAGCCACTGAGAAAAACTGTAAAACATGTTTAAAAAGGCATGTAATGTTGTTTAAAACAAAACGAATGATGAATTTCATTGTTTTAAAGGCCAATATGAAGATACTTACAACTTACAGAGGGCGTCACGGTGGCGCAGTGAGTAGCACGATCACCTCACAGCAAGAAGGTCACTGGTTCGAGCCCCGGCTGGGTCAGTTGGCGTTTCTCTCGTATGTTTTCCTGGTGTTTATGCTCTATTACTCATCTCGAGGCCCTCAGACTATGCAGCACCACTGATGCGACCCAAGACCAGCGACGAGATGATCCCAAAGTCTTCATAATCCTGGACCAGGCCGTATCCTGAGCAGCTGCTGTGGTGGTCATGGTGGAGTGGAGAGCATGAGGCTGATTCCTGTGACGCTCCAAGGACTCTTCGCTGAGGTCCAGCATTCTCAAGCTTCCGGCGCCTTGACTGCAGCTCTGCACAAGACGGTTGGCCATGGGAGAAATGGTCGTGCCTAACTGAGCCTGGTTTCTCTCCAGGTTTTTTTTTATCTTCACTTTCGCCAATTGGTGACAGTTTTTCCTCGCCGCTGTCGCCACTGGCTTGCATGGTTCGGGATCTGTAGAGCTGCGCATCGATGGATTTGCTCTTCAGTGTTTGGACTCTCAGTAGTGATTATTAAACCACACTGAACTGAGCTAAACTGAACTGAACTTAAACACTGAAAACTGACACTGTTTACATTTACTATAATCTTCTATGTGAAGCTGCTTTGACACAATCTACAATGTATAAGCGCTAGAGAAATAAAGGTGAATTGAATTGTTGGTGTGGGTTTCCTCCAGTCTAAATAGGGGAATATGCGTCCAAATATGCGCTATAGGGGAATTGGATGAGCTAAATTGGCCAGAAAACAAATAAAAAGAGCGGAGCTGCGGCAAAATTATGAATAAAAAGAATGAGGCTATGGTCAAATAAATAAATAAATGAAAAAATCCTCCCGATTAGCCAATCCGGGCCTGGTAGTGACAGCAGGTTGAAGGAAAGTAGTGGAGTAAACTGCACTAAAAATGAGCTCAAGGAAAAGTAAAAGCACTCATTTTTAAAACTACAATTCCTGAGAAAAACTACTGGATTAAAGTAGTTTGAATATTTGTAATTTGTCACTTTACACCACCGCAAATAACAGCTTTCATTAAAAAATAATAATTGTCACGTCACGTGACTACACTCCACAGCTTTTTGTAAAATCAAGAACCTTTCAGTTCGTTAAACAGTTTTTATCCCCTTTTATCCCTATTCACAGCCGGAGAAGCAAGACTTCTGATTGAGAGGTAAAAAAAAGAGCAATTTTCAGTCTCCTTTACTTGCTTTTTCCTTGCAACTTGTTAATACATGTTTAAAATGGCATGAAATGTTGTTTAAAACAAAACGAATGATGAATTTCATTGTTTTAAAGGCCAATATGAAGATACTTACAACTTACAACAGAGGACGTCACACTCTCAGAAATAAAGGTACGTGAGCTGTCACTGGGGTGGTACCTTTTCAAAAGGTACACGTTTGTACTTAAAGGGTCCATATCGGTACCTCAAAAGTATATATTAGTGTCTACAAATTTTAAGAGAAACAATTTTGTACTTTTAAGGTACTAATTTGTACCCTTGAGGTGTTAATATGAACCTTGTAGGTACAAATTTGTACCTTTAAAAGGGGCCCCCCCAGTGACAGCTCGCGTACCTTTATTTCTGAGAGTGCACGGTGGCGCAGTGAGTAGCACGATCACCTCACAGCAAGAAAGTCGCTGGTTCGAGCCCCGGTTGGGTCAGTTGACGTTTCTGTGTGGAGTTTGTATGTTCTCCCTGTGTTGGTGTGGGTTTCCTCCAGTCCAAATAGGGGAATATGTGTCCAAATATGCGCTATAGGGGAATTGGATGAGCTAAATTGGCCATAGTGTATGAGTGTGAATGAGCGTGCATGGATGTTTCCCAGTGATGGGTTGCAGCTGGAAGAGCATCCGCTGCGTAAAACATATGCTGGATGAGTTGGCGGTTCATTCCGCTTTGGCGATCCCTGATTAATAAAGGGACTAAGCTGAAAAAAACCCGAATGAATGAATGTAATGTACTGTCCTATCAATATAATATATATTGTCCTATATATTAATCGATTCAATGATGTATAAATCTGTTTCAAACACATAACTTTTATAAATATTCATAAAAATGAAACAGTATAGTCTATATAGTGACATAATTTTGTCATTTGAGGTGTTTCTGACGCCGAGATCGTCCTCAAAATAGGCATTTTCAGCATTTATTTGTCATTTATACAGTTGTATTATCCTGCTCACAGATTCACTGTGTCCTGCACTCATTAATCCCAAAGGATCTTTCCTGTGGTGTTCATTAAATAAACACTCGGGAGATTTAAATGTATTATCTGCCGCTTCACAACTTGTTCTGACCTCTGCTAACTCTGTCTTGCTACTACTGCCATCTAGTGGTTACAGTAATCAACTGTGCTGTTTCCATTACGATCATTCATTCATTTTCCTTCGGCTTCGTCCCTTTATTCATCAGGGTTTCCACAGCGGAATGAAAAGCAACCTTCCATCACGATCACAGTCAAAAACAGTTGAGCTCTCCTTGATTACTTGATATTGAGACTCACTCCACCCAGTGCTCAGACACAAAACTACACAAAACACAAACAAGTAGGCTAATTTAAGAATAATTGGGTTTGTGTTTTAATTTCTCGGGCCATCTGAAAGCATGTAAAATTCTAAGATTGTCGCGAATGTCAACATATCTTACCTACGACCCAGATAGGAAATGAGCCAGATAGTTTTTGGTGTTGTTTTTAATAAAACTAATGTTCATATTAATTTTATCAAAAGAATTCCCTGCTGTGAAGTCCAGCTTAAGCCAGCCTAAGATGGTTGACTGGTTTTAGCTGGTGGACCAGCCTGGTTTTAGAGGGGTTTTTAGCCATTTCCAGCCTTATCTTAGCTAGTCAGGCTGGGAGTTGACCAGCTAAAACCAGCCGAAACCAGCTATGCCCAGCTTAAACCAGGCTGCTCAAGCTGGTCCTTTTTCAGCCTGACCAGCTAAGACCAGGCTGGAAATTGCTGGAAACCAGCCTGGAAATGGCCAAAACCCCTCTAAAACCAGGCTGGTCGATATAAACATATATGTCAATCGTGTTACACACACACACACACACACACACACACACACACACACACACACACGCACACACACAGACAGATCCTGCCCTGAAGGTTTAACATCCCTGCTAAAAAAATTTAAGAAGACCAGCCTGGTTTAAGCTGGTCAACCAGCCTGGTTTTAGAGGGGTTTTGAACATTTCCAGGCTGGTTTCCAGCCATTTTCAGCCTGGTCTTAGCTGGTCAGGCTGGAAAATGACCAGCTTAAACCAGCAAAAACCAGCTTAACCAGCCTGCTTTAAGCTGGACATAGCTGGTTTTGGCTGGTCAAGCTGGTTTTTGCTGGTTAACTCCCAGCCTGACCAGCTAAGACCAGGCTGGAACTGGCTGGAAACCAGCCTGGAAATGTCCAAAACCCCTCTAAAACCAGGCTGGACGACCAACTAAAACCAGCCAACCAGCTTAGGCTGGTTTAAGCTGGATTTTTCAGCAGGGATGTTGGTGCCCCATTCTCAAAATCCACCCCTAGCCTACTACAAATCACTGTAGTAATTTTTAGTAAATACTATAGTGTTTTTGAGCCATACTAAAGTACTTGAATCTGTTAAAGTTCTCTACATTTGCTGTGGTAAAACAATATGATAATAAAAACAAATGACCCAGTATTCTATAACTATAGTATATATGTATATTACAAATTATATACTACTGTATTTATTAGATAATACTACACTACACTCTCAGAAACAAAGGTACGAGAGCTGTCACTGGGGTGGTACCTTTTGAAAAGGTACACGTTTGTACACGAGTCCATATTAGTATCTAAAAAATTTAAGAGGAACACTTTTGTACTTTTTAGGTACTAATATGTACCCTTGAGGTATTAATATGGACACTTTAGTTACAAATTTGTACCTTTTGAAAAGGTACCACCCCAGTGACAGCTCGCGTACCTTTATTTCTCACTACACCTGACAAAAGTCTTGTCTGGCAAAGAAAGCGTTCTTGTAGGACTCCTAGAGTTTATCAAGAGTCTTTGTGTTCATCTTCAACGCCTCCTCCTTCATCTTACCCCAGAAATGCTCAATAATGTTAATGTCAGGTGACTGGGCTGGCCAATCCTGAAGCACCTTGACCTTATTTGCTTTCGGGAGCTTTGCCGTGGGAGAATATGAGGAGCGCTATCCTGCTGAAGAATTCGCCCTCTCCTGTGGTTTGTAATGTAATGGGCAGCACAAACGTCTTGATACCTCAGGCTGATGATGTTGAAGATCTCTCGCACGCCCCCATACTGAATGTAACCCCAAACCATGATTTCTCCTTCACCAAGCTTGACTGATTTCTGTGATAATGTTGGCTCCATGGGTTCCAGTAGGTCTTCTGCAGTATGTGTGAGGATTGGGATGCAGCTCAGCAGATGATCCATCAGAAAAATCCACCTTCTGCCACTTTTTGTTTTGATTTATTGCCAACAAAATGTGCAATATATATATATATATCGCAGAAGAGAAATTGCATATCGTGACAGGCCTAATTCGTAACAGTCATTTTCTGGGCTCCGTTGCAATTAGTCTTTGTTACACCGAATGCTCTCAGAGGATCAGGTTTGGTTCACACCCGTGCTCTCCACATCTCTCATGTTATTGGTTGGGATGACGCCTGTTATTATTTCAGTCACATTCTCTAACAAGTTGAAACGCGTTGCCAGTTTGTCTGACAGCTCAGAGGTGCACATTGACAGTTTGCCGAGGGCAATAATGTCTGAAAATCCTCAAATCTGCACTTTTTTACCATCAGTAGATGCATATGTATGCTTATTACATGTTGTATTGGGTTTTAATTGTTTATCATCATTCAGTGTTCATAGAAATTCTCTCGAGGATCTGTTCACGTTCCTCAATCCGTCCCTCCCTCTCTCACGAGGTTTCATGTTTCTCTGTTTCTTGCTTTCTCTTTCCTGATTATTCCTTTATATCTTGAGTTTGGAGCCTGCGTTTGTACACATGGCATGTAAAGACTCTTACACCATCCTCATCCTCCCGCTGCAGAACAGCCTGTACAGCCCTGATGCTCTGCACAGCTTCTACCGGGTAGGTGTTGTGCTGGATTTTTAGGGGAAACAAGGATGGGATGATTTATTGGGACTCATTTAGATGGCTGATTTACTGTCTGCTGATCATAATGATGAGCAGGATGGCGTTATCGAGTTTGACGCTCACTTTTCCATGAATATCACAGTTAGTCATTTAGCAGACGCTTTCGTCCGGAGCGTTTCTGTTTGCTACAGGTGGTTTGTCAAGCCCACTCACTCGTGTGAGGGTCAGAAATTGAGATGTTTGAAGAGTTCTGGGAGTTCAAAATCAAGACTGCATGTTGAATGCTTGCAGTTGCCTCAGTGATGCAATCTCATGGCAATTTGTAGCTCGTTTTTGTGTCCAATTCATATTAGCTGACTCCTCTCAATTTGTTGACTGTCAATAATCTGTGACCCTGCTCCATAAAACTGGTTATACGTGTACATTTTTGGAAATTGTGATTTATGCATCTCATCATAGGCGTCGCTAGGCCTATTTTAGGGTGGCTGTAGCCCCCCTATATTTATACTCAGCCCCACTAAAACGTTTGCGATTAGCTCATAAACTGCACACTTAATTATTTCCCCAGTCAATTTATTAAAATAAAAGTAAAATAACATTCATTACAAGTTGATTTACACCTAAATATTTTTCCATTTTGTGATAATTTTTTTTTCTTTAGTTGAATAAAATATTTTCCATTCATATATTTCATCATTGAAGATTTCGTAAAAATACTGTAAAAATCTCGTCTCATCAACCCAATCTCATGTCTCATCTCGTCTCGGGGAATAAGCGTCTTGTCACACCCCTAATATATACACACAGTTAAAGTCAGAATTATTAACTCCCTTTGAATTTTATTTCTTTTGTAAATATTTCCCAAATGACGTTTAACAGAGCAAGGAAATTTTCACAGTATCTCTGATAATATTTTTTCTTTTGGAGAAAGTCTTATTTGTTTTATTTCGGCTACAATAAAAGCAGTTTTAAATTTTTTAAGAACCATTTTAAGGTCAATATTATTAGCCCCTTTTAGCTCTTTTTTTCTCGATATTCTACAAAACAAACCATCATTATACAATAACTTGCCTAATTCCCCTAACCTGCCTAGTTAACCTAATTAACATAGTTAAGCCTTTAAATGTCACTTTAAGCTGTATAGAAGTGTCTTGAAAAATATCCAGTCAAATATTATTTACTGTCATCATGACAAAGATAAAATAAGTGAGTTATTAGAGATGAGTTATTAAAACTATCATGATTAGAAATGTGTTGAAGAAATCTTCTCTACGTTAAACAGAAACTGGGGATAAAAATAATTCAGGGGGGCTAATAATTCTGACTTCAACTGTATGTATATAAATATATATATATATATATATTTTTATAATATATATTTATCTATTTATTGTATAATTAGTATAATTATTATTACTATTTTTATAATTTTTTTGACCTCATATGGAGCTGAGCCCCCCTAAAATGAAAATCCTAAAATCGCCTCTGCACTACATTAAATAAATGTTTTCAATTAATCTGTAATTTTTTAGGACAATATTTGGCAGAGATAAAACTATTTGAACGTTTGCAATCTGAGGGTTAAAATAACCTAAATATTGAGAAAGTGGCCTTTAAAGCTCTTTAAATGAAGTGAAATGTACAATATCGGTAAGGCATAGAAGGAAAATCTAGAATTGTGACTCTCACAATACATTTTTGGCTGGTTTTGTGTCGTTTGAGTCATTTTATTGTCTTTAATTTTCATTTTATATTATTTAATAAAATTACAAATAATACTATAAATCTTTGCATCCAGAATTTTCAGCGTCGGTTCCAGCGCAGCGTTTTCATTTCAGTCCAATCCTACAATACATTTATTTTTTTCCTGTATGTTTTTATTTTAAAGGTGCAGTATGTAAGTTTGACACCCAGTGGTTGAACTAGGTTTTGCACTCCAGGATCAAAACAAAGGCAAGCGCGGGTTGCCAGATTGAGTACAGGAGCGAGTGATTTAAACTGTGTTCTAAATAAAAGAAACAACATGCGATAGAGGGAATATTCTCCATATTAAAAGGAGTTTTGGTTCTAACCAACACCTGGAATTGATATATTAGAAACGGCTTCTGTTTCTCACAGCTGAACAACAGAAACCTATGACAGTGATCACCTCAGGTACACCTCATGTGCTTTATTCAATGCTAACAATGCGAGTTTGAATGGCATTTTACATATTTATTGCCATAAACTGAAAGCAGCAGCAGATAGTTCACCTCAGATCTGGAGAATAACAATAAACCGTTTGAGATTGAACTTTAGAACTAAACACATATGAGTGATTCAGCATCTACATTTAATGACGTTAAAGAGGGTTAACATGTATTAACAGATTATAAACCTTACCGTTTGGTGAGTAAGTGCTTATTCTGTGCTTCTGAAAGGCTGTGTTTACATTTCTGTCATGTTTCGTCTGCTGCAAACAGCCAAATTGCTCATCACTGCGTATCTCGTCATGAAGCGTGTTGTTAGGACACGCGGTTACAATGTAACCTGCTCACCTAATGTTTACGCTTGTAATATTTATATCATTTGCTAATTAATAACCTTATGTGGAACTGAATCTGTCTCATTTCGACGTCTAATACTGTCCATTTCAGTCACGGACGCATGCTTTCAGAGTCTTTCTGAATGACTGAATGAAATACGCTGTTTTCCAACAAGGCAACCCGGAGTGCTGAATTACAATTGGCTAAACTGGCATTGTGCAGGTTAAATTTACCAAAACATAGACAGCGTTCCGACACGGAGAAACTATTTTCAAAGCAGAATATCTGACTGCAGCATTGTTTTTCAGTTAAAGAAGTCTGTTCACTTGGGATGTTTCTTAAATATCTGCACACATATGGTGTTTTTTTGCTTTAGAAGAGTCAAAAACTTACATACAGCACCTTTAAAAGGTAAACTTTTGCTTACAGTTTATTTTAAGATGTCATTGTGTATTCATTTAACCACTGGGTAAAATTATTTATTTACATATTACATTTACCCACTAGGTTAGGGTTAAAATGTGAGTTAGGTTTAGGGTTTATTGCATGTAATTATGTATAATTCATTATGTTAATATGTTATGCTAGTTATTACCTATTTTCCCCCAAAGAAAGTTCCCATTAATACTAAAATAGACAAATGTTAGTGTATCTATATCAGTAGCAACAATATATATATATATATATATACACATACACTCACCGGCCATTTTATTAGGTACACTTACTAGTACCAGGTTGGCCTCCCTTTTGCCCTTAGAACTGCCTTAATCCTTCATGGCGTAGATTCAACAAGGTACTGGAAATATTCCTCAGAGATTTTCCTCCATATTGACATGATAGCATCACGCAGTTGCTGCAGATTTGTCGGCTGCACATCCATGACGCCAATCTCCCGTTCCACCCCATCCCAAAGGTGCTCTATCGGATTGAGATCTGGTGACTGTGGAGGCCATTTGAGTACAGTGAACTAATTGTCATGTTCAAGAAACCAGTCTGAGATGATTTGGGCTTTATGACATGGTGCAAAGTAGCCATCAGAAGATGGAGACACTGTGGTCATAAAGAAAAGGACATGGTCAGCATCGATCCTCAGGTAGGCTGTGGCGTTGACACGATGCTCAATTGGTACTAAAGGGAGAAAATCCCAGCAGATCAGCAGTTTCTGAAATACTCAGACCAGCCCGTCTGGCACCAACAACCATGCCACATTCAAAGTCACTTAAATCCCCTTTCTTCCCCATTCGGATGCTCGCTTTGAACACGTCTTGAGCATGTCTACATGCCTAAATGCATTGAGTTGCTGCCATGTGATTGGCTGATTAGAAATTCACGTTAATGAGCAGTTGGACAGGTGTACCTAATAAAGTGGCCGGTGAGTATGTATATACTGTAGTCTTAAAGGGATAGTTCACCCAAAAATGTACATTCTGTCATCGTTTACAAATCCTTCACTTCTCACAAACCTTTTTCTGTTGAACACAAATGATGTTGTTTTTGAAGAAAGCTGTAAACCGGTAACCATTGACTATAACTATAGTATTTATTTTGCCTGCTATTAATATGATTACAGATTTTTCATTTTTGGGTAAAGTTTCCCTTTAACGCTCAGGTCATTTTAAAGAGATAGTTCACCCAAGACTGAAGGTTGCTCACCCTATACTTGTACCAAACATTCATGAGTTTCTTACCTCTGTTGAACACGAAAGAAGAGGTTTGGAAAAATGCTGGAAACCTGGCCATTGACTTCCATATTTGTTTTTATTCTAAAGACATCGATGCTTTCAGGGCACTGAAAAACTCAGGAAACTCATAAAGGTTTAAAACCACTTGAGGGCGAGCAATGTTCATTTTTGTGGGTGAACTGTCCCTTAATTCGCAACACACTTGCAGTTTCACACAACTCTCTATTCTGTTTCTATCCTCCTTTTATTGTATTGATGATAAATGCGGTGCTGCTGTAGTGTGGGACTGTATTCTTACCGTGTCCGTCCATATGTTTCTTTCAGCTAAAGAGACGCAGAGATCTGGAAAGGGAGAAGGACGTCCTGTGGGCTGGACTGGAGGTTGTGGAGCAAACACAGCTGTGGTACCAGACTCGGCTGCAGCTCAATTCACAAAGACACATAAGCTTCAGCACAGAAAACATGGACAGACAGGTATACACCTGCAAGAAAACACAGCTGGAAAGCTACTGTCATATAAAAGCAGGACTATATAGACGTACGTTACAGCTAGAGGACTGTGCCAACTTCGATTTAAACAGAATTAGATCTCATTAAAGGGCACCTATGATGGAAAGCTACTTTTGTAAGCTGTTTGGACAGAAGTGTGTGTAGGTATAGTGTGTCCACAGTCATAAAAACACAATAAGTCTTTTATTATTTTATGTACTGACGTTAAAACAAGACCCAAACCCCAGTGATTTTGAGGCTCCTGCATTGTGATGTAGGAGTGCAGTTTTCCCCGCCCACCGAATTGATTAACATGTTTCTATAATAACCAAGCGGTAACCTCCCGCTCTCCCTCGGGAAGCCAAATACGGAAGTAACTGAAACTGCAATTCATGGAAATTCCACTAGTCGTGGCTCCATATGGAGCAAATTTCTATCGAGCCCACAGTTAAAATGATTTTATGGCAGAAATAAAGGTGTTTACAGCTTGGTACAAATAACAATTTTGGTGCATATAGCTAATATTATCCTTCATAACAACTGTGAGGGGGTGAATTTTTTAAAAACTCATCCGTTTCGTTTACATTAGGTTTTATTAAGTCTGCATAATTAAGGGCGTGGCCACTTGAGCGACAGCTAGGTCTCGCTGGTTGCTGTCACTTCACCTCAGCTGATTCCAGCTGATTATCTGCTGATCTCAGCATATTCATCGTCTTTTTGTGTTGTTTTATGTGGCTTTACACAGTCAGTTGCCTTTTGGAATTATTTCCTACAATTATCAGATGATATGGCATGCTGAGTACACTTAATAGTGCTCACAAGCCATTCACGTGGCCTCCATTTCCCAGGTGAGTGAAATTATATACTTCTATACCATCTCTATATTCGTTTTTTTTTTATTTATCATTTATAATGTTCTTTAGACCTGTAATGCACTCCAGAATCCACTCCAGTAGGCTTTAGAACAGTCGTCTGAAGCGTTGTCATACAATGACTACGTTTACATGGACACCAATAATTAAATTTGAATGCGATTAAGACAATACTCTGATTTAGAGTCGACCATGTAAACAGCGATTTTTGATTCATTTAATCAGATTAAGGTCATAATCAAACTAAAGAGAAATCGAATTAAGACATGTGGAGTATGCCGATTTTAGTCCCATTAATAAAATGCAGTACATGCATGTAAACACCTTAATCGAACTATTACCGTCATGTAGGAATTTAAGCTGATTTTTTCGACAGGGTAGTCGACAGACACACACACACACATCCAATATCCCGTTCGTCACGGTGGGCTTGCATGAAATGTTCGTGAATGAAAGTGCCAAACTGCAGTTAAAGTCGACAAATTAAAAATTAAACACCCGAAATTACATAAAACTGACGCAATGACGTTAATCGAATTATGCGCTATAACATATAAAATGGGGTCATGAAAGTAACACTCAAAAAGCAACTCATGTAAACACCTTAGTCTTATTATTCTCTTGTGAAATGAGTATTTTGACCACATCATCCTCTTTATGCATGTTGTCTTACTCCAAGCTGTATAGGCTCGAAAGCCTACTACCAATTAAGCATATTAGGTGATGTGCATCTCTGTAATGAGAAGGGGTGTGGTCTAATGACATCAACACCCTATATCAGGTGTGCGTAATTATTAGGCAACTTCCTTTCCTTTGGCAAAATGGGTCAAAAGAAAGACTTGACAGGCTCCGAAAAGTCAAAAATAGTGAGATATCTTGCAGAGGGATGCAGCACTCTTAAAATTGCCAAGCTTCTGAAGCGTGATCATCCAACAATCAAGCGTTTCATTCAAAATAATCAACAGGGGCACAAGAAGCGTGCGGAAAAACCAAGGTGCAAAATAACTGCTCATGAACTGAGAAAAGTCAAGCGTGCAGCTGCCAAGATGCCGCTTGCCACCAGTTTTGCCATATTTCAGAGCTGCAACATCACTGGAGTGCCCAAAAGCACAAGGTGTGCAATACTCAGAGACATGGCCAAGGTAAGAAAGGCCGAAAAACGACCACCACTGAACAAGACACACAAG
This sequence comes from Danio tinwini, assembly GCA_903798205.1. NCBI lineage: Eukaryota > Metazoa > Chordata > Actinopteri > Cypriniformes > Danionidae > Danio > Danio tinwini. The sequence continues at coordinate 1,172,375 of CAIGQZ010032134.1, forward strand.
CTGAAACGTCAAGACTGGGCCAAGAAATATCTCAAGACTGATTTTTCTAAGGTTTTATGGACTGATGAATTGAGAGTGAGTCTTGATGGGCCAGATGGATGGGCCTGTGGCTGGATCGGTAAAGGGCAGAGAGCTCCAGTCCAACTCAGATGCCAGCAAGGTGGAGGTGGAGTACTGGTTTGGGCTGGTATCATCAAAGATGAGCTTGTGGGGCCTTTTCGGGTTGAGGATGGAGATAAGCTCAACTCCCAGTCCTACTGCCAGTTTCTGAAAGACACCTTCTTCAAGCAGTGGTACAGGAAGTAGTCTGCATCCTTCAAGAAAAACATGATTTTCATGCAGGACAATGCTCCATCACACGCGTCCAAGTACTCCACAGCGTGGCTGGCAAGAAAGGGTCTAAAAGAAGAAAAACTAATGACATGGCCTCCTTGTTCACCTGATCTGAACCTCATAGAGAACCTGTGGTCCATCATCAAATGTGAGATTTACAAGGAGGGAAAACAGTACACCTCTCTGAACAGTGTCTGGGAGGCTGTGGTTGCTGCTGCACGCAATGTTGATGGTGAACAGATCAAAACACTGACAGAATCCATGGATGGCAGGCTTTTGAGTGTCCTTGCAAAGAAAGGTGGCTATATTGGTCACTGATTTGTTTTTGTTTTGTTTTTGAATGTCAGAAATGTATATTTGTGAATGTTGAGATGTTATATTGGTTTCACTGGTGAAAATAAATCATTGAAATGGGTATATATTTGTTTTTTGTTAAGTTGCCTAATAATTATGCACAGTAATAGTCACCTGCACACACAGATATCCTCCTAAAATAGCGAAAACTAAAAACTACTTCCAAAAATATTCAGCTTTGATGTTAATGAGTTTTTTGGGTTCATTGAGAACATGGTTGTTGTTCAATAATAAAATTAACCCTCAAAAATACAACTTGCCTAATAATACTGCACTCCCTGTATATCTGAAGTGTTTTGAAGTAATTCACACTTTCCTCCTGTAGAAAAACGTCATAAGCACAATGCTTAATGGCTCAATGAGTTACAACAGTGTTTTTAAAAGTCTAAACTCTTGATTGATATCCGATTGTTAAGTGTGACGTCACGCAAAGAAGCTTCCGGGTCCAAGCGCTCTATGAAACTGAATGAGGAGACTCATCAAATGCTAATAATAAACGTTTACAAAGCGATGTAATACTTTTGAAAATCACGATCGCAATATATATTCGTCCATGCCTAATATCTGATGTCCAGAAAGTGATAAATTTTTTATAAATTGTTAAAATGTTGGTATTTGTGATGCAGCAAGCCCAGTGATTGTTGTGTACACTATGACTTTATACAAAATTCACTTTAATGTGTGATATGAATAAAAAGTTATCATAAATGAATATTTAGTCAATTCAAATGAGTGGACCCGGAACCGGAAACAGTATTACATACGTCACCAACACGTCACCACTTAACAAGCACATGTACAACCAAGCACATGTGGTCAGAACACAAACGAGTCGCAGGTAATTAAGTATTAAGCGTTTCTCCCATAGGAAAGCCAGTCTAAGCAAAATGATGCGTCCGCTCACGCTCCGCCTCTTTGCCCTTGTTTGGTATCCCCCGGTTGGTGCGATGACGTGCGAACAAAATGGCGACGGTTGGCCACGCCTGCTTTTAGCTTCTTTCTTTTTTCTGTAAATATGTACAAACTTAGTACATGAGAATACATCTCAGCAATTATGAACACAATAAAAATAAATCAAATAAAATGATCTTATACGAAGTATAAACCGATGCCAGGGGTAAAAAAAAATAGGTCAGATAATAAATAAAACATTTATTCAATCAAATGAAATTTACATAATGCTTCATTTGTTTTATTTTTTTTTTAGCTTTTCTGTTTCTAATGTTACATAGTGTAGTACCATATTGTTTAATCTCCTTTCAAGAGTTCACACTTAGCTGATGATTGATTATAAAGCTTGTTTGGCATGCTGTCCCGGTAGAGAGCCCTGAGCCCATGAGATCCTCGAGCCCGGGGCTCCCTCCCGTTGCAAGGCGAGAGGGGAGATTGAGCTCAGGTAGATCTCGAGAACTCCCCCGTTGTAGTGATTGAAGAGCAGATAGTAGTTCTCTTTAACGAGATAGGTACTATATGGTGAGCAAGTCTATAGTGTTGGTTAATCAATAACTTAGGTTGCATGTTTTTAATCGGTGGGAGGAAACCGGAGAACCCGGGGGAAACCCACGTGAGCACGGGGAGAACTTGCAAACTCCGCACAGAAATGCCCGCTGGTTGGTAAAGCCTAGAACCATTGACATTCTTGCTGTGAGGCAACAGTGCTAAGCTCTGGGCCACCGTGTCACCCGTCTAGAAAAAGGGGAAGGGGTGGATGGGGGGATTCTTCAAAAGCGAAGATAGCAGTGATATGAAACCCAGGGTATTTATAGTAGCTTAGGGATCATCTGATAGGTGTGTAGTGAATTGGATAATGTGGGTCCAGCTGCTTGCAATCATAAGCACGTGATCCTCTCGAAATTAGTTTATAAATAAACTTCACTTATAAAATGTTCACAATTTGGCTTAGCTTCGGCCCATTTCTTGACATGACTATGGTCTTTTCCAAGTAATATTCGTTGTATAAGACAACAGGTTGTACTCTTTAAGTCAGTTCCATCTTGTACTAAAGCAAACATGACATCATGTAATCCAGTTCGTATTAGTGTACCAAATGTCCTTGAAATAAAGTTAGAAACGTCAATCCAAAATAATCTTGAGTACACAGATGAGTAACAGATTCTTTAACTTCAGAGTTCTCTCTGTCCACTTCAAACCGTTCACGCAAGTCTTTTACAGGATAAATCCTGTGTCAAATTTTAAAAGGTACCTGTCTTATTTTATTAATTATAAAAAATGTATTTGTTAGTAACCATACTTTCTTTAACTCAATGTTTATAATTATATGTATATGGTATATGATTCTTTTTTAATACGTTTCTAATATATCTCTTAATACATTTATCTTTAACAATGTTAATATCACCAATAAATAAAACATCACTTGTCTTTGGCTGTTGGTCCACAAAATATACAGAATTATGCAATAGTGATACAACTTTACTTGGTATTGCATCAAAAATAACAAGTCTTTTGGTTTTACAGGAACTCCGAGTATCGCAAAAGCGATCCATGTTCATTAAGTAACTGACTGGCTGTAAATATTCCATTATCATACCATGATTGAATAAATATAGACTTCCTTTTGTACAAGATATCTCTATTATTCCTCAGAATGTGGTGTAAAATTATGTTTATAGACCAGCTGCAAAGCCAGCAATGCTTGCTTATGAAAACTTGCCAATTTAATTGGGATTATTTCAATAGAGAAGTTACATTTTAAAAGAAAACATATGCCACACTAAGAGGTAAATATAACTGGTAGCTTCTTTTTGGGTTCTTTATAAACCTATGGGTGACGGCACGGATACTACATCCATATCTTTTAGTCTATGATAATAACATCTATACATGTCCACAGCACATTTCTGTGCAAATAAATTGGGATTAAAAGATTTGTTCAACTCTCTGGGATTTTTATAAGTTTAATGAGTCTAAAACGTTTTTAAAACAGAGCATGTTTGTAATAAAGCACTGATCATCCACACTATTAAAGCAACTAAAAATAACAACAACTGAGTCTCTTGTCAGAATAACCACAGTTTATGACTATATTTAGGCTACACTTCGACATGAGGACAGACTCAGACAGACCATGCGGCGTTAAGCGTTTGTTGTTTCAAACACGTAAGTGAAGACCGGGTGGGGTGTAGGCGAAGTGCGCGCGACGTGTGTGTGATGAAGAGCAAGGAGGGATGCGGTGGAGAGGGGTGCGCGACGTATTTGAGGAGCGGGAGGAAGACGCACGATTTCCGGGAGATTATCATTGGTTTGTGGGCATTTGGTAGTCTCTATGCATTTGCAGGAGACTCACAGAACTTCCGGGAGACTTGAGAAGTCTGCCTCAGGACTAAAAAAAAGGAGGAAAAACAATATGGCACAACTTAAAATAGCATGGTAAATAAATAACCAGGTACCAGAACAAAACAGGTCACAAATAATGTTTACATGAAACGTTACGTGGGCTTGAATTCAAATCTCAATGCTGAAACGGGCTCCTCACAGTGCTTAATCAATGGCTAAAGTTACATTTCCCCTTGTTGACTTAGCCTAATTGAGTTGAGGCAAAATATCTATCCCTCCTAGTGGTCGACTGTAGTATAGGTGATGGGAGCCTGAATCAAATGCCTTCAGTTTTGTAATGAAATTGAAAAAGTATAAAGATTTAACATAATGTTAAGCCAAAATTAGATTTTTATTAGATTTTCTTCTTGGGGGTCCGGCCCCTAAGGAGACTGTCTGGTAAAACTCTGACCCTCTGACAAATATAGTTGATGACCCCCTGTAAGACAGTAAAATCACAAATTCTTAACCGCTATAATCACTACGGCCACATGGTGTCAGTAAATACACATATGTGTGAGTGTGTGTACTGCAAACGGCCTTTGTGTGAGACTCATCATTTCAGAAAGGCTTGAATAAACTCCACCACAAATACATACAACAAACTTACTTGGTATTTTTGAATAGTGAGCTGTATTTCAGCTTCATCCGAGTCTGTCTCCATCACTGACTGCTGTTTATTTGACGTTACGCATGATGAGAAACAGACACGCGTTTAAAGCCACAGGTTCCAAAAGAGCTACACTGTACAGACAGCAAAGAGAGCAGATTCTGGAGGCTATATTAAATAATCTGATGGGTATTGAGCTGAAACACATACACAAAAGTGACACGCACACAAGTGATACAACATAAAATGCATAGTGACTCAAATCTACAACTAATTTAAAGAAATAAACATCATTAATTCATTTTCGTTTCGACTTAGTCCCTTTATTATTCAGGGGTTGTCACAGCGGAATGAACCGTCAACTTATCCAGCATATGCTTTACGCAGCGGATGCCCTTCCAGCGGCAACCCATCACTGGGAAACATCCAGCCTGCCCAATTCACCTGTACTACATGTCTTTGGACTGTAGGGGAAACCGGAGCACCCGGAGGAAAATCATGCGAAAATGGGCAGAACGTGCACACAGAAATGCCAACTGACCCAGCTGAGGCTCGAACCAGTGACCTTCTTGCTGTGAGGCGAACGTGCTACCCACTGTAAAAGTATCTGCTGTAAATATTACTCAAAGTATGAGTAAAAAGTAGCCCTTTTAAAAGTACTCAAGAGCAGTGAGTATTAAGCTGTAGAAAGCTGATGCGTTTACATCTAGTTTGTGGATGTGTGTAAACGTAACATTCTGTAGTGCATTAAGTTATTGCCCAGCAGGCAAACAACGTCATAAGACGTTAATATTAGGTTCCATTTAGGTTTTTGACTTCAGGTGACAAAATTCAATGTCTAGCCAGCGTCTAAGGACAACGTTATTTTGATGTCCAATAATGACGTCAAAATTTGGTCAATATTAGGTTGTTAGAAATTGACCAAAATCCAACGTCAAGTTAACATCTTAAACCAAAGTCATATTGATGTCAGATACTGACATTTATTTGGCAGGTACGGCAACCAAAATCTAATGTCTGATAGACGTCAAAGTGGTAACATCCACACAACGTCAAGCTGTAACATCCTTAGATGTTGATATTTGGTTGATTTTAGACATAGGCCTGACATTGAGTTCTGACATTTCCAAACAAAATGTGGCATCCCTACGACGTTAGGGTACAACGTCAATCTGACGTCTTGTGCCTGCTGTGTGTTCAAGGCCATTTCGGTCATCATACAGTAAACATCCTTCATGTCTGTCACTGTGCTGTTTATCTGACGCGGCGGAAGCGGAGATTAAGGCACGTAGGAACGGTGGGCAAAGTAGACAATTCTAATATTCCGAAAGGTCTAATTAATAATCTGATGGGTGTTTTGAGCTGAAACTTTACAGACACATCCTGGAGACACAACAGACTTCCAACACAGGCTCAATCTGAAAGCGTAGTCCCGTGGACGTTTCTAGAGATTGCGAATTATGTAGCCGGAGGTATGTGTGGCTTCATTACATTTTTTAAAGCGAACGCTAGGGGGCGGTATGGCGCCATTCCTTTTCGCGCTCACCAGCTGACCGCTCACCTCCGTGTGGAGGGTTTTCCCCACCGCAACCAGTTTGTCTTGTTAGCTCGTCATGTTACGTCGGCGGACTTGAGACACAGAGAGAAGTTGACCACGACGACAGGGTTCGAGTCCGAGGAAGAGCAGTTCCAGAAATCAGGTAAGACAAAAACAGAATCCAAAAAATAAAATGAACAAGTCAATAACAGGGTGAGAATGTGGTAAAATCCAAAAACGTGGTACAAATCAGACGAGGGCTTTACTTTTTCTGGATGACTTTTGTATACCGTTGGTTGGGTTCAGGGAAGTAAGTGGGTGGGCGGGTCAATCGCTAAAATTGGTTGGGTTTAGGGAAGGAGGAGGGTGGGTCAGTCAGTCGATTGGCCGGCCGGCCATTCAGTCAGACAGACAATCTGTTGGGTCAGCAGCCTCTGTTGGGTTTACGTGAGAACAGCAGGCGCCAACGGCACTCGCAATAGAAATTTAAGATGTGAAAAAAAGCGCACACAGCGGCCTCTCGCGGATTCGCGAAAACAAAAACTGCACAAATACTTACCTCCAGGGACGTATTTCACAGTCTCTAGAAACGTCCTCGGGACTACGTTTTCAGAATGAGCCTGCGTTAAAGACTTCTCTTAAATCTTGAAAAAGGGGTAAAATAGGTGCTCTTTAGCCCTTTTGTAATAAGGATAGACACTTCAACGGAGTGAGGATCCTATGCAGGTCTTTATCAGTAGAGTGGTCAGACAAGCAGTGGTCAAAACAGGAACAAACAGATATATATGGGCCATCCAGAGTCGTAGTCGTAATAGCAGGCAGAAGGTCACAAGGCAGGCGGCATACAGGGAATAACAAACAAAACAAAGGTCTAAAACACGGAAAGCAAGGCAAGGAGAAACGCGTCGTAATGTTCACTTATTCAGATCGCAAGACTCAGCAACAGTGTTTGTGTTAGTGCTCCTTATGTAGTGCATGAATAAGTCTTTAAGCAGCTTCAGCTGTGGGTTTGCAATCAGTGGTGACTTGCATCAGGTCTGTGTGTGTGCGGCATGACTAAATATGTAGTCCAATTACCAGCCGATTTGTAGTCCTATGTGAATGTGTGTGTGTTTACCAGCGATCTCTGGCTGTGATCGCTGGTGATCGTGACAGCTTTACACAAAGTTACTGCTTGATAACTGTTAGACGACTATGTTTCATGTAATGGAAGATGTTGAGCATGCAAAGCCTGATTATTTCTGTTGTAGAGATGTGTGAATGATGTTGCTGTGCTTTACAGGGCAGGTGGTCCAGTGCTCTGCGCTCGTGTCTGCAGCGTGTGAACGGTAGTTTGGGCAGTCTGATGACGGACTCCTCTATCTGGAATAACCCTGAGGAGAATGGAGGCTCAGACTGGGACGTCCGCTGGAGCAATGCCACTCTGGTCAAGGTGATGATGATGATGATGATGATGATGATGATGAGAAATGATAATAATAGTACTATCACTATAACATACCTTGTCTGGATTTTATGCGCAGGAAGTTAATCAGCGAAATCAGCAGATTTCTATGTTGGAGCTTGAGAAAGCACATCTTCTCCGGCAGCTGTTGTCTTACAGGCCACCTGACTGATCCCAGACCTGTTCAGTCTACCACTTTAAATAGAAAAAGGTTTCTTTCAAGTCAAGCTGTGAAGTCTTCAAAGGGGTAGTTCACCAAAAAAATAAAACTGTCTCATAATTAGTCATGTTTCAATCCTTGAACTGTAGATATTTTGAAGTATGTTGGAAACCTGTAACCATTCAATAATCAATCAAAACACTTCCATAGTATGTTTCTCCAGCTTTCTTCAGAATGTCTTCTTTTGTATTTAAGAGAAGAAAGAAACTCTTGAAGGTTTATAACCACTTGAGGGGTGAGTTTTGAGTGAGCTACCCCTTTAATAAAGCTTTTAAAAACTGATTTAATATGTCTCTACTGTATTCTATTGAATAAATCTGTACAGCATTTATATATATATATAACCAGCAGAGGGCAGCAGAATCTCATGTAGACACATCGTATGAGTGGCGCTAATCTATTTCATTCATTCATTTTCCTTTGGCTTGGTCCCTTACTTATCAGGGGCCGCCACCACAGCGGAATGAACCGCCGATAAACTATTTAAATATGATTTAAAAAACGTTTTATTATTTGCACGTTTCGTTCTGAAGGCATTCGTATGCCGTTCACATTGCAGTGTCTTTTTGCAAGTGTTTCCGGTTAACCTGATTAATGCAGCCTGACAATCCATATAGGCTAATTTTGGGCTTGACTGTACACTCACCGGCCACTTTATTAGGTACAAAGCTGCCACTGAGGAGTAACTTTTCAAAAGGGACCTGAGGAGTATAGATTAGTGCCTCAAAGGTACATATTTGTGCCTAAAATGTTCAACTTTTGTACATTTTAGGTACCTTTTTAAGAAACCAATATGAATCCTTCATATATAAAAGTGTAGCTTTTAACAAGCCACCACTCCAGACAGATTTCTAAGAGTGTGTCATGAATAGTGATGGGCCAAAACCATGTACACTCACCGGCCACTTTATTAGGTACACCTGTCCAACTGCTCCTTAACGCCAATTTCAAATCACATGGCAGCAACTCAATGCATTTAGGCATGTAGACATGGTCAGGACGATCTGCTGCAGTTCAAAGCGAGCAGCATCAGAATGGGGAAGAAAGGGGATTTAAGTGACTTTGAACGTGGCATGGTTGTTGGTGCCAGACGGGCTGGTCTGAGTATTTCAGAAACTGCTGATCTGCTGGGATTTTCACGCACAACCATCTCTAGGGTTTACAGAGAATGGTCCAACAAAGGAAATATCCAATGAGTTCACTGTGCTCAAATGGCCTCTGCAGTCACCAGATCTCAATCCAATAGAGCACCTTTAGTATGTGGTGGAACGGGAGATTGGCATCATAGATGTGCAGCCGACAAATCAGCAGCAACTGCGTGATGCTATCATGTCAATATGGAGGAAAATCTCTGAGGAATATTTCCAGTACCTTGTTGAATCTCTGCCACGAAGGATTAAGGCGGTTCTGAAGGCAAAAGAGGGTCCAACCTGGTACTAGTAAGGTGTACCTAATAAAGTGGCCAGTGAGTGTATATTCATTAAGATAAGAGTTTGTTCACATCTTTAGGAATGGAAATATAATACATCTAAAATTGTTAGATTTTGGCTGTGGTTGTGAATAATATGATATACACATTGATATATTATTGGAAAGCATCCTATAGAGACCATAATTAAAAGAGAGATCTGTGAGGGGCAGCAAGAAGGTCGCTGGTTCGAGCCTCAGCTGGCTCAGTTGGCATTTCTGTGTGGAGTTTGCATGTTCTCCCCGTTTTCGCGTAGGTTTCCTCCGGGTGCTCTGTTTTCCCCCACAGTCCAAACGATAATGGTTCATTCCGCTTTGGCGACCCCTGATTAATAAAGGGACTAAGCTGAGAAGAAAATGGAGAGATGGATGGATCTGTGCGGGGTGTACTTAATTATAGTGAATATATTTGGACATATATGTAACTCTATGATTCGTATTACGATGGCTCTATTTTTTTTATGTGAAGCTAATATTCATACCACAATATATTCCACGCTGTCCAGATGTTCTTATATTACATTGACATTATGTTGTGACATGAAGAAGAAGGGGAAAACTGTAATATCATTACAGGAAACATTTTTGTAGACCTTAGAAATGTTCCGACGGCCTCGTTTCTGCTGGCTTCAGTCGCGACACGTTGCTCTTTCTACTCTGGTGGTCTTGTAATGATGTTTCCCGCAGCTGATAAAAGCTCGCGATCGCATAAAACATTTGCACCAAAAACAGACACAAAGCCATTTCTGCTTATCTGCACTGTGTGCACAACCAAATTTAACTCTGACTTTCGAGAGTTGCGTGCGGCTACATGTTAAAGCGCGGTATCAAACATCGGCATCAGTATCTCAGAAACAACATTGTACTGTAACTTGGTGTTCAGCTACTGGTTTCAGTGAGATACAGTAGGGGGAAATAAGTATTGAAGACGTCATGTTTTTGTTTCCTGGGAATACTATTCATAAAGAAGCTGTTGACAAGAAACTCAAACATAAATAAACGCACACAAAGTTTCTCACAGACGTCAACAGAGTGTAAAAATCTGGATGCTTCTGTGGGTCTCGTCTATCAAATCTGAGCTTCATTTTGTGTTCTCTATTGGATTCAGATCAGGTGATTGGTTGGGCCATTCTACAGCTTGATTTTCTTTCTCTGAAAGCATCTGAGATGCTGTGTTTTGGATCATTGTCTTGCTGAAGTGGTGTCATCTTCATCCTCCTGCTAGTGTAGATGTTGGACTGAAGCAGCTGATATTCATTTACACTGAGGAAAGGCAGAGGCTTGCTGAAGAACTACTGAGAGATTTCAGCTGCTGTCTGGGCTTTCACTGCCTCCCTTCTTTCATGCGTTCAATACTTTTTCCTTCATTTTATTACACATAACTTCATTTGTAAACTAATTAGATTTGTGTTCTTTGCAAATATGGGTTTCTTCTGGGGATATTTCAAGTCAATGGCACCTTTAGAAATATGTTTTCTGAGAAACATGGTGACATGTTCAATACTTATTTCCCCCGCTGTATGCATTTACGCTGTAACATTATGGAGCTAAAAACATGCCAAAACAATCTGAATTTGAATTGTGTTCATTTGAATTTTTGACAGTTGTAATTGAATAAATCTGAATTTTTATATGCCATTACATTTTTTTATTATTTTTATTCATAATTTAAATATTGAACATCTGAATTTTTCAAGGCTGGATTTTTTTTAGACCTATTTTCAAACGTCATATTTTCTGCTTCTGAATTCTCAGACTGCAGCAATTGGGTTTGTAAAAATACAGTTTCAAGTTTTCAAGATGAAGGAATTCAGAACAATATCCTAAAATTCGAAAGCAGAAACTCAGATTCAGCAGAAAGTAGGTCAGGGGTGATTACAATTGTCGATAATTCAAATGAACACAATTAAAATTCAGATTGTTTTGGCATATTTTTAGCTCCATATAAAGTACATCCTTGATTTTTTTTTGGTGAATCAAATGAATCATCTCAACTTACATCAGTCAAACTGACTAAAGTCTGACTAAAGTCTTAAAAAAATAGTTGAAACCTGCGATTAATGTATTAAGGATAAGTTAAAGCAACATAAAAATATTACTTTATTCAGTGTAGTTTTACCTCTTAAAATTATCTAATTTTGAAAAATAACAAAAATGTGTGTTTGTGTGTGTGTGTGTGTATGTGTGTGTGTGTGTGTGTGTGTGTGTGTGGTACAATAATGTTAAATTAAATAAGTACATTGCACCAGTATTCAGTTTAAAGTGGATTAGCTATTAGATTAAAATAGGCAAGTTAGGTTAATTAGGCAAGTTATTGTGTGTAATGAAGTTACGGGAAGAAGGAGGCGGAGAACCGACGAACTTCGAATAAATATTTATTAATAAAAGGGGACGGCAGCTCCTCACGAAGACTGCCGTCTAAATCAAAACAAAACGGACGGCAGCTCCTCACGGAGACTGCCGTCAAACTGAAAGCAAAAGTAAAACAAAACATGTCCGGGCCCGGTCCTCTCTCTCTGTCCTCTGCCATCGTTCCTCCTCTTATAGTCCAGAGCTCCTTCCGTGGGATTGAAGGCAGGTGCGCGCCACAGGTGCATCTCATCTGTGGCGGGCCTCGTTTCGCTCCCACGGCTCTCGGCCACGCCCCCTCGCCACATACCCCCATCTCCCCTCACAGGCCGGGGGCACCCCGTGGCTGTGCATACTCCGGGGGGGGGG
>CAIGQZ010032134.1:1184403-1195256 GCA_903798205.1 Danio tinwini
GGGCCCGGTCCTCTCTCTCTGTCCTCTGCCATCGTTCCTCCTCTTATAGTCCAGAGCTCCTTCCGTGGGATTGAAGGCAGGTGCGCGCCACAGGTGCATCTCATCTGTGGCGGGCCTCGTTTCGCTCCCACGGTTCTCGGCCACGCCCCCTCGCCACATTGTGTTTATTTGCTTGTGTGTAATTTGTGCGAGTGAGCCTGAATATTTTAATTTGTAATGTTTTTTTTTGCTAAAGCCTGGCACAAAACCAACACAGGCTCATTCTAAACAACATAGTTTTGTATACATTTCCGGAGATCGCGAATTATGTAGCCAGAAGTACGTATGGCTGCATTTTGTCTTTAAAATGAACTCTACGTGGTGGTACGATGTCGCTCCTTTTCGCGCTTACCAGCTTATCGCTTATCTCCATGTGGACGACTTTCCAGCTGTTACAGTTTTTTTTTATGGGCTCGCTGCGTACATCAGCAGTCTTGAGACGCAGAGTGGAGTTGACTGTGATGACGGGGTTCAAGTTCGGTGAAGAACGGTTCCAGAAAGCAGGTAAAACAAAATGCAAAAAAATCAAACAAACAAGTAAATAACAGAGTGAGAATGTGGTAAAAATCTGGCTGCTGCGAGGGCTTAATTTTTTTCTGGATTGCTTTTGACAACACTGGCTGGGTTTAGGGAAGGGGGTGGGTGCTGGTCAATCGGTGCTTTTTAAAACACTATTAGTTGTGTTTAAGGAAGGGGGTGGGTGGGGGTATCGGTCGGTCGTTCAGTCAGTCGGTAGTGGCCTCTGGTGGATTCGCCAAAACAAAAACCGCAAAAATACGTAGCTACTGGGACATATTTGGCGCTCTCCAGAAATGTATATAGGGGTACGTAATTAGTATGAGCCTGGGTTGCACAAAACACATCTCCTTTTTAAGGTCAAAGTATTATTGTGCATGTGCCTGTCAGATAAATAAATACAAATTCAATTTTAATATTGACCTGTTATTAAAAATGAAAAACTGCTTTTATTCCAAACTAAAAGAAATAAGACTTTCTACAGAATAAATATGATAGTTAATACTGTGAAAAAGGTTAAACATCACTTAGGAAATATTTGGGAAAAAAATTTCGTTCAATGTGCTTATTGTTGAAGTGAGCTAACTGAAATATTCGCTAAAATCGTGAAATTAACGACAGCAGTTAACTTGTCAAATTGTCCCTGTTGTAGTTCTTTAAAGCTTATTGCATTGTTTCCTTTAGAGAACACATGCTTTTATCAGCCACCCTAAAATACAATGTGCCAAATTTGGCATTCTTCTGATAGGTAGGTTTGTTCCAACCCTGGCTCATTCTAAAAACGTACCATGGACGTTTCTGGACACCGCAAATTATGTAGCCGGAGGTACGTGTGGCTTCATTTCCTATTTTTAAATGAACGCTACGGGGCGGTATGACGCTGTTCCTTTTCGCGCTCACCAGCTGACCGCTCACATCCGTGTGGAGGGTTTTCCCGCCGCAACCAGTTTGTCCTGTTAGCTCGTCATTTTACGTCGGCGGATTTGAGACGCAGAGAGGAGTTGACCACGACGACAGAATTCGAGTCGCGTGAAGAGCGGTTCCAGGAATCAGGTAAGACAAAAACAGAACCAAAAAAATAAAATGAACAAGTAAATAACAGGGTGAGAATGCTGTAAAATTTTAAAACGTGGTACAATTCAGGCGAGGGCTTTTCTTTTTCTAGACGGCTTTTGTAAACCGTTGGTTGGGTTCAGGGAAGTATGTAAGTGGGCCAGTTAATCGATATAATTGGTTGGGTTTAGGGAAGGAGGAGGGTGGGTCAGTTAGTCGATTGTCAATAAAATGTCAATAAAAGTAACTTATTAAAACTTTTCAACGTCAAATGTTGTTGGAGGACAAATCAAGGTTTGACGATGCAATTAAAAAGCATAAATAAATATTAATAATTAATCTAGAAAAGTAAAGTTTGTAGACAAACTTTATGGTGGCTTTAGAAAGTTTGAAGAAGTTCAAAAGTTTACATGATTGAAGTAGTTTTTAAGAAGTTTGAAACAGTTGGCATAGAGAGATAGTATGATCTAGTATAAATTAGCATGTTGTTAGCATGGTTCTTGTATGATTTATCATGTTGCTAGCATGTATCTATTATAAACTAGCATGATTTTAGTATGAATTAACATGTTGACAGTATGATTAGTATGTTATATTGTTAGTATGAATTGGTATATTGTTAGTATGTTTCTAGTATACATTAGTATATTTTTAGTATGTTTGTTAGCATGTTTCAAGTATGCATCAGTATATTTTTAGTATGTTTGTTAGTATGTTTCTAGTATGGATTAGTGTATTGTTAGTATAAATTGGTATGTTGTTGATAGTATGTCCAATGTAAAGTCAATGGCAGTTTTTTTACAATGGAAGTCTATGGGAAAGTTGCTAGGGTGCCGTAAGTAGTTGCTAGGGAGTGGCTAGTAAGTTGAAAGGTCATCAGTGATTGGCAGATTGGTAGTCTGAGTTAAATGAGCCCTACCTTAAGTGTGAGTGACAGTCTAGTGTAAAGTTATGAGGTCACAAAGTTTGGTCCAATGTTAAGCCAATGGGACTTTTCCGAAATTTCCAAGTCAGTTTAAGGAAAACCGTGAGTCGGATCAGTTGGAAAAGACATAGTAACCCAAGTCAGAGCAGTTTGGAGGTTTGGAGTTAATTTGGTTTATGTAGCTTGAACAGTTTAGGAGGAGATACATATAGAAATTAGTAATACGTTTATAGTATAACAGTATGTTAAATAAAAATATACGAAAAATTGTTACTTTAAGGATGTTTTTGCAGTGTGTAGAAATTTGGAGACATTAGCCTACATTTTTTGCGATGGGGAGGCGCATTTACTGACTGTGTGGTAAGCCTGCGATAGCGATCTCTTTGGAAGCCGACATTATTATTGTTCTAGTGCTGTGATTTTAGCTTCCTTCCTCCCTCTGCCAGCCACTGAACCGTTACCGTCAGGGTACCAGCAACTCTCTTAATTACCAGCTCCTTTTCACACGGATGCTGTCAATAAAGCGCTTTGTTGACTCTCTCTCGTTCCTCCATGTTCATTCAGCCTTCATGGTTCACCACTTTTACCCGTTGCTGGTTTTCCACGTCTCTGATTTCCCAGTCCAGAGTTCACTGGTACATTAGCAAGAAAAGGAGGCGCATTCACCGCTTTCCTGTGGTTTAGCTAAAGCGTGAAGGGTAAGCAGAGATCAAGGACTTGATGTGGTTTATACTTCCTTCCTTTTATAAAGTATACATTCCTGAACATATTATTATATCCAGAGGGACGTGTTGTGTCCACAGAGGCTGAGGGCTTCATAAGATTGAGAAGCACTTATTTTGGTTAATATGATATTGCATGTGCCTGAATGAATGCTGGTGAACCACGCACTCAAAAAGCAATATTTAAAGGGGTAGATCACACAGAAATGTACATTTCCTCAGCGTTTACTCTCTTAAATTGTTCTTTTGTTGAACATAAAGAAAAATATTTTGAGAAATTCACCATTATATTCTGTAGCAGGAAAAAGAAATGCTATGATGGTTAATGGCTACATGTTTCCAACATTTACCAGAATGTCTTATTTTCTGAAGAAACTCAAGCAGGTTTGAAAGATGTAAAGGGTGAGATTATTCCAACACAGGCTTACTTTGGATATGCACCCCTGTCCACATTTCTGGAGAGCACGGAATATGTACCCAGAGCTATATCTGGCTCCATTTTGTTTTTAAAATGAATGCTATGGGGCGGTATGACACTGCCGACAGCTTCTGCTCTGATACCGCTGACCGCTTACCTCCGTATGGACGGCTTTACCAGTTTGCCTAGTAGCTCACTGTCAACACTGATGGACTTGGGACACATAATGAAGTTGACTGCGATGACTGGATTTGAGTCTGTCGAAGAATGGTTTCAGAAAGCAGGTAAAAAAATAAATAGAATTAAACAAATCAACAACAGGTTGAAAATGTGGTGAAATCATGCGACTGTTTTTCTTTTTCTAGATTGCTTTTGAAAACACTATCAGTTGGGTTTAGGGAAGCGGGTGGATGGGTGGGTCAGTCAGTCAGACGACAGCAAGCTGGCCTGGGGTTCGTTTCCGAAAACCATCATTAGCCGACTAAGGTCGCAAGTTCCGTCGTTACAAACATAGTTCGTTGATTTGCCGTTTCCGAAATCCGTTGTTCCAGCGAACATTCACAAACTGCGTCACAAACTTGTACACTTGTACTCGTCTGGAGCTGTAGTTAGAAACATAGTTCCTGGCTGTGTTCTATTCCCAGTTATGCCCCCTTTGCCCTATTCGTTTAGAACATTCTAACTTGGAATAATAATAAAAAAGCATTAAGGTAATCTCTCTTAGGTGTAATTTGCTTTCAAAGTATGTTTACAGTTCAGTTTTAGCGATCTTCATGTTTACAATTGCGCTCCCTTCCCAGTACACTTTGAAAACTATGATGTCATTTTGAACACAGCCATGGCTCATGACCAAAGCTATAGGTGAGCTATTATTTAAAAGCAGAATTTATGTTACGTCTCCAAAGCTTGTGAAAAAAAAACTAACAAACAAAAAAACATACGTTAATCGTTTTAATTTATAGTAGGTTATTTATGAAGTATCTGTACTGTATATGACATGAGCCTGTTGGCTAGAACATTTCTGCAGTGGTTTACATGTGTCAAATTGTAAAAGTAGACTTTTCAAAAAATAAAAAAATAATATTCTGCTTAATAATAATAATTAATCATCATCATCATCATTAATATTATTATTAAAGTAGGATTTTTTTACATTTCCTAATAAATAATAAATATTAAATTAAATTTCTTAATAAATAGCCTCATTATTTATTTATTTACATGATTTATATATGATATTAGAATACGTGTTAGCTTTTGTAAGTGATTTTATGTTAATTTAGAATAGAATATATAATACATTCTATATAATGTTCTCAATAATATTAGTAAAGCAAACACAGGCTCTATATGAGCCGTTTACATATACAGTATTTCAATGAATATGGAAAGCGAGTGCATGTTTTTACCAAAACTAATATTGGATTTTATTTTAAATGCATGTGCGTGTAAAACAATAAAATTTGCACAAAGAAATGATGGGGTTCTTCTCTAAAGAAGTTGATGCTCTAAATGGAGAAGAGTAACAACTTCTTTAGAGAAGCATTTAAAATAAAATCCCCATACATTTAAAATAAAAAAAAAATTTAAATCCAATTTATGGGCATTTTACGTTATAACTAACGTGGTTCAAACGATGGATCTGCGACAGAGAAACTAGGGGTTTTGGGAAACAGTCGTCACTACATCATTCTTTTCCCAAACGATGCATCGTACTATGATAGTTCAGCCGCGAGTTACGTCGTTGTTTGGGAAACGCACCCCTGGTGGACTGACGTGTTTATTGTGCCCTCTGCTGGATTTACGCAGGAATAGGACACGCCAGAGAAATTTGAGATCATCAACAGACGCAGTGTGAGCAGATGTGCCTTCAGCTATGTATTTTGGGTAAACTATTTGTGTGATTTATTCATTTTCCTTTGTCTTAGTCCCCTATTTAACAGTGGTCATCACAGCGGAATGAACCGTTACTTATTCCAGCATATGTTTTGAAAGGATGCCCTTCCCACCGCAAACCAGTACTGGGAAACACCCATACACTCTCACATTCACGCAAACACTCATACACTATGGCCAATGTAGCTCATCTAATTCCCCTTTAGTGCATGTGTTTGGACTTGTGGGGGAGCACCTGGAGGAAACCCACGCCAAGACGGGGAGAACATGCAAACTCCACACAGAAACGCCAACTGACCCAGCCGAGACTCGAACCAGTGACCTTTTAGCCGTAAGGTGACACTGCTAACCACTGAGCCACCTGTAAGCTGATAAAGCGAAGTTAATTCGATTCGACTTAAAAATGATGAATGTTTTAAGCAGTGCAATTAATTTCTTCACGTAATTCAGGTTAAGACAAATTCTTTTTTTTATTTCCGTACTTTGTTTGTCCTTTGACTAACAACAACATTTAAATACAGTTTATTTACGACAACAGTGTGTGCCCATTGAGGAAAAGAAGACTTCCCGCTGTGCAAGACACGTCCAAATGACATCTATTACACTAACAGGCACAATATAGACATGATATGCATATTCATATGCAAACTTTAATTGATTAAGGTCTACTGGGAAGTTTTGAAGATTCACACTTTATTTTAAGGTACAATTCTCATTATAAACCATTAAAATGACTCCTAATTTGCTTCTTATTAACAGTTATTAAGGTAGTTCAGGCAGGATTAGGGATGTAAAATAAAATCATGCATAAGTACTAGCCAGTGGGCACCTAAAACACGTCAATAAGATGTCAAATAAACGCATTATAAATGTGAATCGATTTGAAATCAGTTGACTGTCTTGATATCGTCAAAATTACATCAATCGATACTTGATGCATTTTTTGTCGCCTATTTTAGATGTCAATTTGATGCCATTGTGTGGATTTACCAAATTCAGCAGAAATTTTTAACTGAAGCTTTTAAATGAATAAAGGTGTTCTTATGTTATAATACTTCTTGAGTTGTTGTTTTGGTGGTCAAAATAGTAAGGGGAGAGCTGGAACGAAAGTAACGTGGGACGAAAGTAACAAATCGGTTTTCTGGAAGCCCTGACAACATTTGCTTTCCAGACTATAACAGCACATTCAGCATGCAACCCTTGATAGAGCTGCCAAATATCAGCTGATTTCGAGGTTGTGTTCAACGGTTAGGTCTGAATTCAGTATATAAGTCCTGAAAGTAAATTATTGTGGTCCTTTTTTCCTTTTTACAAGTTGTGTTTCTCTTTTCATGTCACACTAATGACCAATCTACAGGTCATTCAGTGCAATAACACATGCTTGAGTTTGCAATCTCTGAGTTTTGCAGGTTTAAATGGCAAGAGTTCCTGTGGGGACCAAGGTAACACTGTTATTTATGTCCCACTGCTGATGGCCATACCTTATTTTTCACTTCCACATTAGAGTTTTCACTGTTTTAATTAATATGTTTTATAAAATGAACGCATGTATGCTGATAATAATAAAGATTTTTCACAAATTGAAAAAAATGTTCACATTTTGCATTGATGGATTGCTTTGAAAACATTTGATGGAGCTGAAATTTAAAATGTGATGCTGTTTAATATTTTTTTTGCAAAAAATAAAGGACAAAATATGTCTGCAGTTAACATGAACAAGGTCACAGTCGGATATATTCAAGATTAAGATGTTTATAAGATTAAGATATTTATAAGATTAAGCCAGTAAATCTAGCAAAAATTGTTGTGTTACTTTTGTCCCTTCTGACGGGGCTAAAAACAATGTGCAATTTAAGTTTGAAGTTAAATTATTTTGGAGTTGTTCTCCATTTGTTCAAAATACCACCTGATATTAAAAGACCACACTTATGAGTTAGTGAACAAAACAAAAATATATTCCTGTGTAAAACGTTGTGAGCAATTCCATGCAAATGGCAACTTTCCCTGCTGAATAAAAAAAAATAAACCAACCTAAGGTGATTGGCTGGTTTTATCTGGTCGACCAGCCTGGTTTTAGAGGGGTTTTGGCCATTTCCAGCCTGGTTTAAGCTGGACATAGCTGGTTTTGGCTGGTCAACTCCCAGCCTGACCAGCTACAACAAGGCTGAAAATGGCTGTTGGCCAGCCTGGAGATGGCCAAAACTCCTCTAAAACTAGGCTGGTCGACCAACTAAAACCAGCCAACCATCTTAGGCTGGTTTAAACTTGATTTTTCAGCAGGGTTGCCATGAAAAAAAATTCAGTTTTCACCAAAATAGAGAAACCGTTTCTACATTTTTTTTTCAGCAAGTATTTTACAGTACTTTAAAAATGCTCTAAAATGTCTCTGTGTTTTCAAACTATTATATTGGATTTACCAAAGTCACACAAGTGCCAATTTCACATCTGTCACATCCGTAACAGAGAGATGTCACATACATAATGAAGTGTAAATGCAAAAATGTCAAATAAAATAAAATCAACCATGTTTGTTCTATAGAGAGCAACTCTTATCCGTTTGATTAGCATTGTTTCCTTTGGTTTGTGCAATTTAATTCACAGAATTTCTACAAAGTATGCTGTTCGCAAACTTTTTTAGTCACATCCATAAGGCATGCTTATTTCCCTCATTTAAAATATAAAAAATCTTTACAGATTGATATATTTTTTTACTCTGTGCTGGAAATGCTCTTATCTTTTAAAAATACGTTATATTCATTAAAAATATGTTTTTATGAAAATTCCCTGCTGAAAAAAACTGCTTAAACCAGCCTAAGTTGGTTGGCTGTTTTTAGCTGGTCGACCAGCCTAGTTTTAGAGGGGTTTTGGCCATTTATAGGCTGGTTTCCAGCCATTTCCAGCCTGGTCTTAGCAGATCTGGCTGGGAATTGACCAGCTAAAACCAGCTTGACCAGCCAAAACCAGCTATGTCCAGCTTAAACCAGGCAGGTCAAGCTGGTTTTAGCTTGTTCAAGCTGGTCATTTTCCAGCCTGACCAGCTAAGACCAGGCTGGAAATGGCTGGAAACCAGCCTGGAAATGGCCAAAACCCCTCTAAAACCAGGCTGGTTGACCAGCTAAAACCAGCCAACCAACTTAGGCTGGTTTAAGCTGTATTTTTCAGCATGGTGGTAGCCTACTGTCGTCCACGCTCTCCCCAGCCAATGTGTGGATGTAAAATGGACGTCAGTTTTGACATCAAGTTGATTCGCATTTTTGACGTGTTGTTTGACATCACGGTGCCACAATCTTATAAATAATATTCAGACAGTATTTCAATAATAAACGTGCAATTAAGCTTCTAGTTAAGCTAATAGTGAGAAATTAAACTACCACATTACATTTCAATACAGTCTTCCAGTAAACATCAAGTGTGTCGTTAACCCCAAGCGAATGCTGGCTAACAGGTTTAAGGTGAGGAAATTAATAACAAGCATACGTTACTTCAGGTCAGTCCAGTCTCTCAGTGACCTTCTCTGAGGTCCAGGAGGTTCTGCAGGTGTTTAATGTAGCCTATGGCGGCCCTCAGTGTCTCTACCTTGCTCAGTCGTTTATCCTCGAAGTCCTGAGGTAAATGTTGTCGGAGTCTGGCGTAGCCCTGGTTGACGCACCGGACCCGCTGCCGCTCCCTCTCGTTGCGTTTGTTGATGAACGCCGGCTCCAGAGCGCTGAAGTTCCCGTGGTAGGACAGGTAAGAAAAGCATTCAATGTAGCGCTGACTGTGATCTTGGTACTTCTGTGTTTTATTCTGTGCGTCTTTGAAGGGAGAATACGGGTAGTTTAAAGACAAACCCAGTGTCAAAGGGTGAGCATATGGCACTCTGTCCATCACATCCTGATCGGATCCCATTTTTCTAGAAAATAACATAAACAATTGTTGGTCATACTTTACTATAAGGTTAGTTAATGTATTTAAGTACAGCATTAATTAGTTCAACATTCATTAATGCGTTATTAAAATCCAAATTCATGCTTGTTAACATTATAATGCACCGAGTTAACATGAATGAATGACTTTCTTTCATTAACTAATGAGGAATAAATACTGTAATTAATGCAATGTTCATTGTTTATATTAGTAAATACATTAATAATACAACCTACATACCATATAGTACCAAAATATTTAAAAGCATCACATCTCTAATTTTTGAAACTAACATTTTGAGTTTAGGAGATTTTTACAGCACCTTGGCGTTGATGTCGTCTGTTGAAATAAAAGATGGAGGGATTCTCTGATGTGCTGAAGTTTATTCTTGGGTTCAGTCAGCATACTGTCTTGTCGTCTTCTTTCTGCAAGCTCAAACGTCTTCCGTCCTCTTATGAGGGTAGGTAGGTGATGAAGGAGGATGGATATCTGGATGGAGGATGTCCTCTACCTTTGTTTTGTACAAAACAGTCATTTTTACATTGGCGTACTTCAGGGAAACGCCTCTGTACCTGATATCTAGGGCTGGACAGAATCTGCAGACTTGTTTTTAAAAAGTAGTAAAATATCTGCAGAATCGTTTTGAGAGTATAGGAGCTGAAAACTTAACTTTAACCCTCCTGTCGTGTTCACATCCCGCCCCTTACTTTATTGTTCCCGGTCAAAATTGACCTCTCTATTTTAACTGCTCTTAAATTAGCAAAAAAAAACCAAAACATTTTTCACCACCAAATGTTTATTCAT
This sequence comes from Danio tinwini, assembly GCA_903798205.1. Classification (NCBI taxonomy): domain Eukaryota; kingdom Metazoa; phylum Chordata; class Actinopteri; order Cypriniformes; family Danionidae; genus Danio; species Danio tinwini. The sequence continues at coordinate 1,194,683 of CAIGQZ010032134.1, forward strand.
CATTCTTTAGCTGTGAACTATGTCTTAAAGTAGTATTTAACTTGAGTTCATAGAATTAGACGTAAAATAACTGCAGTGAAAATACAAATTGGCACTGAAAATGTTTACAAAACGAACAACAGATGGTAGAAATCAAAATACTTCATTTCGTTACTAATAGACAGCTCGATAAAATAATTGTCACAGGGTCTGACCAAAGAAATTGAACTTTGAATCCATCTGAATGATTTAACAACCAGTAAAGCACAAACAAAACGGTATCCTTCCTGTGTACGAGTGCTCGAATTTTCATTCTGTCCTTCAATTGGACTATATTAGCGTACTAATGTAGGTAATAGTGACTGAGGATATCGATGTTGAGTTTGGACACAGAACTAGCACTAGTTGTATTAACCACTTTTGAGTGAGATGCTAATGGTTTAATCCAATAAAATAATTGATGCTAAGCTATGTAAGCTAAAAATGCTCCTGCTAGACCCAGAAATTGGCTGAATGGGGATTGGCTGAAAAAATAGAAAGAAAGAAAGAAAGAAAGAAAGAAAGAAAGAAAGAAAGAAAGAAAGAAAGAAAGAAA
>CAIGQZ010032134.1:1205443-1239458 GCA_903798205.1 Danio tinwini
TATATATATATATATATCGGCTATTGGCCTCCAAATCTAAAGAGTTATTGATCAAAAATGTCATATCGGTGCATCTCTTAAGTACAGAAAGTATAGGAAAGGGTGCCAAAAGTAATTTCTTGCCATGCTTTGCATTGCCTGAGCTTGAATGTTATCTTTAGTGCTGACACAGGCAGAACAAACCTAAAGACAAATGTTGTTTAGCACTGCTGCAGTAAGATATCTCAACTCCACAGCAGTGGCTTACATATATACTGTAACATGGCTATTTAGTACAGCACTTTATATCACAGTAACTGTCATGCCATTTACAATTAGGATTACTACTGTTTCTTTTAATGTTACATATGAATTAGAAATTAAATAATGACATTTGATTATTTTTTACACGTAAACTGGAAAAAAACTATAATAATTTGAAGCCAATACTGTTGTTTTTGAACCGTACTATAATAAAGTGTATTATACTTTAAAACAAAACTAAATCTGAAAAATTAGTTGTGTGTAATAACGATGAAACGACACAAGGAGAAAGTACTGAAGTGTATTTAATACTTGATATTACTATATGAATACTTGATATTATACTATATGAAAGGCTTTTTTGGTGACGGCAGCTTAAAGACTGCTCTCATATGGAGAATAAAGCCTCGTGCATTGCTCAGGTGTGAGTTTCTCGCATACTTTAACAGAGTGTTGATGGTTCTGTGGGTCTATCAAATCTGAGCTTGAATTAGTATTTTTCTATTGGATTCGGATCAGGTGATGGGCTGGGCCATTCTACAGCTTGATTTGCTTTCTCTGAAAGCATCTGAGAGTCTCCTTGGCTGTGTTTTGGATCGTTGTCTTGCTAAAATATCCACTCTGGTTTCATCCTCATCCTCCTGCTAGTGTAGATGTCGGACTGATATTCATTTATGCTGAGGAAGGGCAGAGGGTTGCTAAAGAACTACTGAGAGATTTCAGCTGCTGTCTGGGCTTTCACTGCCCAACTACACCTCCCTTTCTTCATGTGTTCAATACTTTTCCCCTGCGTCATTTCATTTGATTACACGTTATAACTTATTTTGCAAACTAATTAGATTTGTTTTCTTTGCATGTATGCATTTCTTTGGTTGTTACCAACATCTGGTGGAAATTTCAAGTCAAATGCACCTTTAGAAATAGGTTTCTTGTAAAAAATGGTGACGTGTTCAATACTTATTTTCCCCGCTGTATATTAGTAACTATAGTGAACTGATAAACTAATAGTGTAGTGTACTTAAGTTTTTACTACAGTAAACCACGATGTATTGCAGTATAATATACCCTATACTGTGGCTTTAGAAAGCTACAGTATTGGGTCGTTTGTTTATCGCTACTTTACTATAGTATGGTTCAAAGGCACTATCTATCTAGCTATAGTATCTTTTTATAAAATTACTACAGCGTTTTGTTCACATGAGCTGTCCCAAATAGTACACTTTATGTAAATTTAAAGGTCTGTCAAAGATTTATGTATGTTAAAGTTCAAAAACCTTTGTTTGGCAATGCTTAACGGTATTTTGGTGACATTTGCATAAATCTTTTATAGCACGTGAAACGAAGTTGCAGAGACTTTTATTTCCGTTGTTGAACTGACAGAATATTGAGTATGGGGCGGAGCTTTCTTTTTGCGCATCGTTGACTAAAAAGGGGCGTAGTTAAGAGTATTACAAACTCTGACATCATCAGAGAAGCGCTACCTCATCCAAACATGGAAGCAAATGCTCGGACTTTGATTGAAGATTACCAAAACGAACAGTTTTATTCAGTGTATAAACTTGCATGGATTAATTGTTCACCAAAAGAATAACAATGCGCGCTAGCAAAATAAACATTGTAAATTTTGATTTGACACAGACTTTAAGTCTTACATATTGTAGCTTATGAGAATTTTGACATGCTTGTTCTTTAGCGGAGCTGGTGTAATTCAGCAGCACTGGAGCATCTTCAAGCATGAACCACCTTTTTAAGGTCATGCCACAGCACCTCAATTGGATTCAGTCAGGACTTTGACTAGGCCACTCCGAAGTCTTAATTTTGTTTTTCTTCAGCCATTCAGAAGTGGATTTGCTGGTGTGCTTTGGATCATTGTCCTGCTGCAGAACCCAAGTTCACTTCAGCTTTCGGTGTATTAATGGCTCCCCAAAAGTATAACAATGTGCGCTAGCATAAAAAAACATTGTAAATTCGGACTTAAAGTCTCACATATTGTAGTTTATGAGTGTTTTGTTGTCATCAACAGTGAAGAACCATGCGCTCCCCATCCAAACCACTGATGCCCACATAGAGGTCTCTGAACAGACACCCTCTGGCTGCAGAGGATGCTGGGAATGTGTCGTGGGCGCAGGAAGTTTGTGGCTGCCTCCCTCGCCCTGATCTTCATCCCAGCCCTCACCTGGCTCTATCTGTCATCTGCCAATATCACAGGTACGACAACACGTCGCAAACGTTTCTTCTGTGAAGATATTACGTGAACGTTTATTTGATAATCTGTAACATTAAGGTGTGAAAATCATGCCAAAAAAAGGGGAGCAAAGACTTTTTCACACCACTGTCTAAAAATGATGACATCTTTGTCACCTAATCACCTCCGATGAGTTTGCATCACTGCCAAAATTATTTTAAAATCAATTTTTTTAAATACGTTTCCCCCTAGTCAAACCGCTGCCTCTGTTGCCGCTGGATCCACAGTCGTCTGCAGTGGTCGGTGCGGCTGCTGAGCATCAGGCTTTAGAGCTGAGACTCCGAGACGTGGAGGAACACAACAATGCACTGCGGCGAGAGATTAGCAGGACTCCCAGGGTCCCAACCCATAGCAGCCATCAGAGCAACAGTCGCCAAGGCAACCAGTTACACACCCATTCTACAGAAGAGGGTACAGGTGACAGTGAGGCTAAAAAAGGAGCTGCCGCGGGCAACAGCTCGGACTGTGTGCCTCAGCCTGTGGTGAAGAAATGTGAGGTTAGTTTGTCGAATCATGACCTTACACTTAGCATTCACAAACGATCAATACCCTGACCATGACTGGTCCTCCAACTTATTTAATGGTGCTTTATGTAAGTTTGTGACTCGTCTAAAGCATAAAAATACTATAATATGATTGAGTTATTTAGGAAACATGTTAAGTGAACATACTGAAAAACAATGCCAACATCATTTTGTCTCCTTTTTAAGAGGTCACACTTAGCTGATGATTGATTATAAAGCTTGTTTGGCACGCTGAGCCCTGAGCTCATAAGATCCTCGTGTTCGGGGCTCCCTCCCGTTTGCAAGGCGAGAGGGGAGTTTGAGCTCAGGTAGATCTTGAGAACTCCCCTGCTGTAGTAGCTAATGAGCAGATAGGGATTGCTCTTGAGAGAGAACTACTTACTAGGAGCATGTCTATGGTGCCAATTTGGATCAGTCAATTAACTTAAGTTGCATGTTTTTGGACGGTGGGAGGAAACCGGGGGAACCCCATGTGTGCAAACTCCGCACAGAAACGTCGACTGGCTTGGTAAGGACTAGAACCAGTGACGTTCTTGCTGTGAGGCAACAGTGCTAACCACTGGGCCACCATGCCACCCATCTAGGAATAGAGGAGGAGTAGGGGTGGAAGGAGGGATTCTTCAAAACGAAGACGGCTGTGATATGGAACTTAGGGTATTTATAGTGGCCTAGGAGTCGTCTGATTGGTGAATCATTGAATAATGCGGGGAAAAAATCATAAGTCTCTCGAAATTTGTTTATAAATAAACTTCACTTAAAGTGTGTGCTCAGGTGCTCAGTAGTGCGTTGACATATAGCACCCAGGTGCTCGCGGTGACCCGAGTTCGATTCCCGGCTCGAGGTCCTTTGCCAATCCTTTCCCTCTCTCTACTCCCCTTACTTTCCTGTGTGTTAATCTCCACTGTTCTGTCAATAAAGGTGAAAACCCCTAAAAAATAATTATATATTTACATAAAAAAGTGTGTGCTCAGTGTCAAAATGTCTGTCTTTGTTCTGATCTCTATAACCAGCCCACTGCCAGTTTACCCAATTATTTTTCACCACCCCAGGTTGCTTTAACGCAAGAGAGGGGCCTGTGTAATTTGTGTCGCATCAGTGTTTCTTCAAACTGTTCTGAACTTTTGTCTTTCAAATTACAGACCATTCATATTGCCATCGTGTGTGCGGGCTACAACGCAAGCAGGGACGTCGTCACGTTGGTCAAGTCGGTTCTTTTTCACAGGTAAATTTCACATCTGTCTAATAGCCTAAAATCTGTTCTTAACTTCTACTCCTACCCAACGCTAAACTCAACCATCACAGTAAACATGCAGGTTACAACCCTAGACATTATAATATGTCTATGGTTACAAAGTTCACTACGTAATAGATGTCGTCATCTTTTTGTGTTTGTACGGGAGTTGGCATCCAGCACTTTGGTGCATTACCGCCACCTTCAGCTGTGGAGTTTGAATCAGAGAATAGGAGTACAGACTAAACTATGGACAGCTTGTCCACATGCATGCTTTAAACACATGCAGTATGTCACGTTGCACATACAGACTTTTATGCCTCATTTCCACTGACTGGTACAGTACTGGTCACCTCTATCAGGCTTATGTCTCCACTGCCAAATGGTACCAATGGTAAAATAGCCTACTGTAACGTCTGCAATTATATAAAATAAATAAAGAAATGCAACATATATGAACACATACAGACCCTTACAGTCTCTGATATGTTACCACTTACAGAAAAACTACACACAGCATACATTTAGTCCTTATTTGGGTTCAAAAACAGCACACAACATATAGCCCAGTCAGTGCAAACCTCTCATGTGCATCTTTAATCTTCATCAGCACGTGTAGCCTCTGTTAGAGAGTAACTCCATCATTTCCAGTTCATGATAGTCCAAAAGGTGATGATAATAGTTAAACATGGCAGCTTGTTCATTGCACGCGCTAGTGACGTTTCTCTGTAAACCAATAGCGTTCAGCTGCACGTCTGGCTCCGCCTTTTTTGTACCCTTTTGTTGTGCTAGGTACCCTTTGGAAAGGGTACCCAAAAAGTGGTACGGTTCACTTTATGGTACCTTTTGAGAGTGGAAATGGACATAAAAGCATATCGAACTGTGCCATACCACTCAGTGGAAACGGGCCATTAATGTGCATGACGTAGTGCATGCATGACATTAGTGCACTATAGGATGCAGCGAGGACTATTTGTTGGTTTTACCTGATCTCAGATCAGTTTTACTAGTTTGTAGACATTTAAGTGAGGCATTTGTAAAATGAAAATAAATAATAGTTAATAGTCTTCTGTTGGCCTGATGAATGGATCAAACAATATACAAGTTTTAAAGGGCCACGAAACCCCCCCTGTCTCAGCAGGGTGTTTTCACACCTCTAGTTTGGAAAAACTCGGGAAAGTGGGTGTGTCCTGCTCTGTTTAGGTGGGAGTGTCGGGGGAGGTAAAGAGGGAAGATTTTACATAAAAATGGGAGTTTCCCTTTGGGCACGCGCTGATTTTCACAGCGGCAAAACAAACACACAGACGCAGGTGGAGAAAGACAGTGACTGTGTTTCGTGGACATCAGTCATCGAATTATTTGCCAAATTTTGCAGTTTGGCACTTTCACTTTCATTTAGGAACATTTCCTGCATGCCCCCCGTGACAAACAAGATATTGAAAGGGAGGAACTGCTGGAGAGTGGAGTTTTAATGGAGTGTTTGATACCGCACAGCGAATGGGAGAAAAAAAATCCTCCGCATTTCTCAGTAACTTGGATGCACTCGGTAGGTAGCGTCAGAAAGCCGTGTGTGTATAGACTATCCTGTCACGAAATGCGGCAAAAATCCTACACAACGGTAATAGTTTGATTGAGGTGTTTACATTCGGAGAGCAGCATTTACAGCGGATCTTTCAGTCTATAATATTGCAGTGATATTAACATACTGTAACTAAATAATTTTGACTGTAGTATGTCTTTAAAAACTGAAAGAGCACTGCTGACGATACAAACTAACTTTGCCATCTGAATGAACAAACAAAGGTACAGGTACAGACATCCACTCTCCACGATGGAATACACACAAGTTTCTCATGGCCATGACGCAGCTTTAACAATTCGTTTCAAGCCGGAAGAACGAATTTGCTTAAAATAATGCAAAAACAACAAATTTTTCATTTCTAATAATGTTTATAGCAGCGTGGGACACATATATGACTGTCAACAGGTCAAAACATGCGTTTTAGTGTTTCGTGACCCTTTAAAAATGTATAAAAGAATGCAAATGATGCAGACACTGAATATTTAATGAAATTAAATTATAAGTGCATTTACAGGCTATTCTTTTAATTTAAAGTTTGCAATATGTTAAAAACTGACCAGCTGTTTTGACCAGCAGGTGTCTCTCGCTTGTGGTCTTTCGAAACTGAATCAGTTTACAAAGCAATAGGTTGAGTTGTTTTGAAGCTTTGAAAAGCTTAGTTTCTCCCATCACTACCTCTTTTCGTAGACAGGATGTGCGTAATCAGATTTTGTCACGTGACGTTTATTCATTTTAATCAAAACTATCTATATTTTTATTTAAAAGTGGAATTAAATTGGTTACAATGATGACGTGCATGAAATGACTACTGACTATAATCACATGCAGTCAAGCAACTATTACAGTCATATTTAGCCATTTCTACATTAAATTCATGCTGTTCCAAGTCAGGGCAACCTTCTGTGGCTCATAAAATCATGATTGTCTGAAGAATGACTTATTTGTATGTAATAAAAAGTAATAATAAGTTGGATAAATGTTGTAATTTTTGGGTAAACGGTAATAAATGTTTGCTCTCCTTGTGTTTCAGACGAAACCCACTGCACTTCCATATCATCACCGATTCCATCGCGCGGAAGATCCTCGCCGACCTCTTCCACACCTGGATGGTGCCAGCCGTTCATGTCAACTTCTATGATGCTGATGAGCTGAAGGTGATGAATGATGATCAGCTTACCAATAGAGAATGCTAAGCATTCTAACCGAGCTCTCACCTCCGCCCACACTCTTCAGCGCTACCAAGCCGACCAATCACAGAGCTTGCGCTACGCGTACACGTTACATTTTTTGAGAGGTGAGCATCAACGTCGCCGTTGGCCACGGCGAGGGGCTATGCGTCGACGCGTAGGCTGTGCCGTAGCATACGCGTGCGCTTGACGCAGAAGTATAAATCGACCTTTAGAGTGAAGCCTAGTTCACATTACACGACTTTAAACATCAGATCATTGTGCCGTTCAGACTACATGACTTGATTTTGTTGATGGAAACGCCATGATGCGCATACATTTTGAAAATGCGCATAAAAAACATATGCGCATAACTTGAGTAGGATAATCTTTTTATTCGATTAGAGAAGATGCGCATAAACTGCGATGGAAACACTTTTACCGCACAAATTCCAGTGTGCGCATTAAAAAAGTTTATGTGATGTTGTTATAAGAGATCATGTGATGATAAAAATGTGTGTGAATGGACAAACCAGCAGGCTGCGCACACTGTAAACCATCGGAAATGTTGTTTCGGTCATTCTAAAATGTGTTAACCATTCCAGTATTAGTGTTATTATATTATTAATGACCTCCAGAATCAAGAGCGTCTGTGCTCAGCGTCTCACACCTTCAAACGCCACCGCGCGTTCACTGCGTGTCAGGATCGCCTTCTGAGGCGCAAGTCATTTATTAGATGACGAAAAGATTGACGCAGCTTCTCCTACTGCAGCAAATTCAGTTTTTACTGTTGATATTTGGCGCCGGTTAATCAGGAAGTGACGATTTTGTACGCTTTGACTCGTTGGATAGAAACACTCTGCTTTAATCGCGCGTCTTTTATGCGATAATCCAGTTTTGCGCATAAAGTTAATTAGCATTTTTGGATGGAAACCTAGCTAATAACACACAGCATTTAAAAATCTCTCTGAAAGCTTTTAAGGGAAGCTTCGTCAATCAGCGGATCGTTCACTCGTATATCTGCACAGTTCAGCTGATAGACATGGCTTTCCTATGATCCCCTATCCGAGTAAACACAGAGTAAAGAGAATGCCTCAACGACCATCCTGGCCAATCACAGACATTTCTGTTCAACACCATTCAGCTAATGTCTTTGGAGTCGATCACACTGAACACCGAATGTAAGGCACAAAGTGCCAGCAGGAGGGGTACGCTAACAATGACAGTCCTTGCAATTGATTTTGTGCGCAGAAATGCCAAATTGCTCAGCTGGGACTCGAACCAGCAACCTTCTTGCTGTGTGCTAACCACTGAGCCATCATGCCGCCCTCATTTGGTTTTTGATTTCACTTAATGTTTCTTATGTGCTCTCTCAGTCTGAGGTGTCTTGGATCCCTAACAAGCATTATTCTGGCATCTACGGCCTGATGAAGCTGGTGTTGACCAAGACGCTGCCCTCTGACCTGCAGAAGGTCATCGTCCTGGATACCGACATCACATTCGCCACGGATATAGCTGAGCTGTGGGTCGTCTTCCACAAGTTTAAAGGTACTTCTAAATTACCATTCAACTCAAGTCTGTAAGATAGTTCACCCAAAACTGAACATTCACTCACTGTTTACTCACTCAAGTGGATTGTCTCTTCTGTTGAATGTAATTTTGAAGACGAAACAAAACAAATACTATGAAAGTCAGTGGTTACTGATTTCCAGCTTTCGTTAGTATGTCTTTATTTCGTGTTCAGCAGATGAAATAAACTCATGAAGACACTTAAAGTGTGAGTAAATGACGACAGAATTTTCATTTTGTGTTAACTATCCCTTTAAATGAGCAGCATTCATACAGACTGGCTAAACAACATCTCCCTTAAACAAATGCATAGCATTCCTTTGATTATACACTCGCCGGCCACTTTATTAGGTACACCTTACTGGTACTGTGTTGGACCCCCTTTTGCCTTCAGAACTGCCTTAATCCTTTGTGGCATAGATTCAACAAGGTACTGGAAATATTCCTCAGAGATTTTGCTCCATATTGACATGATAGCATCACGCAGTTGCTGCAGATTTGTCGGCTGCACGTCCATGATGCCAATCTCCCGTTCCACCACATCCCAAAGCTGCTCAATTGGATTGAGATCTGGTGAGTGTGGAGGCCATTTGAGTACAGCGAACTCATAGTCATGTTCAAGAAACCAGTCTGAGATGATTGGCGCTTTATAACATGTGTTATCCTGCTGGAAGTAGCCATCAGAAGATGGGTACACTGTGGTCATAAAGGGATGAACATGGTCAGCAGCAATACTCAGGTAGGTTGTGGCGTTGACACCATGCTCAGTTGGTACTAATGAGCCCAAAGTGTGGCAAGAAAATATCCCCCACACCATTACACCACCACCAGCCTGAACCGTTGATACAAGGCAGGATGGATCCATGCTTTCATGTTGACGCCAAATTTTGACCCGACCATCCGAATGTTGCAACAGAAATAGAGACTCATCAGACCAGGCAACGTTTCTCCAATCTTCTATTGTCCAGTTTTGGTGAGCCTGTGTGAATTTTAGCCTCAGTTTCCTGTTCTTAGAAGACAGGAGTGGCACCCGGTGTGGTCTTCTGCTGCTGTAGCCCATCCGCCTCAAGGTTGGACGTGTTATGTGTTCAAAGATGCTCTTCTGTAGACCTCGGTTGTAATGAGTGCTTATTTGATTTACTGTTGCTTTTCTATCAGCTGGAACCAGTCTGGGCATTCTCTTCTGACCTCTGGCATCAACAAGGCATTTGGGCCCACAGAACTGCCGCTCACTGGATATTTCCTTTTTGTCGGACTATTCTCTGTAAACCCTAGAGATGGTTGCGCTTAAATCCCAGTAGATCAGCAGTTTCTGAAATACTCAGACCAGCCTGTATGGCACCAACTACTACGTTCAAAGTCATATAAACATGATGCTCACTTTGAACTGCAGCAGATCGTCTTGAGCATGTCTACATGCCTAAATGCATTGAGTTGCTGCCATGTGATTGGCTGATTAGAAATTTGCGTTAACGAGCAGTTGGACAGGTGTACCTAATAAAGTGGCCGGCGAGTCTTAGGGCTGCAAAATATATAAAAAAAAACTATCATTATCGCGATAACTGTATATTCAATATTGTGTATAATAGCCAAAGATGCAACTTCAGAATGCCAAAAAAACGAGACCAAAATATTATTTATTTATACGGTTGTTTATTTAATTTAAAAAAGTTAAGACTTCATAAAGTTAAGAAAATGTACATTTATACTGATTTCAAAAGACACGAGCCAAGAAAATAACCACGAGTCAAGAGGCGCCAGTTTACCACCGTTGTCATGACAGCACAATAGCGCCATTGCAAGCAGCAGGAACAAGTATACCACATTAAAATATACTGTTATCTGAACAGAGTTTGCTTTTCTGGTGAGCATGTGCGGTTCATGCATCGATAATATCAGTAAAAGTATAGATAAGTATAGAATATAGCAGACTATCAAGCTGTTTTGAACATTGTTTATGTGTTTTTTCTAAATGTATTACATTTTTGTCCAGTCACCATATCTCAAACCAGTCACTGAAACTGCATTTATATCACGGACCGTGTTTGTGTGTTTCAGGCCAGCAGGTTCTTGGTTTGGTGGAGAATCAGAGTGACTGGTATTTGGGTAACCTGTGGAAGAACCATCGGCCGTGGCCAGCACTGGGCAGAGGCTTTAACACTGGTATGTCAGCTGGGTTTCTGGATATCTGATTATCTAACGGAGAACAAATACTGTAGATCATAACGAGTGTGTTATTGCTATATGTTTTAAATAATGTTTTCACTACAGACACATCTCAGATAGTTAGAATACCATGGACAACTTCTTCATAAATAATTCAATTAAATTATAAAAATGAAGAACTTGTCCTGGATTTTCAGGTTTTTTTGAGATACGCCTGTATGTTATAAGTGCTAGTTAGTGAAATGGTGTCCAAACGTGTGTGTTGAAGGTGTGATTCTGCTGTTGTTGGATCGATTGAGGAAGCTGAAATGGGAACAGATGTGGCGGCTGACGGCAGAGAGAGAGCTCATGAGCATGCTGTCTACATCACTCGCTGACCAGGTAAACACTGAGACTCTTATTGGAGAGAGAGAGAGATGGAGAGAGAGCAAAGCCAGAATTGATACTAAATGAAAGCAGGATTGTATTGTTTTAAATATTTCAGTGTGGATGTGTATCGAAATGTCGATATTTTTGACAACACTAACACAAAGTATAGCTAAATAAATGTAAATTTTTTTTTTAATTATTAAAATCTTTCAAGAAATTAAGTTTTTATGACCTTTAAAACTGTCATCACAGTCTTGTAAAAAAGGTCCACGGTCCACAAACATTAGGACGTTTAAAGGCGCAGTATGTAATTTTCGCCACTAGAGGGCATATATTCACAACAAACAAAGGCGTAGTTTATTGTTTTCGCCACTAGAGGTCGTATATTCGCAACAAACAAAGGCATAGTTCGATGTTTTTGCCATTAGAGGGCGTATATTCACAACAAACAAAGGCGCAGTTTAATGTTTTCACCACTAGAGGGCTTATATTCACAACAAACAAAGGTCTAGTTTGATGTTTTCACCACTAGAGGGCGTATGTTCACAACAAACAAAGGCATAGTTGAATGCTTTCCCCACTAGAGGGCATATATTTGCAACAAACAAAGGCGCAGTTTGATGTTTTTGCCACTAGAGGGCATATGTTAGCAACAAATAAAGGCGTAGTTTGATGTTTTCGCCACTAGAGGGCATATATTCGCAATAAACAAAGGCGCAGTTCGCAACAAACAAAGGCCTAGTTTGATGTTTTCACCACTAGAGGGCGTATATTCGCAACAAACAAAGGCTCAGTTTATTGTTTTCGCCACTAGAGGGAGTATATTCGCAGCAAACAAAGGCATAGTTTGATGTTTTTTCCAATAGAGGGCTTATATTCACAACAAACAAAGGCCTAGTTTGATGTTTTCACCACTAGAGGGCGTATATTCACAACAAACAAAGGCTCAGTTTATTGTTTTCGCCACTAGAGGGTGTATATTCACAACAAACAAAGGCATAGTTTGATGATAACTTGACTGAGTGTGGAATCATGGGAGTTGTGGTCTTTATCACAGGCTTTGAAACGCTCCATTGTCAGTGCAACTGTGTTTGCACTTGGTAAACCGATGATCTTCATGGCCAATCACAGGCATTTTTGTGAGCATGTAAACACAATGGCAAATCAGCGGGGTTTCAGAATGCACTCAGATGTTAGTGGTAAATTTACATTTTTGTCATGCCGGTACTGAAATTGTGGTATAATCTACCATATAGGTATAGAAAACAACAGCATTGGGTCATTTGTTTATGTTACTATTAGAGGTTGACCGTTGTATCGGCTCTGCGGTTTAATCGGCATCGATAATTCCCTGGACTTTTTTCAGTTTCATCTATTACTGGAGTGGCTGAGAAGGGTCTGTTATCATTAATCAGTGTGAGAGCTGACAGTGTGAGAGCTGACAGTGTAAGAGCTTGATTAATTAGTTATCGGCAAGTACGGTCCAACCTAGTTGTCGAGCTCATGAGCATCAAAACACTGAGACTTTTATTTCAGTATGTTGATGTACTTCTGGCTGAAATCGAATATTGAGTAGGGGCGGGGCTTTCTTTCTGCGTATCATTCCCTTATACTAACGAAACTAACGGTAAAGGGGGCATGGCTAAGAATATCTGTATCGGCAAAATCCAATATCGATCAAACTAGAATTACTGTAGTTGTTGGTTTACCATAGTAAATAATGATTTACCACATCAGATAGTTATTCAAGTACTTTACTATATCATGCTTTCAAAACACTATAGTATTTAATATAAATTACAAAAGTTTTTTTTTCCATGTGAGTGCGTCAGACGATATGTTAGAAAATTATCGTAGGTACTAAATAAATATGTATAATATCTGTAATACTATTAAATAAATATGAGAAAATTTGAAAAAGTAAATGTACCTATACTAATAAAATAAACGCATGCAGCCTTGCAATCATTCGTAATAATGTTATGTGTGCAGGACATCTTCAATGCTGTGATCAAGCAGAACCCGTTCCTGGTGCACCAACTGCCCTGCTACTGGAATGTCCAGCTGTCTGACCACACCCGCTCTGAGAAGTGCTACAAAGACGTGTCCGACCTCAAGGTGAGGACACTGTAAAGCGGACGCAAAGACGATATGTCAATATGTCAGCTTTACCTTCATGTGTGTCAGGACATAAGCATCATGTACACTAGTCCCAGATAGCCACGTAACAAAATTATTTTTAAAGAATCCCAGGGTGCTTTCACACCAGATGCGGATGAAGCGTTAATCGTGAGTGATTTACATTTTAAGTCAATGCAAAGACGTGATTAGACATCCTGCGGTGCTATTTGCATGAATGAGGCGGAGTCAATGACACATCGAGCGAATGACACGTTTGATGAGGGCGATTAATTGAAAAGTAATTGACATTCAGAAGCTATAATCGATCAAATTTTTCCAAGACGATTTTTTTCAATTGCTTTTCCTACGTGTCACGTGACCCCGCTCTGTTAAAGGCTGATTTCTACTTTTGCGGCCACTTTGCAGTCACATCTGATCTCTGGTCAAGCAGGACCATGGAATCATTCTTGAGCCTTAAGGCCCGTGCACACCCGAGACGTTTTTTTGCTCACGTTTCCCATCGACATTTAACGCTTTGTGACTAAGTAAATGGCATTAATGTGATCGTGCACACCAACACGCAAAACGGCAGGCGGAAAATCGTCATTTTTAAAAAAAAAAACGCCTCATGCTCGTTTTTTTGTTTTGAAGCACCGTGTGAAAACCTTCTCCACCAATCAGATTGCCACTTTTGTTCACGTGCACGGAGCTGCTGAAGTTACAGTAAATAGCACTTGGAGGCGCTCAAGTGCAACACTGTCAATGCGAGCGCACATTGAAGAAGATGCCCAGAGGCGATATGAACGTGGAGCTGCTTATTGCACTGGTGAACAATAATCATTTCTTCATCGCTAGAGCTGGAGCTGCTACTTGAACCCTCCATAACATCAAGCGTGTCAACTTTGTCTTCTTCTGTGTTGTGAGAAGCTTAAAGTTGTGTAGCGCCATCTAATGTCAAGGAGTGATTTTGCATACTCTTGTGCTCAACGCCTGTGAAAATCGTCTGGGTTTGAATCCGGAAAAACACGCTGACGATAAACGCAAACGAAAAGCGTCCCGATGTGTCTTTACTTAGCACTACATTGACGATGATTAGAAACTGCGCCAGAGATGCCTTTAGACGGCATATAAAAATGAATAAATAAATAAAATAATCATTCATTGTCATTGAGTTAAAATATTTAATTAATCGAGATTTTGATTTTAGGCCAAATCGCCCAGCCCTTCGTTTGACGCACTTAGTGTGTGATTCGTGCGAATTGCTCGAGTTGAAAAATGAAATTTGGTAGAAATTCGACCTGCGTTAACCAATCAGGAACTTGCTCGAGTGGCTGTCATCCAGTCAGGGAGCTTGCTTTAGTAGCAGGTGTCATCTCCTGGAGGAGTTGGTGAGACTCACCAAGGGTGCGCCTCTGATGGACATAGAAACGGTCCCGAAGGCCGTTTTTCAGCAAAGTTACCCTCAACAACATCCATGTCAGCCATTTTGCAATGAAACTGGAGTGATTTTGCATCTGTTGTGAAGTGTATTTCACCAGAAAATGAAGCGAACTGTACGCGCGAATGAAGGGAGTACACTCAAAATGTTAAAGCGTCTAATTACGCGCGAACAGCGCAAATTACTGGCACAATTGAGACTTGTACACACTGGGATGCTTTTCGTTCGTGTTTATCGTCAGCATTTCTTTGAGACGTTTGTCCGCATTCAAACCCAATCGATTTTCACTGGCCTCGATTGGAAGAGTGTGAGAAATCACTTCCCTCATAGAATTCGAAAACTCGGATGACCGACTACTTCCAGCGGGATTCTGAAGTGTGCATCAGATGGACGCTATGCTATCCCATGATGCACCGCGAAAGAATTCATGAATGGGAGCGAAGTGACGCAACTCACGCGGGTAGGTCACATGATCATGACAAAATGGCGGATGTAGAGTTCATACTGCTCACATTTATACTGTAAAGAACGTACTTTTCTAGCAGCCGAGTAGTGCGTTTAAATTTAAATGCAGTACCTACTAAGTAGTAGGCAGTTTCTGCCGCAGCCTTGTTGTTTTCACATTGTTTACTGGTGATTCGAAAAAAGCAATATAGTCGATGTCTCGTTTATCATACAGCACTTTTTGTTCTGACACTTTGCGCCTCCAAGTGGCGTTTACTGTAAGTTCAGCAGCTTCGTGCATGTGAATGAACGTGCCAATCTGATTGGTGAAGAAGGTTTTGATGTTAAAACAAAAAAACGAGCATTAGGCGTTTCTTTAAACGTTTTTACGCCTGCCGTTTTGCGCGTTGGTATGCACCATCACATTAGCGCCCTTTATTTAGTCATGAGACATTAAACGTCGTTGAAAAACGCGAGCAATAATCGTCCTGGTGTGAAGGGGCCCTTAAGCCTTCATTTGTTTGTTCCCAAGTACAACAAAAAGAAAAAAAATTGAAATGTACCTACTATTTAGAAACGGCTATTTTCTATTTGAATATATAGAATAGAATTGGTGAGAAGAAAAATGTCACAGTAGTGTTGATTCATATAATAATCAGCATTTCTGAACTTCTGCATTTAATTTTGCGCAGGTGATCCACTGGAACTCTCCGAAGAAGCTGCGCGTGAAGAACAAACACGTGGAGTTTTTCAGGAATCTCTATCTGACCTTCCTGGAGTACGATGGAAATCTGCTGAGGCGAGAGCTCTTCGGCTGTCCCAGTGAAACCGACCACAACTCAGAAAATGTCAGTTTTACCTTACTGTTCCTTGTTCTGACAGTAGGGATGCACCGAGTTTTTATTTATCGAACATTTTTACATTTTCGAAAATTATCGGCCGACAGTGGCTAGCTGTAGCTATGCTATGCTATTATGCCAATGCTGGCAATATGACGCCTCTTGACAGGTTTACTGTGAATAAAATGTGGTTATTTTATTGAGTTTTGTTTATTTTTAATTTATTTAGAATTTTTTGTTTTTTTTTATTAGTTATCGAGTCTTATTTAAGCCGTTATTATAAAGCATTTTCAGTTTCGGGTTACTGCATTCAGAATTTTTAGCCATTTAATAATTGAATTTTCTTTCCAGTTCATTCCTATTGCTAGATTTAAAGGTCCCGTGAAAGTTTTCAGTATGTTAGTTTTAAGGACATCTATAAGCTTTTGTGGTACAAAACAGTGACACAATTTTCGCGTTTAGAAGATCTAAAAATTCAAAGTTTGTAATTTGTCACTTCCGCCTAAATGGATCAATAGATTTTTTTTTTACGTCACCTCATACTTCAGTTTCTCATAAAATCTTCTGACCAATCAAATGCGCTCTAGAATCTGACATGCCCCGCCCCCTTCTTCTCATTTGCTTTTCATTTGATGTGCTTCAGCTCCACCACTCTCACTGGTAGTGCTGTGATAATAACAAAACACATTTTTTAAAGGGGAGGAGCTACCATGCCCCGCCCTCTTGTTTTAGTTGAGATTGTCAGACATCGAATAAAAATTGCATATCACGAGACCTTTCACTGTTACTTTAAACAACAACAACATCAACAAAAATACTGAAAAATGCTTGTTTCCTTAATATATCTGCAGCTACAGAAAACTCTGTCGGAGCTGGATGAAGATGACCCGTGTTACGAGTTTCGCCGTGAGCGCTTTACTGTTCATCGCACACATGTTTACTTCCTGCACTACGAGTATGAACCCACTGTGGATAACACTGACGTGACGCTGGTGGCCCAGCTTTCTATGGACAGGTAAAAGTAAACACATTCCCACTCAAATGCTTACCAAAGGCATCAATATTTTGGATATCTACTGTATGTTTTGGAGGACTTTTAATTATTACCATGAATTCCTAGTTAAGGGAGTTTTTGAATTAACACCAAAGTATTATTATTTTTTGGGTGTGTACGCTGCACAAAAGATTTTTTGTCTTGTTTCTAGTCGATAAATCAACAAATTCATACATCAAGAAGCATGACGAGCAAAAAAATATTGAATTGTCAATAATAATAATCAAAATTAAAGTGAGTTTTTCCTCAAAACAAGCAAAATAATCCTACTTCAAAGCAAAACAAGAGTATTTTGCTTGTTTTAAGGAAAAACTCGCATCATTTTGAGTTATTGTGGAAAAACACGCAGATTTTGCTTATCATGCTTTTTGATTTAAGAATTTGTAGATATTTGGACTAGAAACAAGACAAAAACTCTAATGCTCTGTTCACACCTGGGGTCTGTTCTTCGTACGTAGATTACTCCAATTAGCTGGATTTGGTTATTGACGATTTGACACGATCTAGGATCGTTTCGTTCTTTAAAACTCATCCAAGAGTAGCAACAGTTCTGGTAGCTCAAACCAGCTCAGGAGCAGGCTTATTTCATATAAACAGGATTAGATCGGGTCAGTTTATTTGGAAAAATAGTAAATAGTTAACGAACATTATATACATATATTTTAGTATAAAAATATATGCTTAAAAAAACGTAATAATAAAACTTATGCAATCTTTTTTTTTAAGAATTAATACATTTATGCAGTCATGCACATGTTTTGACCGGTAATATGACGGTGATTTGATGCTTCGCAAAAGTTGCCGACACCTTTACCGATGTCAAAATAGATTTAAATAGCCATTTATTCCTTACACTGATTAAGAAACTTGAACAGGCGACTATAATAAAGAAAATCCGGACTAAATGTGACATTAAAAGTTGAAAGTGTAAAGCCTGAAGCCCACAACAAATGTGTAAAGGTATGGCGTAACAAAACCGTTTACTACGAATTTGATGTAATTTTGCTCACATGGATATTTAAATACTAATCAGATGATGCCATTACGCTGCTGTGCCGTCAGCCAATCGCTGCATTGCTGATCATGATTTCGAGGATCGATAAATCTGTCCTTCACAACACGCGCAGCAATCCGGGATCTGCCAAATCATCTTAGATCATTTAAGCGAGCTACGAAAAACAGACCCCAGATGCGTCTTGCGCGAATTTGCTTGTAAATAGATGCGTGAATGTTTTGAGTTTACTCGCTTTAATCGTGCATCAAATTCACTTCACAATTGATGTAGATTCGTGTCATGCCCGGTGACTCTAGCTCCGTTGCTAAATGGCTAACATGGATTTTATTGAGAGAGTAGCTGTGCTTTATGTGCTTTAGGAAGGCTGAAAAACAGTGTAGATTTGTTCGGCGCCGTGTCTGAGTCCACTAGATCCTTTCAGAGTTGCACCCATCTCTGAGTTCATCAACTCCTCCAGAACTATACCTGGATGATGGAGGCTTTCAGCGGTGCTTCAGACTGAGCCGAGCCCAGTTTGATGAACTGTTGTCTGGTGTCGGCTGGAGGATTTCCCTTTGGGACACCAACAACAGGCGCTACTTCATAATCGCGAGATGGCATACGAGAGCAAGCTCCTGATTGGTTAACACTGCAAAGATGTCTGCTAAAGTTCAGATTTACCAACTTGAATGAATCACGAAATCCACGCATCTAAGCATGTCAAACAGGTGAAGCGCTCAATTTACGCCACTTTATTCGCGCAAATCACGTTGCGCCTCATTCGTACCCAGTAGTGTAAAGTAACTAATTACAAATACTCAAACTACTGTAATCGAGTAGTTTTTCTCAGGAATTGTAATTTACTGAGTAGTTTTAAAAATGTGTACTTTTACTTTTCCTTGAGTACATGTTTAGTGCAGTATCGGTACTTTTACTCCACTTTCCTTCAACCTGCAGTCGCTAATTAATTTTGTCTTGTCTATGAGGATTAGAAAAATCAGTCCTGAGATTCCTGTCCAATCAAATCGCACATACAAGATAAATCACCTC
The DNA here is from genome assembly GCA_903798205.1 of Danio tinwini. NCBI lineage: Eukaryota > Metazoa > Chordata > Actinopteri > Cypriniformes > Danionidae > Danio > Danio tinwini. The sequence continues at coordinate 1,224,479 of CAIGQZ010032134.1, forward strand.
ATAATGAACTACCTCAAGACATGGGCGGATTATAAATGCAGCAAACTGCTTGGAAGCATTAAAAGTGTCCAAGAAGATGTCCAAAATCTTTACACGCATTGACTCAGAGACTGTTTAGATGCATGTCACTGATGAGGAGATGACGGATGTTTACTGTATGTTGACCAAAATAGCCTTTAACACCAAGCAGGCACAAGACTTCAGATTGACGTTGTACCATAATGTTGTGGGAATGCCACATTTTGTTTGGAAATAAAAATCAGTTTGACGTCAGAACTCAATGTCAGGCCTATGTCAATGTCCAACCTAAAATCAACCAAATATCAACGTCTAATGATGTTACAGCTTGACGTTGTGTGGACGTTACCACTATGACGTCTATCAGACATTGGATTTTGGTTGCCATACCTGCCAAATAAATGTCAATATCTGACATCAATATGACTTTGATTTAAGATATTAGTTTGACGTTGGATTTTGGCCACTTTCTAACAACTTAAAATCGACCAAATATCAACGTCATTTGACGTCATTATTTGACATCAAAATAACGTTGTCCTTAGACGCTGGCTAGACATTGAATTTTGATCACCTGACATCAAAAACCTAAATGGAACCTAATATTAAGGTCTTATGACGTTGTTTGCCTGCTGGGCCATACCTAAACGCACTACAGAATGTTACGTTTACACACATCCACAAACTAGATGTAAACGCATCAGCTTTCTACAGCGTAATACTCACTACTCTTGAGTACTTTTAAAAGGGCTACTTTTCACTCATAGTTTGAGTTACATTTTTAGGCAAGTAATGGTACTTTTACTGGAGTATGATTTTTCAGTACTCTTTACACCACTGTTCGTACCTCCTTTCACACCTTTGTGTAAATCACTCGTGCTTAATGCTTCATCCGCATCTGGTGTGAATGCAGTAGGTAAAATGTGATTAAATATGCTGAACCAGGACAGTTGCAGAAACACTTGAGTGCGAGTAAATGATGAGGAAGGTATCACCTTAAAGCTAAAACAGACAAACCAAATGAGGAGACCGTTTCAATTCATTTACAAACTGTTGCTAAAATTAAAATGATTTCATTTGTGGTCTTAAACTTTTAGTATCAAATTGTTTGGTCACCAAGCCGGTGACAAACAACTAGCACCAATGAAGCCCAACTGTGTTGTTGCCTCGCGTCGGCTCACATCTGGTTCTGCCAGGACCAAAAAGTTGTGCGTGAACACAGCAAACGGAGAGACTCACTATACGATTTATTGCTGAACAACCAATTAGAGCACTCTTGCCGATTATACATGCTTGACGTTAACGCGACGTGTGGAAGTCCGTAGGCTTGGTCTGTCCTGACCTTTATGATATTGAGTCAACGAACTGTTTCTTTTCTCCCAGACTGCAGATGCTGGAGGCCATCTGTAAACACTGGGAAGGCCCCATTAGTTTGGCTCTCTACCTCTCAGACGCTGAAGCGCAGCAGTTCCTGCGATACGCTCAGGGCTCCGAGGTCCTGATGAGCAGGAGCAACGTGGGATACCACATCGTCTACAAGGAGGGCCAGTTCTACCCCGTTAACCTGCTGCGCAATGTTGCTATGGGGCAGGTCAACACTCCCTACATGTTCCTGTCGGATATTGACTTCCTGCCTATGTATGGACTCTATGAGTACCTCAGGTGAGACAAAAGCAGGGATGGTCCATTTTGGTTTCATTTTGTGTTAGTTATTATGTCACAAACGTGTGTTTACAGCCTTGTACAGTGTTCGAATTGGTAAAGTAGTACTATCAATGTATATCAAAACCCAATATTGTCTTCTTTTTATTCTGGAAGCTCTACATGTGTTGTTGGCTTTGGGCAAGAAATTCAGGCTACGTATACACGATAACTTTAATTGCTTGCAGCCGGCCCCACATTATTAAATTTATGATTGACCAATCAGATGATTCCTAAGCCACTATAAATACCTTAAGTTCCATATAAGAGCCATCTTCGTTTTGAAGGATCCCCCCTTCCACCCCTACTCCTCCTCCTTTCCTAGACGGGTGGCACGGTGGCCCAGTGGTTAGCTCTGTTGCCTCACAGCAAGAACATCACTGGTTCTAATCCTTACCAAGCCAGCTGACATTTCTGTGCGGAGTTTACACGTTTTCCTTGTGCTCACGTGGGTTTACCCCCAGGTTCCCCGGTTTCCTCCCACTGTCCAAAAACATGCAACTTAAGTTAATTGACTAATCCGACACCATAGACATGCTCCTAGTAAGTAGTTATCTCTTAAGAGCAATCCCTATCTGCTCATTAGCTACTACAGCAGAGAAGTTCTCGAGATCTACCTGAGCTCAAACTCCCCTCTCGCCTTGCAAACGGGAGGGAGCCCTGGGCTCGAGGAGCTTATGAGCTCAGGACTCTCTCGGGACAGCATGCCATGCTTGTTGTGTGCATGTTGGATGCGTCTCTGCTGTTATCTGCTGTTATTTGTAACAACTTTACTACACATTCCACCGTTGTTTTGTGTTTGTTTGCACTTGCCTTTAATCTACAGTCCTCTAAACACATACTATGCATACACACACACGACGTCACCATTTACAGTACAAAGACTCTTGCTTCGGGTGTTTACACGGACACAACAATGGCAGCGTTTTCAATAGGGATGCACCGATACCTTTTTTTTGGAACCGATCCGATCTCGATACCAAAATTCTGAGTATCAACCGATACAGATCCGATCCCGATACTGTGCTTTTTTTTCTTTTTTCTTTTCATAATACAGTTTCTGTAGTTCTGGTGATAAACTCAAATAATATATCTTCTTTAATGAAAATAACAGATAATGAAAGTAACTGGTCAGTTATCTACAAAATAAACAAGAATATTTGAGGTGAAGTTCGCGTTCTGTGCTAGCGCAGTGGGCCAATAAGAAGAGCTTGAAGGTGGGGCAGGCATTGCGGGCTTTGTTTACTGCAGCAGGTTGACATGTCAACTGTTTTAAACCATTCCTGAGCGCTGCGTTTGGGGTTTTTAGGTGCAAAGATGCGTGAATGCCTCCTAATTCCGTACGTGTGGTGAACATTTTGCTGTGAAAACTGGTCGCACGACATCAATTTTATGCAGTTGCACAAATGCTCCCAAATATATTTTGAGGTCGCAAATGGCCTGTTTCCACTGAGTGGTACGGTTCGGTACGCTTTTATGGTCGTTTCCACTGTCAAAAGGCGTACCGAACTGTACTGTACCCCTTTTTCAGCACCCTTTCGAAAGGGTACCAAACATGAGAAAGGGTACCAAAAGGCGGAGCTAGACGCGCAGCTGAACGCTATTGGTTTACAGAGATACGTCACGAGCTCACGCAACAAGCCAGAATGAAAACAAAGAAGCCGCCATGTTTTAATACACAGCCGAGAGATTACAGCGTAATTATATATACATATAATAACGAGCACTGTTCGTCCCGGGCTCAAACAAACCTTGATGTTGTCTTGATAAACAGCCACAAAGCCAAAAAGAAGAGCAGATTTTACCCTGTGCACTGTAGTTTTTCACGAGCCAGTCTGAAGCGCGAGCGGTTTCGCTTTCTTGCTTGCGCTCGCCGCGCGTCTATATCTGAAATAACAACCTTCTTGAGCTGATGATAATAACGTGCGCTTGATTATTGACGTGCTTTTGAAACCTGATCCTGTCAGAAACTGACAAGCGCGAGAGACAAAACTAAAGGAGAAGCCGGAAAAAAAGGAGCACAATATTATTACAGCAAACGTGAACAAACTGCCATGTTTAACTATTATCATCACCTTTTGGACTATTATGAACTCAGAATGAGGGAATTACTCTCTAACGTTTAATCATGAGAGGTCTGACTGTGGGCTCTGTTTTGTGTTGTTTTGAACCTAAATAAGGACTAAATGTCTGCTGTGTGTAGTTTTTCTGTAAGTGGTAACATATCAGAGACTGTAAGGGTTCAGAGACTGTCATTGATCTGCAGTTATAATCAACTCATGTTCATAGAAAAGTTAGTAATGAACATTTATACACAAGTGTTTATGTGTGTAAAGCATCTGTTTAGTGAGAAGTGATTCTCATATGATATGTGAGCGACCCGTACAGCTTTACTGTAGACATTTTCTCGAGCGAAAATGACGTTGACTGCCTTTTAGCAGAGGAAACGCAAGCCTGATAAAGGTGACCTGTACCGACCCGTACCGTACCGTACTGTACCAGTCAGTGGAAACGAGCCAATAGATAAAATTTCGGGCTAATAATTCTGACTATATATAAGCAACTTTTTTTGATTATAGAATTTGTTTACATGATCAGCATCAGTAAGGTTTCTGGTTGGAAATGTGAGCTTTAAAAAAAAAACATTTCACGAATAAACCCATCTTATTTCTGTTTCAGGAAATCTGTGCTTCAGCTTGATATGGGAAACACTAAGAAGGCTCTGGTGGTTCCGGCGTTTGAAACGCTCCGCTATCGGCTCTCCTTCCCCAAATCTAAAGCAGAGCTCCTGTCGCAGCTGGACATGGGCACGCTGTTCACATTCAGGTGAAAAACTGCAGATCACTGAGACTTGAATCTGTTTATTTATGTAATTTAATTGAGCAAATGTATATGTGACCGTAATTAAGATTTTAGTTCATCATGAAAGTCTACACACTTCTCGGTAGCTTTTCATTCGTAAATTCATTTTCATTCGGCTTAGTCCCTTTATTTATCAGGGGTCGCCACAGCGGAATGAACCGCCAATTATTCCAGCATATGCTTTATGCAGTGGATGACTTTCCAGCTGCAACCCAGTACTGGGAAACACCCATACACACTCATTCACTACACACACTCATACACTACTGCCAAGATTTAGTTCATCAATTCGCCAACCCAGGCTCATTCTGAAAACGTAGTCCCGTGGATGTTTCTGGAGACAGCGAAATTTGTCTCGGAAGGTACGTATTTTTGCAGTTTTTGCGAATCAGCTAGAGGCCGCTGTGTGCGCTTTTTCCACATCTCAAATTTCTATTGCGAGTGCTGTTGGCGCCCGCTGTTCTCGCGTAAACCCACTAGAGGCCCCTGTTGCCTGATTGTCTGTCTGACTGAATGGCCGGCCGGCCAATCGACTAACTGACCCACAATCCACTTTCCCTAAACCCAACCAATTTTACAGATTGACCCGCCCACCCACTTACTTCCCTAAACCCAACCAATGGTTTACAAAAGCCGTTCAGAAAAAGTAAAGCCCTCGTCTGATTTGTACCACGTTTTCTGATTTTACAGCATTCTCACCCTGTTATTGACTTGTTCATTTTATTTTTTGGATTCTGTTTTTGTCTTACCTGATTTCTGGAACCGCTCTTCCCTGGACTCGAACCCCGTCGTCGTGGTCAACTCCTCTCTGCGTCTCAAGTCCGCTGACGTAACATGACGAGCTAACAGGACAAACTTGTTGCGGCGGGAAAACCCTCCACATGGAGATAAGCGGTCAGCTGGTGAGCGCGAAAAGGATTGGCGCCATACCGCCCCGTATCGTTAATTTAAAAAACGTACCTCCGGCTACATAATTCGCGGTCTCCAGAAACGTCCACGGAACTACGCTTTCAGAATGAGCCTGGGTTGCAATTCCCCTATCGCGCATGTGTTTGGACTTGTGGGGGAAACCGGAGCACTCGGATGAAACCCACGCCAACACGGGGAGAACACGCAAACTCCACACAGAAACGCCAACTGAGCCAGCCGGGACTTTTTTTCTTATGCTTTCTTGAAGATATTGTGCCCAACATTCTGTGTATTGTGAAATGGCCTTTCTGTTTTTGTTAATGTTGTTTTCTCATGCTAAAAACAGTTTTAAAAAAGAAGATTTCCACTGGTTTATGGTTTGTTAGGATTGGACAATATTTGGCAGAGATACAGCTGTTCAAAATCTGCATTCTGAGGATTCAGAAACAACAAAATACTTAAAATTAGCTTTGGTGTACAGCAGGGGTCATCAACTATATTTGTCAGAGGGTCAGAGTTTTACTAGGCAGTCTCCTTAGGGGCCGGACCCCCAAGAAGAAAATCAAATAAAAATCTGATTTTGGCTTAACGTTATGTTTAATGTTTTTACTTTTTCAATTTTATTACAAAACTGAAGGCATTTGATTCAGGCTCCCATCACCTATACCACAGTCGACCACTAGGAGGGATAGATATTTTGCCTCAACTCGATTAGGCTAAGGCCGTACTCACACTATGTACAGTTGCCTTGAACTGGGCCAAAAGCACGCTTGTCCCCCTTCCCGTCACCCTTGACGGCCCGCACTCACATTACATTCGGGCCTGGGCGCGCTTACATCATCGACGATGCGCTGTTCAGTAAGCGCTCTCGCTCAGCACAGTGGAGATTTCTTTAGTTATATCGTTTAAGTCGTTTGATATGCAGTGACACGCAGTCTAATATTTTGCAGAACAGATCAGCAACTTTTGACGCTCATGAACAATCATAAAGTCCTCGTGCTGCAGGAATTAGGAGGTTTGCTGAAGCTGTAGCTGTGGTGCAGTGAGGGATTTGCGTCTTTAATAATCTACGTCAGTTTGCGTTCATTGAACAGTACGAATGATTAATTAATCCATATCAAACAGTCCCTTAAAAGTCATGGTTGAAAAAAGGGCTCAGGCCCACCTCTTCCAACCGAGTGAACCGTGCGTGAGCTGATTCAGAGCACTCACACTTCTCAAACGATCCGGGAAACGGGCCTAGGCACGGTTCGGATATCATAGTGTGAGCACGCCCTAAGTCAACAAGGGGAAATGTAACTTTAGCCATTGATTAAGCACTGTGAGGAGCCCGTTTCAGCATTGAGATTTGAATTCAAGCCCACGTAACGTTTCATTTAAACATTATTTGTGACCTGTTTTGTTCTGGTACCAGGTTATTTATTTACCATGCTATTTTAAGTTGTGCCAGATAGTTTTTCCTCTTTTTTTTTGTCCTGAGGCAGACTTCTCAAGTCTCCCGGAAGTTCTGTGAGTCTCCCTCAAATGCATAGAGACTCCCGGATGCCCAAAAATGAATGATAATCTCCCGGAAATCGCGCGTCTTCCTCCCGCTCCTCAAATACATTGCGCACCCCTCTCCACCGCATCCCTCCTTGCTCTTCATCACACACACGTCGCGCGCACTTCGCCTACACCCCACCCGGTCTTCACTTACGTGTTTGAAACAAAAAACGCTTAACGCCGCATGGTCTGTCTGAGTCTGTCCTCATGTCGAAGTGTAGCCTAAATATAGTCATAAACTGTGGTTATTCTGACAAGAGACTCAGTTGTTGTTATTTTTAGTTGCTTTAATAGTGTGGACCAGTATTTTCTTTTTGATCCTCACAGTTTTGGAATCCAGTCGCGGGCCGGATTGAGCGGCTCAGCGGGCCCCCAGTTAATGATCAGTGGTGTACAGCGTAATGAGCGTAATTGAGTACTTAAATCTATATTTTGGTCCATTTCCCAGTGAATATAGACAATAATTGTTTCACCAAACAGTTTTATTAAACAGTTATTTCCATTAAGATAAGAGTTTGGACACCAAACATCTTTAGGAGTAGAAAGATAATACATTTAAATTAAATTTGTTTTCCTTGTTTATTAGGGGTTCAAGCGTGTTGTGTTATGCAGAATGGGCAGACCAAAGCGTAAGGCCTAGAGACTTGAAACTTGGAAAGGTGGTCCGCTCGGTTGACTGCTACTTAGTAATCATGACTCGTTCAAAAAAAAGTTCCGACATTTTTGGCTCACATTTGTAAACCGTTTGTCATAGACTCAAAACGTTTATGTTTTATATTGTTAAAAAATGTCTTTACATATGTATGTATATATGTGTATACATGTGTTTTTGTTTTTTTACATTTATATATTTATTTATTTTCTCTTATTATTTTTATTTTTTTATTTATTACAAATTTTCTTATTTTATCTCTGTTTTTTTTGTCTTTGCTTTTAAGGAAAAAAAGTTAATTAATGTTTGTACAATATGCTTTGTTACATGTATACATATATACAGTTAGAGTCAGAATTATTAGCCCCCCTGGGTATTTTTTCCCCCTAATTTCTGTTTAACGGAGAGCAGATTTTTTTCCCACACATTTCTAAGCATAATAGTTTTAATAACTCATCTCTAATAACTGATTTATTTTATCTTTGCCATGATGACAGTGAATAATATTAGACTAGATATTCTTCAGGACGCTTCTATACAGCTTAAAGTGACATTTAAAGGCTTAACTAGGTTAATTAGGTTAGCTAGGCAGGTTAGGGTAATTAGCCAAGTTATTGTATAACGATGGTTTGTTCTGTAAAATATATAGCTTAAAGGGGCTAATAATATTGACCTTAAAATGGTGTTAAAAAATTAAAAACTGCTTTTATTCTAGCTGAAATGAAACGAATAAGACTTTCTCCAGAAGAAAAAATATTATCAGACATACTGTGAACATTTCCTTGCACTGTTAAACAGCATTTGGGAAATATTTACAAAAGACAAATTCAAAGGGGGCGAATAATTCTGACTTCAAGTGTGTGTGTATATTTATATATATATTTATATAAGCTTTATTTTTGGCCTTTTTGCCTTTATTAGATAGGACAGTAATGAGACAGGAAGCGAAGTGGGAGAGAGGGAGAGAGAGAGAGAGAGAGAGAGAGAAGGAGGTAGGGTTGGGAAATGTCCTCTAGCCGGGATTCGAACTCGATTAAAAAATAAAAATGTCTTTACATATTTGGAATTCTTGGCTCATAGCGATTCATATGCTGACAGTCCTTTAGGGCTGTATGACGCACCGTTTATCCACTACATCAAGATTAGTTCTGAAACCTATTGTTGCGAACGAGTCCGAAACCAGATCAGAAATATTCTTTGGACACTGAATATCAATAATCATCGAATAAAAGGTAAAAAATTATTTTTTTTTGCATGAAACGGTATACCAAAAATGTTCTACCTTTGGCTAAACGGCTAATTGTAGCTGTAACTTTTAAACGGAATATATTGTATAATGAACTTATACAAATACAGTACATATTTACTTTTATTGATATCCAAACTGTTCAACATACTTTTGAAGTACCCTATCTTTTTACGTCATCAGACAGTTCGTTTTTTATTAGGGGTGTGAACCTACACTGGTCTCACGGTTCGGTTGTGTTACGATTATCATGCGATCAATTCGGTTCAATTCGATATCTCAGTGCATCACGGTGCATTGACGATGCTTTCCATACATAATTTAATGTTTTCACAACGCAGGAATTTTTTTTTATTAAAATCTATAAATATAATATTATGTATATATTATGTATACGTTCTTTAATACGATATATGAACTGTACCTTTAATTTGACCTCCTCAAAGAACACAGTCTTTTTAAATGTATCAAACAAAACTCCAATACATGCACAGAAGACAGCACGAGCATTTATAGCAAATAAACTCATGTAAATATTATCCGCTTGCTTTTTGAGCGCTGTCAAATGAGGTCTTACACCCCTATGATTGGTCATTGTCTTCACCTGCTCAATAGAAAGAGCTGCGATTGTCTTTAGAAATGAAAGTGCTGTTTACCAATGAGTGACGCGGGAAGAACAGCCGAGGTTACAGTCTATATGCGAATAATACTCGGTTATCACAGGTAATCTGTAATAGACACAGTGGAGAACACTCGCACCACAGGCACGCTCATGTCTGGATCCACAAGTATTGCTTTAACAGCCGAGAGGAAAGGAAAAGTTACCCCACGAACACCCCAGCGGGTCAAATGTCTAAAGTGAGAGAGAGAGAGATGCAGAGATGGAGTTTTGCAGCATTTCTCCCTATTAGTGAAGTAGCAGCTCGTGTGCTGTGCCTTTTTCAGTGTCAAGGAAAGACTTTCCAGCAAACTTACAAGCAGTTGTACTGTGCATAATTATCTACCTTTAAAGTAGTAGGAGTGTTTTATTTTCTCGCCTACTTCGCCATAGTATTCTACTACGACATCGCGCATGGGAGATAAATGACGTCAGTACGTAATAACCGGTTATGATTATTACTGAACCGATATCGAATTGTCCCCGTCTGCATCGCGGTGCACCGAAGAAACAATTAATTTTGACACCCCTATTTTTTATGTGAGGAAACTTTAAAGGAAATATTAAAAAAATTGTCAAATTTTTATTAAAAGTAAATCTGTTTTTTGACCTTATTTTATGTATTAATTATTGCTGTCGATGTCTTTTTTTCATATAAGCAACTGTTTTATTATAGAAAATAATTTTATCTGTTTTTTATTTAATTTGTTTTGCCATAATTTAATTAGTTTGGCAATAAACTCTATTTGTCCCTCATTTGTTGATGAATTGATTGATTGAGTGCTTTACAATTGTTTAATAAAAGTCGTTTTCTCATCCACAGATATCACGTCTGGACGAAAGGTCACGCTCCGACAGACTTCGCCAAATGGAGAACTGCTACGACACCGTACCGCGTTCAATGGGAGGCGGACTTTGAGCCGTACGTGATGGTGAGGCGGGAAAGCCCGGAGTACGACCGCCGCTTCGTGGGCTTTGGCTGGAATAAAGTAGCGCACATCATGGAGCTGGACGCTCAGGTAACACTTGCATTTCATTCGGATTTGTGTTAATGTTTGGCTTTCCCATTAGTATTGCAGACCCTCTTCTGGAGTTTACTTTAAGTGTAAGAGTTTACTGGAGTGTAACTTTAGCTCCATTATGGTAAAAATCTTCAAAGACTGTGGCTCCTGGTCAACTGTGATCCCAATTCAACATTGCAGATTCTGCGATGTGACTATTGCAGATATATTCATTGCAATATCGATGCTAAAACAGTATATTGTGCAGCCCTAATATGGCCGATATATACTGATGTAATTTGTGGCAAAAGCTGGATGATAAAACAACAGAAATTATAGCAGATTATCTTTCTAAACTCAACATACAAACTCACTCCAATTCAGTTTACAAATACCAGACAACGCAGCTCGTTTACACACACTGTTTAGTTTTCGTATTAGTTCCTGACTGATTAGATGATAATGTAATTAATTATATTATTTTTTTTATTATTAATTATAATAAATTACTTAAAAAAATAATTAAAAACTAATTGTAGAACACACAACTTTGTTGTCACTTGGTTTATTAGTTTTTAAAGGGTCAGTTCACCCAAAATTGAAAATTCTGTCATTATTTACTCATCATTTGCTTGTTCGAAACAAGTTTGACTTCCATAGTATTTGTTGTATCTACGGAAGTCTTCTACGGTTTTCGGGTTTCTTCGAAATATCTTGTTTAGTGTTTAACTATAGAAAGAAACCCATAAAGCTTTGAAACCACTCAAGGGAGAGTAAATAGTCAGCCAATTTTTAGTTTTTGGGTGAACTAGCCCTTTAAAAGTCTTAATTCTTCCACTAGTGCTTGCTAAATTTTGTGTTTTATGCGAGTTTGCTTATCAGTGGTGAGTTCAGGCTCTTTAAACCATGTAATTGGTCGAAACCATTGTTTCAATTGTTCTTAACAGTTGTAAAACTATAAATTGTATTAAACAAGTAAAGCAACTTAGTAAAATCATAACTTTTATAATTCCGCTCTCTACAGGGTGGGCCATTTATATGGCTACACCTTAAAATGGTAATAGTTGGTGATATTAACAACCTGTTTGTTGCACATTAGTATATGAGAGGGGGCAAACTTTTCAAGATGGGCGGTGACCACGGTGGCCATTTTTAAGTCGGCCATCTTGGATCCAACTTTAGTTTTTTTCAATAGGAAGAGGGTCATGTGACACATCAAACTTATGGGAAATGCACAAGAAAAACAATGGTGTGCTTAGTTTTAACGTAACTTTATTCGTTCATGAGTTATTTACAAGTTTCTGACCTCTTATAAAATGTGTTCAATGTGCTGCCCATTGTGTTGGATGGTCAATGCAACCCTCTTCTCCCACTCCTCACACACTGATAGCAACACCGCAGGAGAAATGCCAGCACAGGCTTCCAGTATCCGTAGTTTCAGGTGCTGCACATCTTGTGTCTTCACACCATAGACGATTGGCTTCAGATGACCCCAAAGATAAAAGTCTAAGGGGGTCAGATCGGGAGGCCTTGTGCGGCATTCAGCTGGCCCACGACGACCAATCCATTTTTCAGGAAACGCTCGGACCTGAAACCCATAATGTGGTGGTGCACCATCTTGCTGGAAAAAACTCAGGGAACGTGCCAGCTTCAGTGCATAAAGAGGGAAACACATCATCATGTAGCAATTTCAAATATCCAGTGGCCTTGAGGTTTCCATTGATGAAGAATGGCCCCATTAACTTTGTTGTCTATGGTGTGAAGATACAAGATGTGCAGCACCTGAAACTACGAATACTGGTAGCCTGTGCTGGCATTTCTCCTGCGGTGTTGCGATCAGTGTGTGAGGAGTGGGAGAAGAGGGTTGCATTGACAATCCAACACAATGGGCAGCACATTGAACACATTTTAGAAGTGGTCAGAAACTTGTAAATAACTCATGAAAGAATAAAGTTATGTTAAAACCAAGCACACCATTGTTTTTCTTGTGAAATTCCCAATAAGTCTAATGTGTCACATGACCCTCTTCCTATTGAAAAAAAACTAAAGTTGGATCCAAGATGGCCGACTTCAAAGTGGCCACCATGGTCACCACCCATCTTGAAAAGTTTAGGCCTAAAAGTGTCAAGTAATTTTATTGCAGCGTCATTATTTAATTACTTTTTTATAATGGTTTTTTGGGGGGTTTTACTTTTAATTGATAGGACAGTAGAGAGATGCACTAACCACTACACCATTGGTGCCGACATTTAATTTCATTTTGTACCACTGTAGTTAGGGTTAGGTCAAGAAAGAAGATAATATTATCAGTTATCAATAATATTAATGACGCAATAATAATGGCCTCATGACAATCATGTTTATGACAGGTTTATGACAAGGTATGCCGTCTTGATAATGTCAAATTCTCAAAGTAAAGACATCTCGAACAATGTCGTCTTTGCATTTTAAATGACATAACCGAGCGAATGACACTTAAAGGTCCTATAAAATTAAAATAAAGTTGTTTTAGATGTTAGTGTCAGTATTGTTCGTTTTTAGGATATCTATACGCTAGTGCGTACCAAAACGATGACAATAGTCGCGTTTAGAAGATATAAACCCGATATAAACATGTAAGGCTATGTTTGTCACTTCCGCCTATATTGATAACTGATTTTTTACTTTTTACATATCTCAGTTTATCATCAAATTTTCTGACCAATCAAATGCTCTCTAGTGTCTGATATGCCCCGCCCCCTTTAAGATGCTTTACATTTGATTTGCTTGAGCTCAACCCCTCTCACTGGCAGAACGGTGAAGCAGCAAAACGCTATTGGCTGTTTTGTAAAAAGGGGAGGAGCTACACTATGTCCCATCTAATTAAAGTTGTTTTAGATGTTAGTATCAGTATTGTTCATTTTTAGGATATCTATACGCTAGTGCGTACCAAAACGGTGACAATATTCGCGTTTAGAAGATATAAACTCGATATAAACCTGTAAGGCTTGTAGTTTGTCACTTCGCCTAAATTGATCAGTTTTTTTTCATCAGTTTCCCATCAAATTTTCTGACCAATCAAATGCCCCCTAGTGTCTGATATGCCCCGCCCCCTTCAAGATGCTTCACATTTGATGCGCTTGAGCTCAACCCCTCTCACTGGCAGAACGGTGATGAAGCAAAACACTATTGGATGTTTTATAAAAAGGGGAGGAGCTACACTATGTCCCATGAAATGAAAATAAAGTTGTTTTAGATGTTCGTTTTCACTAGTGCGCACCAAAACGGTGACAATATTTATGTTTTGAAGATATAAACGCGATATAAACATTGTAAGGCTTGTAGTTTGTCACTTCCGCCTAAATTGATCACCATTTTTTTTACTTTTTACATCAGTTTCTCATCAAATTTTCTGACCAATCAAATGCTCTCTAGTGTCTGATATGCTCCGCCCCCTTCAAGATGCTTCATATTTGATGCGCTTGAGCTCAACCCCTCTCACTGGCAGAACGGTGATAAAGCAAAACGCTTTTGGCTGTTTTATAAAAAGGGGAGGAGCTACACTATGTCCCACCCTCTCTTCATGTTTAGGTTCACGGGACCTTTAACGACTGTTGTCTTTAGCATGTATAATATGCTTAAGATGTGTGTCATGATTATAAAGCTTTCATGACAGCCTAATGAACACACCCTTCAAGTAAAGCATTACCATTGATGTTTCAGCTTATAATGTTGTGTATTTTTAGGAGTATGAGTTTGTGGTTCTGCCTAATGCCTACATGATCCACATGCCGCACGCGCCCAGTTTCGACATCACCAAGTTTCGCTCGAACAAACAGTACCGCGCTTGCCTGAAGACGCTGAAGGAGGAGTTTCAGCAGAACATGTCTAGGCGCTACGGCTTCGCTGCGCTCAAATACATGACAGTGGACAACAACAGCTAGCCGAGTGCTCAGACCTGCAAACCAATGAAGTGTCTGCGGTTGAGCTGCTCCGGGAGCCCAAACTGAGACTGCAGGGTCAACAGGAGGCACGGCTCGTGATCATCCATTCATTCAGGGATCTGAGGACACGTTTATAGCAGCGCCGCAGAGAATTTAAACTGCTGAGTAGAAGTCACTGATGAACTTTTGGGAGAAGGTGAGAATTCTGAATACATGATGATGATGGTGGAAACAACACTGATGCCATTTGGAATAAAGCCTTGAATCTGTTAGAGATGTGGTGAAAAATCACAAGAGAAATCACTTCTGTGTTGGTTGAGATTTTCAAAGTGCATCACTATTCTCTCTTGAATTGATTCTGAGCTTCGTTTTTACTTTAGACAGTGCTCTATGCTATTTTTTAACAGCAGATGGCACTCTAGGCTTGTTTTAAACAGCAGATGGCGCTCTAGGCTTGTTTTGAACTGC
>CAIGQZ010032134.1:1239468-1252381 GCA_903798205.1 Danio tinwini
TTTGAACAGCAGATGGCGCTCTAGACTAGTTTTGAACAGCAGATGGCACTCTAGACTAGCTTTGAACAGCAGATGGCACTCTAGACTAGCTTTGAACAGCAGATGGCGCTCTAGGCAAGTTTTGAACGGCAGACGGTGTTCTAGGCTAGTTTTAAACAGCAGATGACGCTGTAGGCTAATTTTTAACAGGAGGGGGCGCTCTTGTGCTTTCATCGAGTTATACAAGTTGACTTGTATGCCACATAATTAACATAAACACAGCATCACACTTAAACCTTACCTAACTTTAGGTTTAAGTGGTATTCGTAAGGAATTGGATGCAAGCAGAGTACAGCTGCTTTCTAAAGTATACAGTGCCACCTGCTGTTAAACTAAGCTCGGAAATTTATTCAAGAGAGAACAGCGATGCATTTTGAAGATCGCAGAATCGATAAATTCAATGATTTTTCACCTCAGCTCTAGAATCTGTCTACTGCCTGTCTTCTGCTTCTGTCTGTTTTTAATCTCCCCTTTTAATGTCTGCTGAACAATCTTTCCATGTTTCGATTTGTATCTAACAATATATCAACATCTTTCTGGCCGTTTGCCTTTGTGTAACAGTATTTTGTCTGTTTGACAATCTAACTATATCTCTATAGTGTCTTTAACACTCGTCTGTCTGTATCTCTTTTTACCAAGTCGTCTAACAGAATTTTTCTATCATTGTCTCTCTCTTTATGTTTGACTGCCTCTGCCTGTTTCCCTCTTTCTATCTCTGAATCATCTGGCTTTCTTAAGGGCCCGGTATACTGCAAATGAAATGAAAGAACAAACTTTTTTTGTTTAAGAGCAAAAATAAATTCTAAAGGCCGAGTGACTGCCGAAGTTTGGTTTCGAACTGCTGAAACAAATATAAAAATAACTACGTTTTGGCTGGATTTTGTCGAAGGCACGTCATTTCAGTCATTTTTTAAATTTAGTTTGAAGTATACCGGGGCCTTAAGGGAACGTTCACATTTTACGAAAACACCATGTGACTAGAATTAACCAATCAGCATCATACTTTAATAATACACATTTCAGTAATAACCACAGACTAGTTACCTCAGACAAACGCAGAACACCCAAACACTGCAGTGCTGTTTTATTTTCTACATCTTGTATCAGAGCTGCAGCAAGGGTTTGTCAGTGTGTTATCCACTGAGTAAAGACGCCACACGATTGCGAATCGTATTGAAATTGGTGAAAGAAACAAAACGCAATATTGTGTTTAGATGCGATATGTGAACGTTTTCCACTGCATGGTTCAGTTCGCTTCAGTACGGTTCACTTTTTGCTGGCTTTTCCACTGTGTTCTGCATCTATACCTGGTACTTTTTGTTGTACCACCTCAATTTAGATTCCAAGTGACTTATACACACTGATTTGCAACACAAAATACCAAACTCTTTATATTTAAATAATTAGCATTAGCAATATAATTAGCATTATAATTCACATTAGCAATAATTAGCTCATTGTGTACCATACAATTATTTTCTTTTCCTTTAGTCCTTTTATTAATCTGTGGTCGCCACAGCAGAATGAACCGCCAACTTATCCAGCATATGTTTTACGTAGCAACAACTGCAACCCATCACTGGGAAACACCCATACACTCTCATTCACACGCATACATTACGGACAATTTAGCTTACCCAATATACCACGTGTTTGGACTTGTGGGGGAAACCGGAGCACCCGGAGGAAACACACGCCAACACGCAGAGAACATGCAAACTCCACATAGAAATGCCAACTGACCCAGCCGGGACTTGAACCAGCGACCTTCTAGCTGTGCTACTGCATTTCCGCTCCACCCCATTGTGTACCATCACTTTAAAAATAAAAACATACATGCAAATCATAAGTACTACCACTGTGGCTCCTGACTAAGGTCTTATGAAACTAAATGATTGCTCTGAGCAACAAACTAAACGTTATTTACAACTTCATACCTTTCAACGCCATTTGTCAATCCCAGTCCTTAGCCCAAACTCCCTTCCCCCGAGCTGAATTTCGTGTGTTTCTCTTTTAACGTCAGATGTTTGTTTTAATACAACAAGCCTCCGCAGGATATTCTGCTGCAATTTTCAGTTTGAAGGGAGCGCGTTTCATTTAAATGACATTTTAGTGCGTGACTTGAATTTTACGAAGGTATATTACGTCACGCTGCAGGCAATGCAGTTGTATAAACCCTTGAACGATTGTTAAGTGAAATAAAGCGACGGCCAGGATTGAGAAATGCAGATGTGGAAATGCTTCTCTCCTGTCCTTGAAAATACAATTAGCAGAATCGTAGAAATTGAGATTGTGATCTTTTAACGATTAATCATGCAACTCTGGCTAGTAGAAGAGGTCCAGACATTTATAGTTGGTAGCAGAGGAGCGAATCAAGCTACACAACTATAGCGATAATCCCACCCACTTTAAGCGATACTAAAGTGCGAGGGAAATTCGAAACTGAACTGAAGCGAGCCGGACCGTGCATTGGAAAGCAGCCTTCTGCCTATATCTCTGTTCTAGCCCGATTTCACGGGGAACCGTAACGTAAAAGTGGCTAATTCATATAATTTCATTCAACTTTATACATACGAAAACGTACAATTTTTAAAAGGAGGCGTGTCCCTAAACCCCATCCCTAAAGCCAGACACCATCGGGGGATGAGCAAATCGTACTAAAATATATGAATGAGCTTGTACAAATAAATACGAATTAGCCACTAAAATAAAGTTATGAATTTGTCGTGGGATTTCATTGATCTGTTCTTTTCTTTCTAACAATCTGTATATATGTATGTATGTATATATATATATATATATATCAGTATCTGTCTGTCTTTCTCTCTCTGGATTCAAGGTTTTAGTCTCAGTGTTGCAGATGTTGTTGTGTGTTGTAAAGTAGCTGAAAATATGTTAATTTTCAGTGCAGATGTGAACAGTGTTATAAACAAGGATCTTCATTTATCGGACTGGCAATAATACGTAACGAGAGGCCAAAGTGAACACTTCATCGACATATTAAAGATGGTTATTTAAAGGGAGAGTTCAGCCAAAACTGAAAATGTCCTCATCGTTTACTCGCACTCCAGTGGTTGTAAACGTCTATGAGTTTCTTTCTCCTATGGACGTCAATGTCCAACATTCAACAGAAGAACGAAACTCTTGAACAAGTGAAGGATGAGGAGATACTAACAGATTCTTCATCTTTGCGTGAACTGCCCCTTTAAATGTTAATGACTGTCGTTCTCCACCAGAGGGCAGCATCACACTAACAAACTTATGCATTTGATTACTGGCTTAATTAACAGACTCATCGTCAAGATTGTGTGATGGTTACTCTCTCCACATAGATTTATCGAAACAACATGTCCGACTCAGGCTGATGATATTTTTGCCTTTCTCGCCACTCTGACAGGAAACATCTATGTGTTAGTTTGTTTGTTCGCCATGCGTTTTATAACGTTTCCTGACATTTATTCCGTTTCTGATTGTGAATTATTTTGTGAACTTGCGAAATGTTTGTACACAATAATTAGACGCTTTATCCTGCTGCCGTGTCAGTGAGGGACTTTTTAATAGGGTGTCCTGTGTGTGCGTCCCATTAAGCCTTCATCAGCTGACCTCACGAAACAGGACTGCGGCTTTGCCGTCTTATTTTATTAGCCCAGATCATGCTAATGTCCTTTAGAGCACCTTTTCGGCAAAGCTAAGCTATTATATTTTGAAGAAGTGTTTGTTTACATTTACGCTTGGAGCGTGTTTTGAATCAAATGTGATGTGGGGTTCGTTTTTCGTGCGTCGTTTAAACTCAATGTAAGATGATTTGGCAGATCCCAGATGTTTTAATTTTGATAACTGGCTAATCTCTGGCTAATTAGATTTCTTCAAACGTGATTTGAGATTATTATGTGCGCTCACGTTTGTTGAGATCTTTCAATCCTCAAAATCAGAACCAGCCATGCTGTGATTGGCTAGCAAAGCGACAAAATTTGTAATAAATGAAACGGTCCGGTAAATTATATGTAATAGCTTTCCACATTTGTTGCAGGCTATCTGTACAGGCTTTACACTTTCAGGAGTCAATAGTATTTGGGTATTTACATATTTAGTTTTACGTTTAAAGTGAATTTTTTACGTAATTATTCACGGTTGGCTGATTAATTTAGTTTAGCGTCATAATAATGACCTCAAATAACCTCATATTAGCTTAATTGTATTAGTATTTCTCCACAAAAACCGTCATTGAGAATATCGGCTATATTTATTATCACACACACTCAGAAATCAAACTAAAGCTGCGGCTGTTCCTTTTTCAACATTTGCGACTGTATCTAAGATCTTGTATCTGTATTGATGCCTTAAAAGTGGGAAGTATGGTATGGGAAGTATTCAGAGTCCCTTAAAATTTTCTTTCTATTATATTGCAGCCATTTGCTAGGTTTTTTCCTCATTAATGTACACAGAGCACCTCATATTGACAGAAAAGCACAGAGTTGTTAACATTTTTGCTGATTTATTAAAAAAAGACAAGTATTCAGACACATATATTTATCTCAGGTGCTTTCCTGGGCCGAAGGTTTACCTTCCAACAAGACAATGACCCTAAGCACTCAGCTAAAATAACAAAGTAGTGGCTTCACAACAACTCTGTGACTGTTCTTGAATGGCCCAGCCAAAGCCCTGACTTAAACCATATTGAGCATCGCTGGAGAGACCTTAAAAATGGCTGTCCACCAACGTTTACCATCCAACCTGAGGATCTGCAAGGAGAAATGGCAGAAATCTGCAGAAATCTTTTCCCAAACAGACTCATGGCTGTATTAGATTTACAAGGTGCTTCTACTAAATACTGAGCAAAGGGTCTGAATACTTAGGACCATGTGGTATTTCAGATTTCTTTAATAAATTTGCAAAAATGTCATCAATTCTGTGTTTTTCTGTCAATATGGGCTGCTGTGTGAACATTAGTGAGGAATAAAATTAACCTAAATGATTTTAGCAAATGGCTGCAATATAACAAAGAGTGAAAAATTTTGGGGGTCTGAATACTTTCTGTACCCACTGTATATAACAGTAGCTAAAGTGTACATATTAGTCACTAAATGGTACAAAAATCTTCTGTTTGAACCCCTTGAAAAGGTACCACAGCCTGACAGTTTTTATACCTTTATTTGAAAGTGTAGTTTAGACTGTTTATAATAGGTTTTTTTTATTCAGATATTTTAATAATTTTACAAAACTTTTATTTCACCAATTGAATACAGAAATATCAGTAGATGTTCAATATCGCCTTTGTTTATATGAAATAAGCTGCTGCTACCGAAGAAGGTTTGAGCTCACAGACCCGTTGCCTTGTTGACAACTCCTGGATGTGTTTTGAAGAACGAAACAATCGTGTCAAATCTTCCATCATTAGATACAGCTAACGGAGAAATCCACGCGCAAAGAACGCACCCCTGATGAAAATAATCTGTAAAAGGAACCCAATGAATGTGTGCTACTCATAATCAAGAGTCTATTATAGACAACCTGGGCTAGTTGTCACAGACATCGGTTTGTATACTGGCAAAGTCCCTTTAAGGCAAGTCATTTCACTCGGCGGCCATCTTTAAAACGACTCTCGGGCAGTATGCACAAGCATTCTGTTTGAACGGGGAAACATCAAATTCAAATCCAAGCTTACGATTACATTACATATTAGGAATCAGCAATAAAATTAAAAAACAACTGTCTCATAAGTTTAAATTCTAAACGTTCGAATCACACAAAATTAGCAGAAACTCACGTCTGGTCCCCCCCCCCAGAGTATTGTAAGTCTATAGAAGTCTATAGCGATCGATGATTGGCTCCTGTACTAGAAGGCGGGCTTAATTTGCCATATAGCAGTCAACGATTGGCTCCTGTACTAGAAGGCAGGCTTAATTTGCCATATAGCGATCGATGATTGGCTCCTGTACTAGAAGGCGGGCTTAATTCGCCATATAGCGATCGATGATTGGCTCCTGTACTAGAAGGCGGGCTTAATTCGCCATATAGCGATCGATGATTGGCTCCTGTACTAGAAGGCGGGCTTAATTTGCCATACAGCGATCGACGGTTGGCTCCTGTACTAGAAGGCAGGCTTAATTCAAGATAAAGTAATTGATGATTGGCTCCTGTACTAGAAGGCGCGCTTAATTCACCATATAGCGATCAATGATTGACTCCTGTACTAGAGGGTTGGGCTTTATTCGCCATTTTGACCGTTACACTTTTCTCCATTCGAAACAATACGAGTGACATGTCTAGTGTATTCTAGAGTCTTTGATAGTAGCAAATATTTCTCATAGTGAGTTTTTGTATTTATTTTTTGTCCACAAACCTGGTGAAAGATGCGCAAAAAGAAAGCCCCGCCCCCTACTCAGTATATTTCATCTAATCTCAGAAGTACATCAACATATTAAAGGTCTCCACAGCTTCCGGTTCACGCAGACTTCGAAATAATTGAATTGTAAAGCATTATGCGTCAATTGAATGTCTATTATAAAAATTCAACATTTTTAATTATTTATTTTTTGCCAGTTTTGCCTTTATTGGGATGGAACAGTATATAGACAGTAAGCAAAGTTTGATCAAGATGGGGAGGGCGAGATTGGCAAAGATCTGCGAGCTGGGACTTGAACTCGGGACACCCTTGTTCAACAGCACTATATGCCAGCTATCAATGCTGATATTTTCAAAACATTGCATTTGTTTTTCTGTGGTTTGGCCGTTCGTCCACACGAAAATCCAGAATTTATTCATTTTCCTTCAGCTTAGTTCATTATTTATCAGGGGCCGCCACAGCGGAAGGAACCGACAACTGTTCCAGCATATGTTTTACACAGCGGACGCCCTTCCAGACGCAACCCAGCACCCATACACACTCATTCACGCACATTACAGCCAATTTAGTTGATCAATTCACTCATAGCGCATGTGTTTGGACTGTGGGGGAAACCGGAGCACCCGGAGGAAACCCACGCCAACACGGGGAGAACATGCAAACTCCACACAGAAATGCTAACTGGTCCCGCACCGGGGACCTTCTTGCTACAGTGCTAACCACTAAGCCACAGTGTCGCCTGAAAATGCAGTATCAAGTGACTGAAACTGCATCTTTCACAAGCTCCAGTAATGTTGTAGATGTGTGGCAACTAAAGCCGAAGGTTTTGCTTGATGACATCAGCATGTGCTGATTTCTCCTTTCTGATTGGCCGACACTGCTTTATTTTAATGTGGGCTTTACTGCATCACATCAGTCACTAGCTCTAGTTTACTCACGGGATGTTTTTCATCTCACATGAGCTTTCTGCTCGAGTTGAACAGTCGGACTTCAGTTCGACTCGAGTCAAACTTAAGCAGTAGATGCGACTGAGGTCGTGTGACGGTACATAGCTCTGTTTTTACTGTATTGTCCACAAGTATTAAAATCTGTGGCTTCACCACACAACCACATCAGCGCTCACGTCACACATATCACAGAAAAACAACACAAATACACATCAAAAACCTCAATTAAACCCTATTCATATTTAAAACCCAGTGTTTACAATTCTGGACATTTGTTATACATTTGTCTTTACTTGCGGTTGCCTGTTTTCACATTAGCATTGTCTTTGTTTGTAACTTAGTCGCGCAAATACTTTATCTGCATGTGATGTGAACCCAGCGCTCTTACATTTTCATGTGGAAGTATATATGTTTAAACAAAGACCAGAAGAATTATACTCATATACGTGTGGACACGGCCTAAAAATACGGCATTTTATTTAAATTAGGATGAAATAACTGTGACAACTAGCCCCAGGCTCCTGTATTTTCTGTTTAGAGGAAGTAAAACCAGCATATGAGGTGATTGATGCGTCATGATATGCGTGACCTTTCTCAAGTCGAATCATTTGAGGGGTTTTTGGTTCCGACCATCCAGTTTGTTCTTCATTCAGCTGGAAGCCGTCCGTTCAACAGTACTGTACTGAATAAAGTGCTGAAATTGTTCTGATGTCCTGTGTTTTTTCTGTGAATGCACAATTCACACAGTTAATATTGATATTTTGAGGATTCATCAAGTTCGTATTTTCAATATTTTTCAGGTTGAGCTGTGTGTGCACATGAGCTGACTGGCATATATGTGTGTGATATGAATATAAACAGCCACTCCTCCAGAATAACAGGTAAACTGTAACAAATGTATTTCATTTACACTACCTGACTAAAGTCTTGTCGCCTGTCCAAGTTTTAGAAACAACACATATTAACTTGACTTCTAGTTGATCATTTGGCATCAGAAGTGGCTTATATGAAAGGCAAATACCTCTAGATGATGCTTATTTGATCACAATAAAATATGATCATGCCTTGATTTTGAATGATTTCATTATGACAGTAAGGTCTGACTTTGCTTAGGTAAAAGTCGTGTCACTGAACAGAAATAATGTCCAGTATAGAATATAAAGTCATCTGGAATGGCAAAGAAAGTGTTCTTGCAGGACTTCATCAAGATTCTTTGGATTCATCTTCAACGCCTCCTTCATCTTACCCCAGACATGCTCAATAACGTTCATGTCTGGTGATTGGGCTGGCCAGTCCTGGAGCACCTTCTTTGCTTTCAGGAACTTTGATGTGTGGAGTCTGAAGTATGAGGAGAAGCGCTGTCCTGCTGAAGAATTTCCCCTCTCCTGTGGTTTGTAAGGTAATGGGTAGCACAAAAATCAAGTTATTATTTGTTGCTCTTACAACCGGGATCGACGATAAGACTTTTGTCAGGTGGTGTATACATTATTTTCACATGTCTCTTAAAGGAACACTCCAAATAGGCCAAATTGGTAATTTTACAACTAAATAGGCCACAAAAAAGTTGAGTTTTGTTGTTTTTAAATCCATCCAGCTAAACTCCGGCCCTGGCAAGAGCACTTTTAGCTTAGCTTAGCATAAATCATTGAATTGGATTAGACCATTAGCATCTCACTTGGGAAAAAAAATTGGTTTTGATAATTTTTCTATTTAAAGCTTGACTCTTGTTTACTAAACTGATGGAAAATTAAAAGTTGCTATTTTATGATCTTACACTGCGATATTGCCTAGTTATCTAGCTGGGGACTAGCTGAGGCATTGTATAATATCATTAAGCTGTTGCAGCCTTGCTCTTGTTCTTGATTATTACTCCAGAATGCATACTTGTCATTTTTCCCAGGATTCTCCAGTACTTTACTATTCTATCTGTCATCTTTTTAAAGTATTCTCCCGTATTTTTAATCTTTTATGAAGGATGTCAATAATCATCATCAAAGAGCAAATCGTCCCTAAACGCATAGTACCGCTGAACAACCAAAGGACGCCCCTTGCTCTTAAACGGCTGGTATCACTTATTTTTATTTTTATATACCAATGTTGACATGTATAGAGAATGAGAGTATAGTTCCTAGCCATATCAGCCTAAAAACATATATCAGTCAGTCTTTATTCATTTCCCGAAGGCAATTTGGTTGCAGCATACAAGCATGTCACACGTAATACACAAAAGCACATTGTACAATACAATTCTACCCTAAATTTAAAAACTTTACAGCTGAGGGGATGAATGAAAGATTAAACCGATTTGTTTTACTAATAGGAGATCAGTATCGAATACAAGAAGCGAGAAGATAAAACTCGTGGTGCATAGGATGGGAATCATCTGACAGAATACTCTGAGCTTTACTCAAAACTTGTCTATAGTATAACTGAGCCATGCTCATCTGTTTTCTCCCTGTTATTTTCCCTCCTAGGTTCACAATTTTCTCCAAAACTTATTTTTCACACTTAGAGAATTGAACCAACAAAGCAAAGAAAAGGATAACAGTGACTGAAAGTATGAACTGTAAAACATGCACATGAGTGATTAATCTGTATTAAAAGATCTTAATTTCTGTAAGCAGTATAGTCTTTGCTGCCCCTTCTTACACAAAATATTAGTATTACCAGTAAAGGACAATTTATGATCTAAAACAGTTCCCAGATACCTATACTGATCCACACTCTCAACACCCCCTCCATTAAAACTTGTTTGCTTACCCTTAATCAGTCTTCTCTTAGAATTAAAATCAATAGTCATCTCTTTAGTCTTAAGAACATTCACCTGTAAGAAAGCCTCCTGACACCAGCTGGAAAAATAATCAATTACAGGACCGTGCGTGGAGTCTTCCTCGCTTAACAAACCAACAATTACAGAATCGTCAGCAAATTTTAAAATGCACCTATTAATAAAAATACTCCTACAACTATTTGTGTACAGAATAAATAAAACAGGAGAAAGGACACAACCTTGAGGTGACCCCGTAGATGACACCAACCATTTAGAGAAACAATTATTTACTTTAACCCTGGACAAGAAAGTCTAAAATCCAACCTACAAGCATACGATCCAACTCAAATTCATTAATAAGTTTCTCAACCAAAATATGTGGCTGAATGGTATTGAATGCAGACGAAAAGTCAATAAAAAGTAACTTGGCCAATGTTTTAGGCTTATCAAGATGCTTAAGAACTAAATGCTGCATCCTCCACCCCTCTCTTAGGCCTATAAGCAAACTGAAAGAGATCTAGAACACTGTGAGTCTTTTGCGTTATTTCCCTCTTAACTAACTTTTCAAAACTTTTCATAACTAAAGATGTAAGTGCCACAGGTCTAAAGTCCTCTAACTTCTGTGGCTTTTGTTTTTTTGGCACAGGAATAACTGTAGACTGCTTCCACAGTGCAGGTACCTTTTGTTGTTGGAAGGATAAAACAAAAATGTCATAAAATATGGGTCCTAACTGCTCAGCACATTCCTTAAGCAATCTACCTCCTATCTTATCCGGCCCCTGTGCCTTCCCTATTTTACTCTGTTTAAAACTTATAATCACATCCTTCACATCAAATATATATATATATATATATGTATGTATGTATATATATATATGTATGAATTTTTTCCCAACTGTCTTACACAATGTAACTACTGAAGAGTCAACCTTTAAGTAGGAAAATTATCTAAAATCTTTTTTGGAAATTTTTGACCGAGACGCTAATGGTCTAATCAGATTCAATGATGTATGCTAAGCTAAGCTAAAAAGGCTCCAGCCAGACCTGAAGATCAACTGAATGGATTAAAAAATGGTGAAACTCAACTATTTAACTCTAGGGGTGTTGTAAAATGAGCCTATTTCCAAAAAAAAAGTGGAGTGTTTTTTTTTTTTTGTTTAAGCAAGAGTGCCTGGCTGTTGTTTTGAAATGGTAATATTTTTTAACAAATAGGAGACTCGCTCGTTTTCTCTCCATGTGCACCAGATAATTTCTCATAAACACTCCACGTTTCTGGGAAAACATGCCAATGCACCCATTTAGCAAAACATTTATGCTGCGTTTAACAGTCATCAGCATCTTAAATCTAAAAAAAGTTTTTAATATTTAGATTTTAAAATCGTTTGGACATTTATATGTGTTATATAATCTTTGCATCAAATTACAAAACAAAAACAAGTGCGAATAAAGCAGTGTTTCTGTCCAATGAGTCAAAGAAAACAAAATAGTCACTAATAAACTGGCGTCAAATATCAGAATGAAAAATGGTAGGAGAAGCCACTGTGGGCCTTTTTCTTATATGATAAGTGAGCTACGCCTCAGAAGATGAAATGCAATGAACGCACAGTAGCTTTTGGAGGCGCAAGATGCTCTTTGGGAGTGCAGACGCTCAAGATCTGAGGTGATAATAATATGATATTAAATTCTGGACCACTGTGATGATGGACTTTGGCTGAGGGGTTTTAGAAAGACCAAAACAACATTTCGGATGTTGTACAATGTGCTTGGCAGAGAAAAAACTGGCAGAAAAAATGGTTCCAGACTTGATTTTCTTCTTATTGAGGTAAAGTTGGTTTTATATTCGCACTTTCGTTCATTCACTGGTCCCTATATTTACCATGCTAATGTTTTGAATATTGGGTCTGAAATAGCATGTAAGTACGACCTCAAAACAACGTTAGCACTATTTAATTGCCCATGAACGACGGTGTACTTTGATAGCCATTGGCTGCTAATATGATTTCCCTATTCAGAGAGATAAAGTGATATTGTTAAGGAAAAAGTCTGAATGTGCGATTATAAAACCATCTTCACCTCAGTTTTCTTTTGTATGTGTAGTGTGTGAGCTCAGTTTATTGCTGATGAGTGTATGATACAATACATCAATAGAGATCAATGGGAGTCAGGCTCCTCTCTTGTGTAAAAAACAAACTCTTAATAATCTATCTAGGTTTGAAACCACTAGACGGTGAGTAAATAGAATTTAAATATTTGGGGTGAACTATCCCTTTAAGTGACGCTTACGGCGTGACGTCATGGGCCGAGCACGGGGTGTTCCCGACGCGACGCAGAGGCGGCTGACGGAAGTGCCCGTGTTGTTGTGTGTTGAGCGGGTCTGCGGCGTTACCGTGAGATGAGCGGCGCTACTGTGTCATGAGCTCCGCGCGCATCATGGCAGCTCTACCGGGCCAGAGCGATGATCCAGCCGAGCCGGAAGAGTCCCTTCAGCACATGCTGAAGGCCATCGCGGACGAGCGGAACCGCCTGAACGTCAGACAGGACCTCAGCGGACTGGGTCAGTGCGTTCAGCTGACATTATAGCGGTGTCTATAATGTTAATATATTCAGCATAACTATGCCATTTATTATCATAACCGTCAAACGGGAATCAGGCCGCGGTCAGCCGCTATTGTTTTAACCGGCTGTCCTCATGACATCATAATTCACGAGGCGCGACGCCCCGCGCATGTGGTGATGTCATAGGTCTGTGTTTGTCTCCTCAGAGTATCTATCTATCTATCTATCTATCTATCTATCTATCTATCTATCTAT
>CAIGQZ010032134.1:1252391-1285109 GCA_903798205.1 Danio tinwini
TCTGTTTTTGTTTTATCCCTTTAAATATTTCATTCTCTGTGTGACAATGTTAATGTTTTGCATTTTGCTTCTGCTTCCCTGAACATTTATTATCATAATATCTTACATGAAAGTGTTTTCAACACTATTTTATAGCACATCTTTGTTTTTTTGCTTGTAAATTAATGTTAATTCTCAAAGCAAAACATTAAAAGCGACTAACACATTTACCTCATCCCAACATGTTATTCATTTTCACTCAATCTTTATTCTTAAAGGGACAGTTCACCCAAAAATGTCAATTCTGTCATCTATTTACTCATCCTTTACTTGTTCTATGCCTGTTTGAGTTTCTTTCATCTGTTGAATAGGGAAGAATGCTTTGGAAACTGACCTTCATAGTGTTTTCTGTTCCTGCTATTGACTTCTTTTCCATCATTTTTCTGAGTATCTAGTTTTGTGTTCAACAGAAGACAGAAATTCTCAAAAGTTTACAACCACTGGAGTGTGAATAAATGAATTTCTTTAGGTGAACTGTCCCGTTCAGGCCTGGAATGAATTGTCAGATTTATTCAAAGTACATTGTGGAGAATTTGGCTTTAGTTTCTAGCTGTTGAAGAACTGGGAAGTTTCAGTGGCTCCAGTGGAGCTGAAGTGAAAAACATGTCAGTGTTGTTGTGGGTTTAGATGCTTGTCTGTTGTTGTCCAGCATCGGTTCAGAGATCAAGGTGCGCACTTAAGGCTTGTGTACACGAGACGGTTTTCATGCTTACCGTCAGCGTTTTTTTTTTTCCAGCATTTGCAAATGATTTTCTTTGGTGTTGAGCAGGATGAACATTACAGTGCTGTGTGATACTAGGATAATATGCGATGTTGTTGTTACAAATCTAACGGTTCAGATCACATTATAGTTATTAGGGTGCTTTCACACTAGCACTTTTAATCCGCACCCAAGTGACGTCAGAGTTCGGTACATTTAGCTAGTGTGAACGTGTCTTCTGAACTCGCGGGTACGGTTCATGTCAGAAATTCACCGTTATTTTACGTTTATAATAAAATAACATAAGTTTATAGTAAAAAAAATCAGACTCTCCTAGACCGTTTTTGTGCTTGAGCGCCCTCAAGTGGTGTTTACTATAACGTCAGCTGCACAGGCCTGTGAACAACAGTGGCAATCTTATTGGTGGAGCTGTTTTTAATGCAGCACGTCAAACAGAAAAAAATGACCCTGCAGCGTTTTTATTATGAGCTTTTTTACGTTTCTATGCACGATCACATTGGTTAACATCATCAACACTTGAGCGAAAATCATCCCAGTGTGCACGGACCTTAAAGTCTGCATGAATCAGAGGCTGCGTTTTTGTTTTTCATATTGTGACGCAGTTTCTAGAGAAACAGAATATTAAACGAGACAACAGTGGGCGTGGCTTGTTTTTATCTACTGCGAGCTGATTGGATGTTGTAAAGTAGGCGTGTCATTCAGATGGGGAAAAGGGTTTGGGGAGAGTTATTACAACCTAACAGACTCCTCCTCCTCACCATTTCTGCTTGTTGACAAAACTGACAGCTGGAGAGGCGTGGTTAAGTGCGTTAGCCACGCCCAATACCTCAGACAGACCTAATCTGAGAATTTAACTGTAAACAAGCAGGAAGTGCATTTGCAGATTTCAGTTAAAGACTACAAGGGCAAACAATTTTTTTTATTGTAATGACATGCACAGGTGGAGTGTTTACCACAAAACTAGCAATGTGAGCTAACAAAATCGATATGGTTAGTTTTGATTTCATGGGGACTTTAAAGCAACTACACATTAGTGAAATGTATATTTATATTCAAGTGCAGTATTTGCCGCTCTCACCTTGTTAGTAAACAGTATCTGTAGGGAAGTGATGACGTGCCGTGGTTGGATCAGTGCTGGTTTCTATGTAGAAATGAAGTAAATCCACACGTTGCTGATGAAGCGTTAGGAAACACTCGAGTAACAGCAACACTACTTACTACACACTCCACCATTGTTTGTTTGCGTTTGCCTTTAATCTACACCTCCTCTAAACACATACTATGTACACAGATGACACCTCGTTTTCTAACACTATGTCCTAAATCGCCTACTACTTCAGTAGGTACTACGTCTTAATTTGAACTTGCTAGTACATGACCGTTAGAATAGTACATTCAATCATATACAGTATGAATAGTGTGAATGGGTTTTGGACGTAATACATCCACCATTTCTCATTATCATGTGACCACTCCCATTCATGAATTCTCTTGCGGTGCATCATGGGATAGCGTAGCGTCTATTCGATGCACACTTCAGAATCTCTTCGGAAGTAGTAGATCAACCGAGTACTTCTCGCGTACTGTTTTTCAAATTCTATGAATTCGCACATACTACTCGGCTCACATACTGTTTTTAGCGTACTATATTCAGGGCTTAATTTGTGCCAGAACTCTCCGGATCCGGCACCTCTGAAATCTGATTCGGCACCTCATTTTACCGATCCCACCCTCAACCGCACTCCTCCCTCATCTGCTGTTCACTTTCACTTTCTCCCAAAGTCTTCTCCTTCGATTGTGACACTCCCGCCCCGCTCACTTTCGTCCGCAACACCCTACGCCATCCACCACACCAACACCCCCCATGCCGGATCCTTTACCCCGATCTGTTCCAGGACCTCGCAATTCACAAATTAAGCACTGACTATATTGTATAGAACTATGCAATTTTGGACGCAGCTAGAATAATCGGACATACCACTTGACTCCCATACTCTTTTTAATGTATTATGTAGTATGGAAGTATGCGATTTCTGACGCAGCCTACTTTCATTTTCGGATATTTACAAGGACACGACAGTGGCAACTTTTTCAAAAACATCCAATTCGTAACCCAATTTCAGTCACAAATACGTAGTTGTCGTGCGAACAAGTAGTCAAAACTAGAGCTGCGCAATATTGGAAAAATCAGATATTGCGATATTTTATTTTTCTGCGATAAATATTGCAATTATAAATACAATTTCACACGATAGTTTGAATTGGTCTATTTGATGTTTTTTTGGTTGAGCCTAACAGTATTCAGGTACAGAAATGGAATAGTCACAATGCAACAACAATGCTTTTCTTTATTTGCTTTGTCTCGTTTCTAGTCCAAACATCTAAACATTCGTAGATGACGTAAAAATATTACTTTAGAAGAAGAGTTTTTCCTTAAAACAAGCAAAAATGTTCCGCCAGTGGGGTTAAATAGTCTTGTTTTTGCTTTAAAATGTAGATATTTGGACTAGAAACAAAGACAAAAAATTTAAGTACGAATTTTTGTTGTTGCACAAATCGTATAAATTCCATATAAATAGAGTAATTAAATACAATTCTATAGCTTCTGGGCAACTATAATCCAGACTCAACATTGCATATCTTGCGATGGGACTATTGAGGATGCTCACATTGAAAAAATTGATGCTGTAGCCAAAAACTGGACTATATGTGCAGTCAAAACGCTCAAAAAGTGTCCAGTTTTTGGCTGAAAATGTTGTTAATTAAACAGCCCCTGATTTGACATCAAATGAATGAATCTCATTAATCTTACCTCATCAGTTTAGAAATACATTTTAAGGCATATTTTTATGCAAAAAATTAAAATTCACTCTCTTTTTAACCCTTCCTCGAGTGTTTCCAAACCTTTATGAGTTTCTTCTGTTGAACACTAAAGACAATATTTTGAAGATGGCTGATAGCCATTGACTTCCATAGTAGGTTTAGAGAGATCACACATCCCTCTCTAAACAAATACCATAAAAGTCAATAGTTACAGGTTTCAAACATATTTCAAAGTATCTTCATTTGCGTTCAACAGAAGAAAGACGTGTTTTGGAACAAGTAAATGATGACCCGGATTTTCAGTTTTGCGTGAACTACCCCTTTGAAGCTGCTGGATCATCAGGCTGCAGTCCAGCGCAGTCTTCCTCTTTCTAAATAAGGATATGAGAGTTTGTCAAACGATCATTTCTGTTTTTGGTTGACTGAGAATCCTGGAAGTAAATGTCATGTTAGGAGACAATCAAACACTGCTGTACTGCACTGCATCCACGTCAAGAGCTGCTGTCCCAGTTTCACTGTTCACAGTCCAGACAGACTGACAAAAAAACAAATGTGGGGTTTCACGGCACTGGCGATATTTAGTTTTTCTGCAGTCATATATAATATTACAACATGAATACAAATCCACCAGATGACTTGTGCATCTCTATTCGGAAACAATGAATTTTACATTAATCAGGATGATGGTTTAGGGGAGTGTACCTGCATCAAATATAATAAACCAATTACAAGCATCGATAAACACAACAGAGCAAATACACAGTAATTTATGATTTACTGTGGAGTGCTTACGGTATTCAGACACAGAAATTGAATAATCAAATGTAAAATGGCACTGTAGCCTTCATTGTGTAATAATTATATATGATTCATCTTTAAGCTGCAAACTAGGGCTGGATTAAGTACCGTGATTTCTTGTTGAGTACCGTGATAACGATATTTCTCACAATTTCCCTAAAACGCTAGGTTTATTAGTAGGCTCACGCGGAATCTGCGCGCACAGAATTCCGCCGATTTTTCTGTTAATCTAATTGGATTTGCATTTTAAACATTAAATAAAAGTTAAAAAGATATTATTTTTTATTTCACATTTTAAGGTTTTAGTTATGATACTCCTAGAATAATTCAGCAGAAATCCGCAGATTTTTACCAAAATTATCTGCAGAAATAGCAAAAAACGTCCGCAGATTCCGTCTGGCCCTATGTTTTTCAATTATTTATTTAAGGATATTAAAATAAACAGTTAAAAACTGTTAAATAAAAAAAAATCAGATCTAACACATTCAAATTTGTCCACTACAAAACGAATTGCGAACATTTAGTTCTTAAAACACTATGAGTGAGTGAAAACTTCTGCAGATATTCTGACTCTGATCGGCCGTCGTCATTTTCCTCTCTCGTCCCAACTCCCGCCGTTAGTGTTTATTTTCAGCTCTGGGATCATCTTTGGGCCGCTCCAGCCAATAGAACAGCAACTTCTGGGGAGGCGGGGCTAAAGATAGCAAAGACCCATCTGATTGGTCAAATTTATATAAACAACCAATGCATAAAAAATAAATGTGATTTATCACACATGTCTGCGATGTGTAATCACAAATACTATTATTGCGATAACGTTACAATATATAGTTTTTTTTAAGCCCAAATGAGATTTCTAAGGATTTTAAGTAGTATTGAGTCAGGTCATTAAATTATTAATTAAGTACAAAATGATGCTTGACTGCTGTCTGTTGAGTGCTGTCTGAGTGGACTGGACTACAAAACAAGTAGTCGAACTCCAGACTTTACTTTGAAGCACATCAAAAGCAAAAATATTAAATTAAAATTTATTTAAATGAAATATAGCTGGAAATGGGCGTTCTTAAAAATGCCAGTATCAGTTGGTACCGAATTCCAGTATCGTGATAACCCTAATACTAATTCTTATTTGCTGTTGGCATTTTAATTGGTCAGATTTATTGTACTTCTCTAGGATGTAGATATCGCATATGCTATTATTGTGATAACGATACTTTTTTTTCGGGAGATTGTGCAGCCCTACTCTATCGGTGCAATATTAAATTTAAATTTATTGAAATGGGTGTCCATACAATGATATCCCCCTAAAAATATTGCACCAGTTTTCCCCAACATGATATTTATTTTCAGTGTAAACCCATTTAAAAATATTTTAAATAGTTTTTTTTAAATAATCTATAGTAGTAGATATTTTTCTGAGCTAATTAAATAAATATGACAAGGTGCAAACTTTTAGACGACCACTAATAACTGAAACCCTCTGAAAACATATTCTGATTAGTGTTGTCACGATACTGGAATTCGCTACCAATCAGTACTGAAATTTAGAAAAAATGCCCATTAAACAGCGCTGATTTACCGTGGTGTTTACAAACGCTCAACCACAGAAACAAGGACGCAGGAGTGTTTCAAAGCCGCGATTCATCAGCAGATTGCTGGTATTTCAGCTTATCGACAAGATCGACGTGACTTAAAAACAATCCAGTGTCCCTGTATCTGTGGTGACACTCGATAAACAGCGGTGAGTTCGGTGAACTGATGACCTTCACAGCCAATCACAGTCATTTCTGTTGAGCACGTGAACACAATGGCTAATCAGCGCTGTTTAAGAACGCGCTCAAATGTTAGCAGGAAATGGGCGTTCTTAAAATGTCAGTATCGATTGGTACTTCTCTACGATGTGGATATCGCATATGCTATTATCGCGATAACGATACTTTTTCGGTACTTTGTGCAGCCCTACTCTATAGGCGCATTTAAGTGTAACCTTTTAATGCTGTGTTCACACCAGACGTGAAGCGCGCGGCTAAATTCCGTTATTTGTGCATAAACAGTAAACATTTGAGTTTACTCGCTTCATTTGCACGTCAAATCTGCTTCAGAACAGACGCGGATTCGCGTCATAGGCAGGGCTTCTGTCTGCCCGGTGAATGTAGCTTTGTTGCTAAATGGCTAACATGGATTTTATTGAGAAAATAACTGTCCAAAATGTCCACAGAAGTTCAGATTTTGGAACTCGAGCGATTCTCGCGTCAAAATCGCAAAACGATCAATTCGCGCAATTTGCGTCATTTGTGTGTATCGTGCCGCAGGATGTCTATTCGCTTGTTTGCATTGACTTAACATGTAAATCACTCAAGCTTGACGCTTCTTCCGCGTCTGGTGTGAACGCAGCATAACAAGTCTCGTAGTACTTAACTAGATTCTTGTTTGTTTATTTGTTTAGGGTGCTTTAAGGATGACCGCATCGTGTTTTGGACATGGATGTTCTCCACATACTTCATGGAGAAATGGGCACCACGGCAGGATGACATGCTGTTCTATGTGCGCCGCAAGCTCTCATACGTCAGCGAGGACAACGCAGAAGGGAAGAAGGTGAGATTATTTTAGTGCGCCAGAGTAAAGCATGCTTCATTTGCATCTTCTTAGTCGATAGTGGTGTGACAATTATATTTTAATGTGTTAAGTGTAAAACGTCCAGGCAGATGGAATTTAAAAATAATCCTGTGCCAATCTCAGAGCATTGACTTGTTTTAAGGTGGAGGTGGAGGTCTACAGAAGAGACTCTAAAAAGCTGCCTGGTCTCGGAGATCCGGACATCGACTGGGAGGAGAGCGTCTATCTCAATCTCATCCTGCAGAAAGTAAGACATGCAAGTTCTCCTTAGTCGAGTGAGAACTTAATCATAGGAGGAAACTCAAGCAACATTATGAAATGATAAAATGTACGTGACACTGTAATTTTGACAGAGCATTGACCCCTTTAATCAGATTTTTATCATAAATTCAGTTTGTTGCACGGAAAAAAAGTCACCAGAAATTGCTTCATGACATACTTATGATGACCTCATGTTTAGTACAGGTTTATGACAAGTTATGTTGTCTTATTTATGTCCAGCTGTCATGACACAGACAGGTGATGATGTGTTTGTTTATGTCAGGTCGTCATGCAAAGACATCTCAATAACACTTAATGACTGTGGTCATAAGCATGCATAAAATCTCATTAATACTCATGTCATTGAAGTTTTGAGAATAAATAAATATAAAGTGTCTCTGTCCCTCAGCTGGACTATGTGGTCACCTGCGCAGTTTGTACACGCTCAGATGCAGGAGACATCCACATCCACAAAAAGAAATCGCAGGTACGTTTGTGCGTTCGTTTGGCTGTTTATAGTCCAAACGTAAGATTTGAGGTGTCAAATCATCATCATAATCATTGGTTTACTACAAATAATCAAAGTAGCAGGGTTTACCATTTTATTGTTCAGTAACTCTTGGTTAAAGCAATAGTTTACCCCCCAAATATGAACATTTACTCACTATTTACACACCTTTGAGTGGTTTTAAACCTTTATGGGTTTGTTTCTTCTGTTGAACACTAAAGTAGATATTTTGAAGAATGCTGAAAACCTGTAACCATTGAATACCAACACTATGAAAGTCAGTGGTTACATGTGTTCAGCTTTCTTCGAGTTATATTTTGGGTGAGCTACCCCTTTAATCTCTTATTTG
Organism: Danio tinwini; assembly: GCA_903798205.1. NCBI lineage: Eukaryota > Metazoa > Chordata > Actinopteri > Cypriniformes > Danionidae > Danio > Danio tinwini. Next base: position 1,260,507 of record CAIGQZ010032134.1, read on the forward strand.
TGACCCCGGACATTTATGTTGCTCTAAACAAAAATATTTTATGCTAAAAATCATAGGAATAGCAATTAAAGATCATCTTCCATGCTGATATTTATGGTGGCTTGAGGAAGCCAACACACTGTTATACTAAGACTTATTATGTTTGTGTCGTTTTCTTCTTCTTAGACTATTTTAAGAACGCATCTTCTCCTAGACTATTCATACTACAACCACCAAACTAACTCTGAATCTCCAAACTATACTGAATTAAGTTGCTATGTCTTTTTTAACTGATCCGACTTACGGTTTTCCGAAAACTGTCCCGGAAAATTCTGAAAAGTCCCATTGGTTTAACATTGGACCAGACTTTGTGACCTCATAACTTTGTGCCAGACTGTCATACAGACTTAGGTTGGGCTCATTTAACTCAGACTACCACCCTAGCAACTGTCCCATAGACTTCCATTGTAAAAAAAGTCTTTACATTGGACATACTATCAACATACTAAAAACATACTAACAAAATACCAATCATACTAATGGCATACTAATCATACTAGCAACATGCCAATTCATACTAAATTCATGCTAACAACGTGTTAGTTTATGCTGCAAACGTGCTAGCAACATGCTAATTCATACTAAATTCATGCTAACATGTTAGTTTATGCTGGAAACATGCTAGCAACATGCTAATTCATACTAAATTCATGCTAGCAACATGTTAGTTTATGCTGGAAACATGCTAGCAACATGCTAATTCATACTAAATTCATGCTAACAACATGTTAGTTTATGCTGGAAACATGCTAGCAACATGCTAATTTATACTAAATTTATGCTAGCAACATGTTAGTTTATGCTGGAAACATGCTAGCAACATGCTAATTCATATTAAATTCATGCTAACAACATGTTAGTTTATGCTGGAAACATGCTAGCAACACGCTAATTCATACTAAATTCATGCTAACAACATGTTAGTTTATGCTGGTAACATGTTAGCACACATGCTAATTTATACTAAATTCATGCTAACAGCATGTTAGTTTATGCTAGAAACATGCTAGCAACATGCTAATTCTTATCTGACCATGGTCATTTATGTTAGCAACTGCCTAACAACTATTTAAAACACCTTATCAACTGCCTAGCAACACCTTAGCAACCGTCTAGCAACCACCTAGCAATGCTCTAGCACGGGCCTAGTTACAACTCTGAACACATTAACAACACCTTAGCAACACCTTAGCAATAACATAAAACACCCTATCAACCACCTAGCAACACTTTTGCAACCACCTAGCAGCTCCTTAGCAACTGCCTAGCAACCAATCAGAACACCCTAGCAACCACCCAGCGAAAGCTTAGCAACAACCTAGCAACATCTTAGCAACCACCTAGCAACTGCCAAGCAACCACTCAGAACACCATAGCCACCATCTAGCAACACCTTAGCAACGACCTAGAACACCTTAGCAACCACCTAGCAATGCTTTAACAACCACCCAGAACACCCTAGCAACAGTCTAGCAATGCCTTAGCAACCAATCAGAACACCCTAGCAACCACCTAGCGACACCTTAGCAACAACCTAGCAACATCTTAGCAACCACCTAGCAATGCCTTACCAACCGCCATGCAACCACTCAGAACACCATAACCACCACCTAGCAACCACCTAGCAATGTCTTAACAACCACCCAGAACACCCTAGCAACTGCCTAGCAACACCTTAGCAACAGCCTAGCAATGCCTTAGCAACCACTCAGAACACCCTAGCCACCACATAAAACACCATAGCAAAGGCTTAGCAACTACTCAGAACACCCTTGCGACTGCATAACCACAACTTGCAACTACCTAGCAACACCTTAACAATTACCTGGAACACCCTAGCAACCAATCAGAACACCTTAGCAACCGCCTAGCAACGCCTTAACAACCAGTCAAAACACCCTAGCGACGCCTTAGCAACAGCCTAGCAACTACTCAGTACACCCTTGTAACGCCAAAGCAACCACTGGGAACACCCTAGAAACCATTCAGTACATAACTGTTTCAAACGTCTTAAAGCTACTTCAATTCTCTAAACTTTGAAACTACTTCAAACTTTCAGACTATGCTTTCCCAAGCCACCATAAAGTTTGTCTACGAACTTTACTGTTCTACTTTGTAAATGTCCTACTGTAAACATATCAAAGCTCAATTTGTGGTTAGTAATATGCAGCGCTGGGAGGTTATTTTCTCAGTGTTTACTATTTAGATATTAATAGTTGTATATCCACCAGCTTATTTATTTAGCTTTCATAGAATGAATGAACTCCGTTTTCTACTATTGACACTTACGACTCAAATGTTCGCATTATTGTTTTGAAGTATGGACTAATTAAAACGGCGCGTCTCTTCATTGAACAGCAAGTGTTCGCCTCTCCGAGCAAACATCCAATGGACAGCAAAGGGGAGGAGTCCAAAATGAGCTACCCCAACATCTTCTTCATGATCGACAACTTCGAGGAGGTAACCGTTCAGGCTCGGCCTTAAAGTCTGTGTAAAACGGAAGTAGCGGAGACTTTTATTGCAGTATGTTAACGTACTTCTGACTGAATCTGAATATTGAGTAGGAGGCTGGGCTTTATTTGTGGTACATCGTCATTTTCTCATGGCAAACTAATGGTAAGAGGGGCGTGGCTAGGAATATTACTGTCAAACTCTGACATCATCAAAGAAGAACCGCTCATTCAAAAGCTGAACCACATGGTCAGACTTTGATTGAGGATTACTGAAGCAAACATGTTTATTCAGCGGATTAACTTGCACAGATTCATTGTTCAGCTAGTGAGCAACAATGTGCGCCAGCGAAATAAACATCCTGAATTTTGATTTAACCCATACTTTAAGAGGTATGCACTACATTATCATGAGGTAAATCAAAGGAGAGTCGAGATAATGAAGTTTAATCCGTTTGAGATCGTGTTACTTGGTTTCTAGGGTGTGTATGATCAGGTCGAACAGGTTTATGAAGGGGGTTTTCGATAGCAGCTTGCTGTGTAGCATTGTTAGCTAGATTAAGCTTTCTCTTTGAACAACAGTATATATAAACCCGCTTACAGTGTTATATAAGGTTTCTTACACCACAGAGTCGACTGCTGAAGAGTCAATCCAGAAAATGCTACACACTAAACATAAATATTGTGTATTTCTATGATGGCTCCAGGGTTTGTTTATTAAAAAAGAATCTTCCTCTTAGGTTTTGAGTCATTAAGGGAAGTACGTGGGCTGTTTTGAAGATGCAAACTGTATGTTGGAATTAATAGCTGTTCTGTACTGCTAGTAGCTTTTAAAACAATCGCATTTATCAAAGGCACACGCAAATACTTTATTTGTTTGCTAATTTTACACTTTGTTTGTTTATTGTTTACATTTTTAAATGGTGCTTAAATTCTGTTTAATATATAAAAATACATGAAAATAGTTTAATAAATAAAAAACTTTGTCAAAATATACGTTTGTCTGTTGAGGCGTTTGTACGGTGAGGATAAAATATTAACCAGAAATGTAAGTAAAGAGTCTTTAATAGTTGCTCGTAAGTGACTTCACAAATGAAGTATAGTTTAAATACACAGCACTATCTGCTTGTTAAACGGTGACGTGTTGGTGACGTATGTAATACCGTTTCCGGGTCCAAGCCGCCACTCATTTGAATTGACGAAATATTCGTTTATGATCACTTTTTATTCATATCACGCATTAAAGTGAATTGTATATAAAGTCATAGTGTACACAACAATCACTGGGCTTGCTGCATCACAAATACCAACATTTTAACAATTTATAAAAATTTAATCACTTTCTGGACATCAGATATTAGGCATGGACGAATATATATAGCGATCGTGATTTTCGAAAGTATTACATCGCTTTGTAAACGTTTATTATTAGCATTTGATGAGTCTCCTCATTCAGTTTCATAGAGCGCTTGGACCCGGAAGCCCCTTTGCGTGACGTCACACTTAACGAGCGGATAATGTTTTTTTTAATAAGCGGAATATTTTAGTTCATATTTTAAGTCGTTTTGTAATTTTCATTCTTTTTAATTTGTACGTTTCTATTTAAAATGGTGTTTATATTAGTAGTTTATTTTTACATACAATTATTTGACTGAAAGCTTGAGTCTTGCTTTTCTATTTTAGTTGTCTTCAGTTAATGTTTATTATTTAAATTCTATTTTGAATACTAGTATCCTTCAAAATAAATAGCAAATATATAGTTTCAGCATCGATATCACAACGTGCGCATACGCAATAATCACATCGCAGGATCTGCAGTGTTGAATCAGTATTACTATTGACCAGAATTTGAAAACACTCATTATTAGTGGAATTTTAGCAACGTTTAATCGTAAAGTTACTAAAACCTTTATTATTTATGTGTGTTTTTTATAATTTAATTCCGTTTGAAATCATTCAGGCATAAGAAATTGCATTTTTAACTAAAGATTATTTGCATTTGTGTGTATGTATATATACACACAGTTAGATCCATAAACATTTGGACTCTTATTTTGCTCTATACACTAACACAATGGATTTGAAATGGAACAAACTTGTTAAGGGTCCAAAAGTAATCGGACAGAATAATAACCAGAAGTCAGACTTTCATTTTTTAACACTTGGTTGCAAGTCCTTTACAGCCTGAACCATCATGAGCAGTTCCTTTCCTTCTCCATACTCTTCTCTTCCCATCACTCTGGTACATGTTGATCTTGATCTCATCAGGATGTTGTTCCAGCACTGTGAAGGCTTTTTTAGAACTCTAATCTGGCCTTCCTGTTTTTGAGGCTCACCAATGGTTTACATCTTGCAATGAACCGTCTGTATTCACTCTGGTGTAGTCTTCTCTTGATTGTTGACTTTGACACACATACACCTACCTACTGGAGAGTGTTCTTGATCTGGCCAAGTGTTGTGAAGGGTGTTTTCTTCACCAGGGAAATAATTCTTCAGTCGTCCACCACAGTTGTTTCCGTGGTCTTCCGGGTCTTCTGGTGTTGCTAATCTCACTAGTGTTGTTCTTCCTTTTTAAGAATGTTCCACACAGTTGTTTTGGCCATGGCTAATGTTTGTGCTATCTCTCTGATGGGTTTGTTTTGTTGACCTAATGATGGCCTGCTTGACTGATAGTCACAGCTCTTTGGATCTCATCTCGAGAGTTGACAGTAACAGATTCAAACAGCACACTTGAAATGAACTCTGGACCTTTTATCCGCTCATTGTTATTGGGATAATGAGGGAACAACACACCTGGCCATGGAACAGCTTAGAAGCCAATTGTCCAATTACTTTTGGTCCCTTAACAAGTGGGAGGCACATATGCAAACTGTTGTAACTCCTACAGCGTTCACCTGATTCGGATGTAAATACCGTCAAATTAAAGCTGACAGTCTGCAGTTAAAGCACATCTTGGTCGTTTCATTTCAAATCCATTGTGTTGGTGTACATATATATTATATATTTTATATAGATGCACGGTCAAAATCAGTCAAAATCATCCCAATGAATTCTTTCCAAATTTACATATTTATTTCATCTGGTAAAATGATATATTCAATATCATACAGGGTTCAAAGCTAATAATTTTTTCTACTTGCCTGATCGGGCCAGTAGTTCCGATTTTTACTTGCCCTGCCAAAATGTTCACTGGTCCCACCAAAAAAAGATAAGTTAACAGCTATTATTACTATTATTACTATTACTATTATTATAACAGCCACATGCAGCATTTTAAATAATGTGTCAAAAAATTGTGATGTAACTAAATTTAATAGTGTATATATAAATATATTTACGCTACCGGTCAAACGTTAAGGCCCACATGGAATCTGCACGCGCAGAATTACGCAGATTTTTAGGCCATCATTAATTCTGTTTATTGACTTAAAGTTAACTATTTACAGTTAATCTAATTGGATTAGCATTTAAAACATTAAATACAAGTTAAAAAGATATTATTTTTTATTTACCATTTTAAGGTTTTAGTTATGATACTCCCAAAATAATTCCGCAGAAATCCGCAGATTTTTACCAAAATTCTCCGCAGAAATAGCAAAAAACATCCGCAGATTCCGTCTGGCCCTAGTCATCCGTTATAAACACAGCTGGAAGGATTTTAAGAAACAAAATCATTCATAATTCTTCATAAACGACGATGAGGACGATGTTGAAAGCCTTTATTTGTCTCATACACCGTTACATGAAGCAAAGTTGGACCCCCAAGTTCATACACGAGCATCACACATTTCAGGGGAAGACAGGTCAGACGAGAGATAGCATAGAAGAGTAAATAAGATGCATTAGGAAAGAGGGAGGCGAAAAAAATGCCCCTCCCAGACTGTCCTTAAAGTAGAGCAGTGTGATATCAGGGGGGAAGGGGGTTGGGGTTTAGACCAACAGCATGACCATCGCATTCTGTATGGTGTAAATGTCATAATGTGCAGCGAGGACCATCCTGGTTCAAATGAACCTGCTGAATATATCCGAAACATGCTGATATATAAATGCTAATGTGTGTGTGTGTGTGCTGGTCAGGTGTTCAGTGATATGACTGTTGGCGAGGGTGAAATGGTGTGTGTGGAGCTGGTGGCCAGCGATAAAAGCAACACGTTTCAGGGCGTCATCTTCCAGGGCTCCATTCGCTATGAGGCCCTCAAGAAGGTCTACGACAACCGGGTATGACTTCCCGAACTGAGCCTTGTGGTACTCCTTAGTGTGCTTTAGCTTGATATGATGCCTCTGCAGTCTTTATTAACTGCTATAAAGTGTTTATAATCTCATATATGCATTCTCTGTGCGTTCATGATGTGTCTTTATAGGTGAGTGTGGCGGCTAAGATGGCTCAGCGGATGTCATTTGGCTTTTACAAGTACAACAACATGGAGTTTGTGCGGATGAAGGGTCCTCAGGGCAAAGGTCATGCGGAGATGGCTGTGAGTCGAGTGCCCACCGGAGACACCTCCCCGTGCGGCACCGAGGAGGATCAAGACTCTCCTTTGCACGAGAGGGTCAGTCAAAACCCAGTTCATTCATGTTTAAACCTATATAGCAGGCTCTGGGGCTGCATCGTGTTTTCTGAATGAATGGACGGGCCTGTTCTCCTCGTAGGTGACATCATTCAGCACTCCGCCGACCCCCGAGAGAAACAGACCTTCCTTCTTCTCACCGTCGCTCCGCCGGAAAGTGCCGCGGAATCGAATCGCCGAGATGAAGAAGTCACATTCAGCAAACGACAGCGAGGAGTTCTTCCGAGAAGAGGAGGACGAAGGTAAACACGCGGCCAACACTTCTAGAGGAACTGTTTACTCTTTCAGTTTCTGTTTTCATTATCTTTAAATAACAAAGCAGCTGTGTATTTATGTTACTTGTTTATATTAGTGCCATCACAATTAATTGCATCCAAACATTTTGAACTAATCGTTTGTCGTAATAATCGTTAGTTGCAGCCCTAATTCATATAGTAAATGAACCCTGAGTTACATTTTGGTTGGCCATCTGTTTGTTTCTAATGCGTCTCCTGTTTTCGTTACTGCGGACTAGTTTAGTAAACAGAAAAACCCGATGTGCATGTGTTTAGCGTTTTTCCTTATCGCAAACACTACAGTAATCTGTTAGTGTTGCTTTGGCTTTTTCAGGGTTAATTATTGTGATCTCCCGATTGCAACAGAGAAATACTGGGAAATCTCTGTAGACTGATGGCATTTCATGCTGTTATAATCTTAAAATGTGAGCAAAATCAGCTGTTTTGTCGTCATTTTAGACAGTACGCTAGAGAACCATTCAAACACTAGCTCTAAAGTTATGATGGTGAATTAGTAACAGCTTCTGCTGTTCTGAAGTCAGCTGCAGATGTGAATGAACGGCTGAAGAAAGTAGTTCCTCATACAAAAGGATTTATGAGACTCTCTGTCTTGATTTTCTTTTTTATACACACGATTATGCGGTCAAACTGTTGTATAAACGCAATATCACACTAGTAGCAGTGCGAAATAGCTATTATATCGTCACTGGTGGGACACTAAAGCTGGATTTATACTTTCGCCTGGTGCCGCATCGCGCACCTCCACTGACTGCGCGCGCACCTCGCGAAACAGACGAGGCTTTTATACTTGCCGCGTTCGCCGTTGTGATTTTCTTTAAAACAACAGGAAGCGGTCGGATAAACAGAGAAGTAGAAAGTTTCCGGAACTACGTCATATTAATATCGTTCAAAATTTTTAAACTATTTTTTATTGTTTTTATAAATTATTTTAATGATGATAAGGATTTTTATAACCATTCAAGATTTTTTTTTTAATCAAACGTTGATGCATCACTTCCTTTTATTCATATCTCAGACAGTTTTACCTATTAAAGTTTGTTAAAATATTAATGACAACAGATCATGGGTTGCTCTACAAATATATGGTTTATTATGGCAAGAATAAAAGCAAAAAAAGCACACATTACTGTCTGGCTAGTTTCTGTCTTAATTCACATCTGCAGCTGACGTCAGAACAGCAGAAACTGTAGCTACTTCACAAACATCACTTTAGAGCTAGTGTTTGAATGGTTCTCTAGCGTAATGTCTAAAATGACGACAAAACAGCTGATTTTTGCTCACATTTTAAGATTATAACAGCATGAAATGCCATCAGTCTACAGAGATTTCCCAGTATTTCTATGCTGCAATCGGGAGATCACAATAATTAACCCTGAAAAAGCCAAAGCAAAGCAAACACTGGCAGATTACTAAAGTATAAATACAGCACTACAACATACACGAGAGAGATCAACTCAGAGTGTCACTTACCTGTTCTATAATGATTCGTTCAGCTGTGGTTTGAAGCGTACGCTGAGAAAATGCTGTTTTTCTTTCCTAAGTTATTATGCGGTCTCCATCGCCATCTTCTGGCTGAACGTCAACCGTCTTTGCTCTTCTCAGTATGACAGGCTGATGGCCGCTGACGCGCTGAATCGTGCTTATAAATAAACTGCATAGTTGCATTCTCGTACATGATGTTGTCCAACAGCTGCAATATTCGTCAAACTGTAGTCCTCTGCTTGCCACTCGTGTGGGCGGAGTAATACACAAGGGTGAGGAGGCTGTACGAGTGCTGATATTTAAAATCTCACAGCTGTCAGCCAATCAGATTTGAGAACCAGACAGAACTGTATTGCATTGTTATTTGTAACTACGCAGAAAACTCATTTAGTTGCGTAACTCATCAAGTGATCTCGAGTAAACAACTGAGTAACACTCAATTATTGTGTAAATTATAAAAAGTTTTTAATCGCATCACTTTAAACTCATTTTGACTGAATAAAAAGGATCAAATTGAATTCGTAAGATGGAAGATTTGTCGACACTGACAAAATAAGGTGAATTTAATATTTTATGCAGTGGTGTATTTTATTACTGTTTGATTCTTCACATGATTTAGTTTATAATGCTAAAATGGTCTTATTTTTCTTCTGTTAATAGTCGTAGTTTCATAAATAATAGTAATAAAGCTCACACTGTTTATGGATGACCGCGTTCCTTCAGTGCATTTGGAGGTAAAACCGAATGTTCTTTCCTCTCTCCATAGATATGTGTAATGCGTCAAACCTGCGCTCCCGCTCTCTGTCAGGGACGGGTCGATCTCTGGTGGGCTCGTGGCTCAAACTGAACAGGAAAGAGGAGTATTTTCTGCTGTATTCACATCTCACCTACGTGACTCTTCCTCTGCATCGCATCACCACAGGTACAGCACGACGCAACTCCAGACAAACACTTCAATGATGCTGCTTTAGGTCATGTATTTACTAACAGTAACTAATGATTCGGTTCAAATGTTTTAAAGATGTTAAAAGTTTACTAAAATTTACAATTTTGTACAAGTCGTGCTTGTTAACAAGAACTAAAGGCCCTAATATACTTATGAGAGCTAATATACTTATGAACTGAAATGGCATCATTTTGGACAAAATCCACCTAAAACGTAGTTAGTTTTTGAATTTGGTTCAGTGCGGGATGTATTTTGGGGCATTTGCTAAATATCGATATTCTCGTGCTTAATTGGGTTTAAGTCAGGGCTTTGGCTGGGCCATTCAAGAACAGTCACAGAGTTGTTGTGAAGCCACTGCTTCGTTATTTTAGCTGTGTGCTTAGGGTCATTGTCTTGTTGGAAGGTAAACCTTCGGCCCAGTCTGAGGTCCTGAGCAGGTCCTGGGGAGCTGCAATGATGGTTGACTTTCTACAACTTGTTCCCATCTCCCGACTGCATCTCTGGTGATCTTTGGGTTCTTTACCTCTCTCACCAAGGCTCTTCTCCCTGATAGCTCAGTTTGGCCGGACGGCCAGCTCTAGGAAGGGTTCTGGTCGTCCCAAGTGTCTTCCGTTTAAGGATTATGGAGGCCACTGTGCTCTTAGGAACCTTAAGTCCAGCAGAACGTTTTTGTAACCTTGGCCAGACATGTGCCTTGCCACAAATCTGTCTCTGAACTCTTCAGGCAGTTCCTTTAGAGCGTCTAAATACTTATGACCATGTGATATTTGTTTTTTTTATTCATTCAATTATTTTCTGCCGCTTTTCCGTGGCTGGGTCGCTGGGGCAGCAGTCTTAGAACCCCATACTTCCCTCTCCCCAGACATTTCCTCCAGCTCCACAAGGGGTATGCCGAGGTGTTCCCAGGCCAGCCGAGAGACATAGTCCCTCCAGCGTGTCCTGGGTCTTCCCTGAGGCCTCCTCCCGGTGGGAGATGCCTGGAACACCTCCCTAGGTAGGCGTCCAGGAGGCATCTGAAACAGATGCCCGAGCCACCTCAGCTGACTTCTCTCGATGTGGAGGAGCAGCAGCTCTACACCGAGCTCCTCCCGGGTGGCAGAGCTCCTCACCCTATCCACAAGAGTGCGCCCTGCCACCCTGCGAGGGAAACTAATTTCGGCCGCTTGTATTTGAGATCTTGTCCTTTCGGTCATGACCCAAGGTGAGAGTAGGTGTGTAGATTGACGGGTAAATTGTGAGCTTAACCTTTCGGCTCAGCTTCTTCTTTACCACAACGGACCGGTACATTGACCGCATTAATGCTGCCGCTGCACCAATCCGCCTGTCAATCTCACGCTCCATCCTTCCCTCACTCGTGAACAAAACCCCAAGATACTTGAACTCCTCCACCTGGGCTAAGGAATTTCCTCCAACCTGGAGATGGCAAACCCCCTTTTTCCAGTGGAGCACCATGACCTCGGACTTGGAGGTGCTGATTTTGATCCCAGCCACGTCACACTCGGCAGCAAACCGCCCCAGAGCATGCTGAAGGTCCATGTTCGATGAAGCCAACAGAACAGTTTTCCTGTTTTAATAAACCTGTAAAATTGTCAACAAGCCTGTGTTTTTCTGTCAGTATGGGGTGCTGTGTGTACATTGATGAGGACTAAATGATTTTAAGAAATGGCTGCAATATAACGGAGTGAAAAATGTAAGGGGGTCTGAATACTTCCCGTACCCACCGTGTATATATACACACCACCCCAACCCTACCTTCCCTGATAGTCAATGTGTAATTAGGGACACTACTTTTACCCATGTTTCTGTTAGCATATTGAAATGGTAAAAGCTAACGCTCCTCCTCCGTGGTTTCTCTTTCAGATATTCTGGAGGTCAGACAAAAGCCCATTCTGATGACATAGCATCTCCTGACATCCTCAGAGAAAACCAAGTGCCTCCTCACATCAGGCCATGAGGAACTGCCACCCGCCGTCCGGACAAACACAACCAAAAATAAACGCTCGACAGCGGACGAGAAGAGGAGAAGCCAACAAACTGCATCAAGAAGTGCCTCTTCCAGCTCCCGGACTCCAGACCTGCGCTGCAAGAAACGTCATTCGTGCGACGAGTTTTCGTCTAGTTCATAGTACAAATATCTAAAACTCCTCAAATTAAGAAGCTTTTTCAGGACAAGCTGAAAAAAATAGTTTAATTTCAGAAATAAAAGTTTTTCCTTAAAACAAGCAAAATAATCTTAAAGGAAAAACTCTTTATTTTGACGTATTATTTCTAAAACAAGCCTTCTTGATTGAAGAATCTCTTGATATTTGGACTAGAAACGAGACGAAAACACAAAGTACGAAATTCTGCAGTGTAAGGCTAAAGTGGCGCTCCACTGTATGGTGAAAAGGGAAGCGAAACACAGTAAACCAGTGTGGTTCTTGTAAATACACTGCTGCTTACACACTCAGTGAGACATGCCGACCTTCAGCCCTCCCCCTCCACAGACAGCTGGTGTTTTGGTGTATGGTCTGTTTTTCCAAAGGACGTTTCCTCGCAGCTCTAGGCCTTAAACACAGCGCTAACCAGCTAACACATGACTTTTCTGATTGCTGAATGAAGATGTCCAGCAAACGTTCTCCATGATCTACTAGTGAAGGTGACGTCTCTTTTGACGCTGGCTATTAATGATTGTCTGTCTTAGAGGTTCTGTCTTGTTTCTAGGCTAAATGTCTAAACATTCTTAAATGGACAGTTAACCAAAGCCCTAACCTTAACCTACTTAACCAAAAACAAGACACTTCTGTCATCATTTACTTGTGTCACTCATGTTTGTTTCTTTCTTCTGCCGAACACTATAAATGAGATGTTTTGAATAATGTTGGAAACCGGTAACTATTGACCTCTATTGTATTTTGTTTTCTACAATGGAAGTCAATGGTTACCGGTTTTTAGCTTTCTTTAAAACACCTAATTTTTCTGAAAGAAACTCATAAAGGTTTGGAAACACTTGAGGGAGAGTAAATAGTGCGTACATTTTTGGTGAACTATCCTTTTAAATCAGGAAACATGTTCTGAATGAGCACACATTTGTGCAAAAATAAGTGTCTCTTTAAAAAAACAAACACAAACGCACACCTGCTTAATAGTCTCTACTAGTCTTGAACACCTTTTTTTAGTTGGATCAGCCGTGTTTGATTGGGGTTGGAGCAAAACTGTGCAGAGCTGCAGCCTTGCAGGAATCTAGTTTGAGACTTATGATCTAAACATTCTTAAATGGACAGTTAACCAAAGCCCTAACCTTAACCTACTTAACCTTAACCAAAAACAAGACACTTCTGTCATCATTTACTCGTTCTTGTTTCAAACACGTTTGAGTTTCTTTCATCTGTCGGACACTAATATAGATGTTTTGCAGAATGTTGGAAACCATTGACTATTGTATTTTGTTTTCTACAATGGAAGTCAATGGTTACCGGTTTTTAGCTTTTTTTTAATCATCAAATTTTTGTGAAAGAAACACTTGTTTTCTGGAATCAAGATTATCTTGATATTTTTACTCGTCCAGAAAATTAGTCCAGATTTAATGGGGGTAGTTCACTCAAAAATGAAGATTCTCTCATTTTCTCACTCTTATTTGAGTTTCTTTCTTCTGACGGACACTAAATGAGATATTTTAAAGAATGTTTGCAAACCGGTAACCATTGACTTCCTTTTTTGTTTTCTACAATGGAAGTCAATGGTTACCGGTTTTTAGCTTTCTTTAAAACACCTAATTTTTGTGAAAGAAACTCATAAAGGTTTGGAAACACTTGAGGGAGAGTAGGTAGTGCGTACATTTTTGGTGAACTATCCTTTTAAATCAGGAAACATGTTCTGAATGAAAAAATAAGTGTCTCTCTAAAACAGATCAAATAAATGTAAATAATTTTGCCTGTTTTAGAAGAGAAAACTTGATTAATTGTTCTGAAAACAAGACGCTTGATGTTTTTATTTTAATATCTTGATAAAATATGTTACTCATCTAGAAAATTGGTCCTGATTTAAAGGGATAGTTCACTCAGAAATGAAGATTCTCATTTTCTTTCTTCTGTTGAACACTAAAGATGTTTTGAGGAATGTTGGAAACCGCTAACCATTGACCTCTATTGTATATCTTTTTCTACAATGGAAGTCAATGGTTACCGGTTTTAGTATTTTCTATGGTAGCCGATAGGTGCCAGCAACCATCATATTTCGAAATATCTTCCTTTGTGTGAAGGTTTAAAACCACATGAGGGAGGAAAAAAAATCCTGAGGTAATGCGAGTCATTTACCAACAGCAGTCAGAGATTTACAATTGACGTTTACACAAACATACACCTTCATAAACAAAAAGAAAATAAATAAAAAATACAGTTATTAAAAACTATATTTAATATTATATAAAAATAAAATATTTAAACATTAAGTGTCTAGATATTTCAAGTTATCCAAGATGTTTCTCTCAACGTTTTCATCTACAGAAATCATGCTTCATTTTTAGCGAACTGTCCCTTTAAGAATCTGTAAACACGTGGACTAGACAGAAGACAGCCAAACCTCGACGCGATGAAGTGATGTTTTGCAGTGGCAGCAGCAGCACCTGAGCACAGTTCCTGGAAACACTCCGTCCACAAAGACACTTTAAAGTCCTTAAAAGTGACACTCGGCCACCCAGCAGACGTTGCGTTTTTAATGTTGATTCATTTGTGAGTGCTTGAGCCCCGCTCGTGTGTTTCCGCTGAGCGTCGCTGTTGAAAACTCTCTTGCACTAAAGGGCTTTTGGAGTTGAACGCGTGAAGCCAACCCAAAGTGTCAGTATTATTAATATTATTTCTTTTGTTTTGTGCGCGCGCGCGCGCGTGTGTGTGTGTTAGCTGAATGTAAACTGATTCGACAGCTTTAATACTCATTTGATATTTCAGAGGCAGTTTTGCCTGCAGCGTTTTGAAACTTGTTCAGATTGTTTTACGACTGTAGTCTTCTCATCTTCGCTTTAGGTTAAGCTTCTTCATCTGAAGGCTTTTTAACGCTTTACACGCGCTTTTGTATTTAGTGGTAATTCAGCAGTATATGTGCATGGTTTCATATTTATGTTGGTTTATATATATATATATATTTGTGTGTGTATAAACGAAACACTTTTCTGTACATCTTTCTGAAATACACATTATTTAAAAAAAGCTGTTGTTGAAATTTATTTCATGGGGTGTTGTGGGATATTCACTTCACCTTTATTTCTACAGAGCTTTTACAATGTAGATTGTGGCAAAGCAGCTTCACAGAGAAGATTATAGTGAATTGAAACTGCTTCAGTCCAGTTTTCAGAGTTTAGTTCAGGTCAGTGTGGTTTAATTTTCACTGCTGAAAGTCCAAACACTGAAGAGCAAATTCATTGATGCGCAGCTCCACAAATCTCAAACCAAGCAAGCCGGTGGTAACATATCGCACAAGATCTTGGACAATACCCTATTAATATACAGGGAATGCAGTATTATTAGGCAAGTTGTATTTTTGAGGATTAATTTTATTATTGAACAACAACCATGTTCTCAATGAACCCAAAAATCTCATTAATATCAAAGCTGAATATTTCTGGAAGTAGTTTTTAGTTTGAGCTATTTTAGGAGGATATCTGTGTGTGCAGGTGACTATTACTGTGCATAATTATTAGGCAACTTAACAAAAAACAAATATATACCCATTTCAATGATTTATTTTCACCAGCGAAACCAATATAACATCTCAACATTCACAAATATACATTTCTGACATTCAAAAACAAAACAAAAACAAATCAGTGACCAATATAGCCACCTTTCTTTACAAGGACACTCAAAAGCCTGCCATCCATGGATTCTGTCAGTGTTTTGATCTGTTCACCATCAACATTGCGTGCAGCAGCAACCACAGCCTCCCAGACACTGTTCAGAGAGCTGTACTGTTTTCCCTCCTTGTAAATCTCACATTTGATGATGGACCACAGGTTCTCTATGGGGTTCAGATCAGGTGAACAAGGAGGCCATGTCATTAGTTTTTCTTCTTTTAGACTCTTTCTTGCCAGCCATGCTGTGGAGTACTTGGACGCGTGTGATGGAGCATTGTCCTGCATGAAAATCATGTTTTTCTTGAAGGATGCAGACTTCTTCCTGTACCACTGCTTGAAGAAGGTGTCTTCCAGAAACTGGCAGTAGGACTGGGAGTTGAGCTTGACTCCATCCTCAACCCGAAAAGGCCCCACAAGCTCATCTTTGATGATACCAGCCCAAACCAGTACTCCACCTCCACCTCGCTGGCGTCCGAGTCGGACTGGAGCTCTCTGCCCTTTACCGATTCAGGTACGGGCCCATCCATCTGGCCCATCAAGACTCACTCTCATTTCATCAGTCCATAAACCCTTAGAAAAATCAGTCTTGAGATATTTCTTGGCCCAGTCTTGACATGTCAGCTTGTGTGTCTTGTTCAGTGGTGGTCGTTTTTCAGCCTTTCTTACCTTGGCCATGTCTCTGAGTATTGCACACCTTGTGCTTTTGGGCACTCCAGTGATGTTGCAGCTCTGAAATATGGCAAAACTGGTGGCATCTTGGCAGCTGCACGCTTGACTTTTCTCAGTTCATGGGCAGTTATTTTGCTCCTTGGTTTTTCCGCACGCTTCTTGTGCCCCTGTTGACTATTTTGAATGAAACGCTTGATTGTTGGATGATCACGCTTCAGAAGCTTGGCAATTTTAAGATTGCTGCATCCCTCTGCAAGATATCTCACTATTTTTGACTTTTCAGAGCCTGTCAAGTCCTTCTTTTGACCCATTTTGCCAAAGGAAAGGAAGTTGCCTTATAATTATGCACACCTGATATAGAGTGTTGATGTCATTAGACCACACCCCTTCTCATTACAGAGATGCACATCACCTAATATGCTTAATTGGTAGTAGGCTTTCGAGCCTATACAGCTTGGAGTAAGACAACATGCATAAAGAGGATGATGTGGTCAAAATACTCATTTGCCTAATAATTCTGCACTCCCTGTATAATTAATAGTCAAATTGAATAATTAATATTTTCTGAGTGTACACAATTTACATCTGATTAGTACTCCAGCTGGAATGTTTTGTTCCTGCTATTCAATGAATCGTCTTGTGATTTCAGTAAACAAGACCTCATTATGACATACTTTATGAAAAAAAAAAGAAAAGACAATTCATCTAGATCAGAGATGCCCAAACTTGGGCCCGTGGGCCAAAGTTGGCACATGGTAACCTTTTGGCCTGTTTCCACTTACTGGTACAGTACTGATCGGTAAGGGTCACCTTTATCAGGCTTGCGGTTCCACTGCCAAAAAGGTACCATTGGTACCCTTGGAAAAGATCAGATGTCAGAAGCACTTCAATACGCACAATATCATCAGCTCAAGAAGTTTGTTATTCCGAATATAGACGCACACGTGCACTCTCTGGAGAAAGTGAAACCTCTCCCGCTTTTAGACGGGCTCGTAAAACAACAAGAGGACCAACGCAATCTCACGTAGGCATGGGACGATAACCGTTTTCAAGGTATACTGCAGTTTGGAAAAGTCGAGGTTTTAAAACCGCAAACGTTTTCTGTAATACCGTTCCTAAAGGTATGTGTACGATTTTTTTGTTTACTTTTTTGTTTTGTTTTTTAGGAAAAAATATCCAAAGATGCCGTTTTAAATCGTGAAGAAAAATTTTTGAAAGTTTTTGAGATAATGAAGACGGCAGAAATCAATTAATCATTTAAATTATTTAGCCTGACATGTTTACTGTTACAAACTATTATAAATAACAAAAAATAAAATATATTGTTTTCAAAAAGAAGAAAAAAGTAGTAGTAATATATATTTTAGAGCAGTAAACACAATACCAAGAAACCGTGATATTTTTATCCAAGGTTATCATACCGTCAGAATCTTATACCGGCCCATGCCTAATCTCACGGCAATTCGCGTGAAATGCGAAAGTTGACGCACGACCCTGCGTTTCCGGTCTGACGCATTCGCGTGTGTATGAATGGAAGTCTATGGGGAGAAAAGTCCAGCGTGACTGCAGCTTAAATTGTACAAATTAGTACGATTTGCTCATCACCCAATGACTGTTGGGTTTAGGGGCGGAGTTGGGTGCCACGCCTCCTTTTTAAATTCGTACATTTTCGTACGACTCAACTCGTACGAATTAGCCACTAAACTGACAAAACGTAAAATACCATGAGATCAGGCTGACAGGACACGGCAGATTTTGTCGTTGGCTTTGTGGCTGTTCATCAATATGACGACAAGGTTTGTTTGAGCTCGGGTCGACCATGGCTCGTTATTATATATATGTATATATTATTACGGTGTAATGTCTCGGCTGTGTATTTAAAAATGGCAGTTTCTTTCTTTTCATTCTCCTGCTTGTGCATAAGCGAGTGTCGTATCTCTGTAAACCAATAGCGTTCAGCTGCGCGTCTGGCTCCGCCTTTTGGTACCCTTTTGTGGTACAAAATCTACTTTAATTTGTTCCAATAAATAATAACAATAATAACGTGTGTGGAGAATCTCCCTTTTCTCTATCCCAGCATACTTTCACTCTACTGAAGATATAAAGGAAAAGAAAACTGTCGTCTTTTATTCGCGGCTCAACAAAGCTGATCTTTTACATTTCCAAAAGATAAACAAATAATACTGACATGAAAACCTGTTTAGCCTAAATCGTCAGGAGAGGGTGAGGCCAAAAGAACAAACAAAACAAACGCTTTCTAAATAGCGAAAAAGGCCTACTACATGACATTCCCAGGTACGTTATTCCCAGATAACATCCGCTAAATTACAGGATCATCCTGGAAAAGTCCAATCATCTAGACCTTCAGAAAATGCGTTCACGTCCATATTTATACGGTTATGCGTTTATGCTTATGCACTGTTTTTGACCGTTTGGTGCCATCTTATGACTGAATAAT
Organism: Danio tinwini; assembly: GCA_903798205.1. NCBI lineage: Eukaryota > Metazoa > Chordata > Actinopteri > Cypriniformes > Danionidae > Danio > Danio tinwini. Next base: position 1,279,242 of record CAIGQZ010032134.1, read on the forward strand.
TAGTGTATGGAATATTCAGTAGTTTAGTCAGCTTTACATTAAACTACAGGTATCAAACTATTACCGTGCAGATCAATGTTATGTGTCTGATTATTTTGGTGGCAACAGTGGTGTAGTCCTTGCTATAAGCACGTGTACTCTTTAGGTTTGGGTATTACGACTTCTGAGGGTCAATAATTGCTTGTGTGCCCTCTGTATACTCACTCGTTTTGCTGATTAGCCTTCTCTTATTTACGTGTATTCGCGTCCCCTTTAGCTGTATACCAAATGTCTTTTAACTCGCATCTAAATTTGTTGCAGTTGGTGCATGTTTGTTTAACTTGCGCAATCCCCGCCCCCCTGACGAGCGCAAATTTTCGTGAGGTTTTCGGAGACCACGACAATTCAACTGAATGAGGTCTCGCTGAAACATTCAGGTAAGCTTATAAAACAGCATGGGCTTCGCTTTAGCTCTCCTTTATTTCTATTCGGCCCCCTTAAAAGTTTTGCGATTAGATCATGAACTGTACACTACTAAATGATCACCTCAGTCTCCTTTAATTGATATGAAAACGGCGGCATGAGAATTCCGCCGCTCCGCTTTCAGGGTAAAGTCTAGATTGGATATGCGGCCGGCCGGAAGTGCCATATGCACATTAATATAGCAGAATTTTGTTATGACACTCTACAACATTAATTAATATTCGACAGCACTGTGATGGTGGAGTTTAGGGTTTGGGGGGAGGGGGAGGCGTTAAAAAATACAATTTATTGGGTAATTTGATAGATAACATAAATAATATTCGGTACGACTACTGTTTTTAGGTTACTGTGACGGTTGGGTTTAGGGTTGGGGCGGGGGTAGACGATAATAAAATACAATAAATGGGAAATTTAATAAATAACGTAAATAATTCTCTTTAACTTCCGGCCGCAAACGTATCTGTTCTAGCAACAACCCGTTTTTTTCAGCTCGTTTTTTATCAGCAAATCGCAGCTGAGCAGAGCAGAAGGTGTGAGTTTATCGATAATATCTGCAGTTTTTTACTACAGCGCACTTGTATCACTTGTACCCCAACGGGTCATGGAGGAGCAATCGGGTTTCCCCAACGCAATCTCACGGCAATTCGTAACTTTTTGATTTAGTGGCTAATTCATGAGTTCATACAATCTAATTCGTACAACTTAGTATGATTTGCACATCACCCAATGACAGTTGGGGTTAGGTGCCACGCCTCCTTTTTAAAATCGTACGTTTTCATACGACTCAACTCGTACGAATTAGTCACTAAACTGACAAAACGTAAAATACTTGCGTTTCCCCGTGAGATCAGGCTGGTTTCCCCGTCTACTGTTTCCTCGGCGCTCACCTCATCATCAAAGCTGTTTACTCCAGCGACCATGCAACTCCTCACCAACAGTTCGCTCTGTACATTTCAAAATGAACTATGATTATAAAACACATTACAGTGCATGTGGCATTAAACTATGGCATACGTTCATGCACAGGATTAAACACAGTGACAGAACCACTCAGTGAACGTACTCATTTTAACTGCATACCAGTTGTACTGCATATCATAAGCGTTGTATCGTATTATTTTTTATTATGACTTCTATCATGATAGTGAAATATGTAAAATAGCCTGTTCATATTTATGCTATTTTGAATTTTAAAAAATTATTTTTAAGTTTTATTTATTGAATACATGGAAAAGATTATTGAATATAGACAGTGATTTGTTCCACAGGTGTGTTGAGCCTATTTGCCTCATTGAGAACTCAAATGGCTACGCCTGTCTATACAATACAGTGAAATACTTCTAGTGTAGTATACAACCCTACCATATTAATGGGCCCACACAAAATCTGCGCAGGCAGAATTCTGCAGATTTTAGCCCATCATTAATTCTGTTTAAATGTGTGTAAATCTAAATTTGTTCAGTTTTTAAATTAATTACAGTAATATTATTGACTAATATAAAAAAGTTCATCTGATTTATGTACAACGCAGTTAGTACAGTAATATTTTCAGTCTTTTAGTAGATATATTATATGAGAGACTTGCTTTGTTTACCAAATAATGTGAATCTAATTGGATTTGCATTTTAAACATTAAATAAAAGTTAAAAAGACGTTATTTTTTATTTGACATATTAAGGTTTTAGCTGTGATACTCCCAAAATAATTCAGCAGAAAACCACAGACTTTTACCAAAATTCCCAAAAGAAATAGCAAAAGATTCCGTCTGGCCCCTCATATTAGTCAAACATTATTAAGTGTATTACACTATATATAACACTAAAAACGATGAGGCAAAGACAACTCATAAATCGCGTAACATAGTATACAATAGCGACAGCAGAAGACAGACTCCTATAGCTTGGTTTAAAACAAGCATGCACGAATGTGACAATCAAACATAATAGCTGACTGATGTTTAAAGGAACCCATTAAATGTAAAGTACTTAGCCAGTAAAGAAAGTTAAAACGCCGTCTTTCTGTGCCTTATTGAGTTAAATAAAAGTGAACTAAATTGTTGTAACTATCTTGATTGACTCTTTTTTTTTTCAATATTAAAATTATTAAATATGCTACATACTGTTGCTCATTTGAGTTTTTGGAGGAGTGTGCTTTGCTTTTGTTTTCCTGATTTTATTTTTATTTTCAATCTACAGTTTAACGACATACAGTACTTGATATGGCTTTCTTGAAACACGATTTTCTTGTACAGTATTTTAATTTATTTTAAAAGTCCCTTTAGAGTTAAACAGTTGGGTTTTACCACACAGCTTAATATACGCAGCCAATATAGACAGTGATTTGTTCCACAGGTGTGTTGAGCCTATTTGGCTCATTCAGAACTCAAATGGCTACGCCTGGTCTATACAATACAGTGAAATACTTCTAGTGTAGTATACAAACCTACCATATCAGTAGGCCCACACGAAATCTGCGCGCGCAGAATGGGGGGCACTATTTGCTAAACATAAATCATTGAATAGGACTATTAGCATCTCCCTTTAAGTGTTTATTTCTTTTCTTTTTAAATGGATAGTTTTTCCCCCAACCATTGACTTACTTTGGCATAGTATTTGTTTTTCCTTTCGTGGAATAGTTACAGGTAGCTGATGTTTTATTTATATATATATATATATATATATATATATATATATATATATATATATAAAACATTGACTTTCGTCGTTTCTATGCCTACTTTAAAATTTGGGTTGGGTGTATTAGTACACCACTGGGTGACAAGTAGCCGTGTTTTAAGAGGAATAATATACATTAGGCCAGTCGTTCTAGCCTACTATCATGCCAGGCTTCTCAGCAGACATTGTGTAAAGGGCTTTATGTTAGCCGTAAAGTACATCCAGGGGGCTGTTATCGCAAAAAACCCCCAAAAAAACAGACAGGTTTATTTGAAGCACAAGTGGAGCACTGTTGTATAAGACTAAAGAGCTTCATTCTGTGAAAACAACCATCCTGGATGTACTCATAATCTCGATTGTTACCCTGCTGAAAAATCCAGCTTAAACCAGCCTAAGCTGATTTGCTGGTCGACCAGCCTGGTTTTAGAGGGGTTTTGGCCATTTCCAGCCTGGTCTTAGCTGGTCAGGCTGAGAGTTGACTAGCTAAAACCGGCTTGACCCGCCAAAACCAGCTATGTCCAGCTTAAACCAGGCTAGTTTTAGCTGGTCATTTTCCAGCCTGACCAGCTAAGACCAGGCTGGAAATGGCCAAAACCCCTCTAAAACCAGGCTGGTCGATCAGCTAAAAATAGCCAACCAGCTTTGGCTGGTTTAAGCTGTTTTTTTCAGCAGGGTACTCAGCTACTTTGCCACAAAACATGAAAAACAAAACATTGTTCTGAGCTATAATTGTGTATTATTTCTTAAATTAAATGTATACACTAACCTGCGCATTATTCAGTCACAAGATGGCGCCAACGTCAAAACCTGCAGCGGGGCAGACACGTGAATGTATTCACTGACGGTCAAGGTGATTGGAAGTTCCCCCCACAAGTCCCGAACCAAGCAAGAAAGCGAGGGGGGGGAGACAACCATTTCTCCTCTGGCCAAACTTCTTGTGCGGAGCTGCAGTCTAGGAGCTGGAGAACGCTGGACGTCCATCATGGAGAAGCTGCAGGTGAGAGTAGGTCACCGGCAGGTGTTCAGGATGGCCCACTGGATCAGTGCGGAGACTCGTCTCTCACTGGGGTCTTATAGGAACATACCGGTCATGACTGACCAATCAGAATAGAGTATTCCAATTACTTCTGATAACATTACAACACAGGCTACATTAAACACTAGCACTAGTAATAACTAGTGATGTGCGGATCGATACTAAAATATCGATATATCCGATAACAGCTTTGTATGTTCTAAAATAGATTATCTACTACCAAAATATCGATATTTCAATAATTTGGACCAAATATGTAGTTTATTGGAAATAGAAATACAGCGGAAAGTAACCAGTTACCCTAGTTTCTCTTAATAATGCCAACTTAGTCGGAACTACTTGTTCTTTCGCCTGCCAAGTCACGTGCGTAATATGGAACTGTACAACTGCAGAGCCACTCAGTCCGCTAGCACATGTTGTTCATGAGTGGAGCTACTTCACTTCCATAAACTCAAACCATGCGGTTTGTGACACGTGTAACAAAACAGTGAGGTACTGTGGTAATACATGTAAATCACAAGACAGAATATGACAACGTCATGACTAAACGGTAAGCAGAGGAGGAAAGGAGAAGCACAGGTGCTGCTAGGGCGAGACATAGTCCTTCTGTGCAGCGGGCAGGCACTATCCAGGTACAGAGGGAGAAAATATGTGGCTGTATTTTGAGGTCTTGGGTTTTTGTGACAATGATAAAACAACAGAAGAAGGTTCAAAACACTTTCAAGGGAACCAGATTAACATGTCACTAAACGTAGAAGTGTGAATGTTTTTTTAAGATGATCAGGCAGGAGTTTTAAGACATGCTCAGATGCTGTCAATAAATATGTAAGTTGGCTCTTTTTTTGTATGATATACATGACTTAATAATATAGGCTTTGCTAACATTATGTATATATATATATATATATATATATATATATATATATATAAATGCAATAAAAACATGTACCATCAGACCATCTCTCCTCTCCCCCAAACTGCCAAACATCAGTTTCAATGGTGCCAGCAGTGAAAATCTTGGGCTGTGGACAATGTGAAACATGTATTGTCCTCTGATGAGTCCACCTTCACTGTCTTTCCCACATCTGGGAGAGTTACGGTGTGGAGAAGCCCCAAAGAAGCGCACCACCCAGACTGATGATGCCCAGAGTGAAGCATGGGGACGGATCATTGATGGTTTGGTCTGCAATATCATGACATTTCCCAAGACCAGGGATTCTCAACCGGTGGGCCTCAGCGATTCTGCAGGTGGGCTGCAAGATGAACTTAATTATTGTAGGCTACTATAGTTAATTATAAATAATTATAAAAATGACTGGCGTAATGGCATTTCTCGTTTTATTTCATTCTTTGTTGCAAAAAACGCTGCTAATAATTTTGACCTTAAAATGGTTTTTAAAAAAATTAAAAGCTGCTTTTATTGTAGCCGAAATAAAACAAATAAGACTTTCTTCAGATGAAAAAATATTATCAGACATACTGTGAAAATTTCCTTGCTCGGTTAAACATCATTTGGGAAATATTTACAAAAGGAAAACAAATTGAAAGGGGGGGATAATAATTCTGACTTCAACTGTGTTGTCGCAGTTGATTTCCAAACATACGTTGCTCTGGGTACGTTTTGTTGCACGTTTTAGATGACGAAGCCACTAGAGGGCGCTATATATATATATATATATATATATATATATATAT
>CAIGQZ010032134.1:1387420-1408272 GCA_903798205.1 Danio tinwini
ATAATAATAAAATAAATACACATATTAATAAATAATAATAAAATAAATATAATAAAAACAAATAAATAAATAATAATAAAATAAATAAAATAAAACAAATACACAAATTAATAAAGTAAAATGAATACACATAATAATAAATAATAATAAAATAAAAATAAATACACATATATAAATAATAAAATAAATAAAATTAAATAAACACAATTTAATAAATTAATAAAATAATTACACATAATAATAAATAATAATACAATTAAATAAATAAACATTAATAAATAATAATAAAATAAATTATAAAAACAAATTATTAAATAATAATAAAATAAATAAAATAAATACACATATTAATAAATAATAAAATAAATATAATAAAAACAAAAATTAATAAATAATTATAAAATATATACACAAATTGATAAATAATAATTAAGTACACATTAATAAATAACAAAATAAAAACACAAATTAATAAATAATAATAAAATAAATTAAATAAAATAAATACACAAATTAATAAATAATAATACTAATATAAAAAGCAAAAAAAAAGTCTTTTAAAGGGGGTGGGGCGTGTCAGATAGTAGAGAGCATTTGATTAGTCAGAATATTTCATGACTCTTGCACTACCGCTGACCACTTACCTCTCTATAGACGTCTTATGTGTGTTTCCTGCGTTTGGCTCATCATATGTTTGGCTTGTCTTTGACAGATGCTGGGAGCCCTCACCGCGATCCCTATAAAGGTGCCTCACATCAGCTCTCTGCAGCGGCTGGCGGGACACGCACCCAGTCTGCTACCTCAGGTAGAGCATAACACTGCATAAACAGCAACCAGATCCCACTAATTAAAATACTTTCACTTAAAGAAATAGGAAAACAATATTAAATATGTAAATGATCCCACAGGGTTTGGGGTTTTAACAGTGGTAAAATATGTCTTCAGAAGTGTTAGACCTTTCTAATGATATATCATGATGTAATCACAAAAAATCTGATGCAAACTGTGGTGAAACTCTGGTGGGCTAACAATTCTCAACCGTATGCCAAAGACGTCTGTGGTAATCTGCTGTGGCAGATCATTTAACAAGCCATCTTTAATCTAGACATCTTAAGCCAAACTGCTGCTGTGTTTGCTGAGGGGACTGAACGTTGTGGTCTTTCTCTCTTTAGGTTAGGCCAAAGACCCTCATTCCAGACAGCCTTCCCCACAGCCCATGCCGAGAGCAGCAGTCGGGTCAGACGCTGGCCGTCCCACAGAGCCTGGCCGTGGTCAGCCCAAAAAGCCAAGGCGCATCTTTGCCAACTGCCAACAGCACCTTTAGTCACGAGAGGCTGTCCAATGGGCAGGAGGAGAGCACCTCGTCGCCTTTATATGCGCAGGGCATCTCCACAGCCGCCAGCAGTCCAGGGGTGGCGTACGCCATCATCTCCGCGACCTCGCCAGCAGCACATGGGGTTTCAGGAGTCGCCGAGGCCATTAAGGTCCAACCGCTGATTTTCAGCCCAGACAGCAAGGTCAGAAAATTACCCACTGCACTAATGATTATGCTGAACTAGTTTTGAACGTTCTTGATGATGTCACCGTCACTAAGGATGGGTATCATTCAAAGATTTTCAACACCAGTACCGATACTTGAATTTGATACTGATTCCTTAATGATACTTTTATGGATGGCAATTTGAAAATGTTTGTTTTGACGAGATTACATAATGCATATGCTTTTTTCCCCCCCAGAGTCAAACTCATAAAAGCACCAAGAAACAAAGCGTGATCAAATGGTAGATCAATCCAAATAAGTACACTCAAGCTCTTTATGAAAACGTGCCCAGCATACCTGCCAAAATTTGTCTCTGAAAATCTGGGAGAGGGGGAGGGCGGGGTGGGTGAGCAGAGCAACCAGAAGGGGTGCCTGGTCTGTCGGCGATCCGGGGGTGTTACGCCCCATTTACAGAGCAGGGGCGTCAGCTTCAATGCTTCTTATTCACTTTGAACTGCATTGTGGATCCGTCTGCGCCACTTTAGTGGCATTGATCGCTGCAGAATTTGAGACTTTCTCAACTTTTCAAGTGCCGACGGAAGCACCAGCCAATCAGATCACTGTATGCAAATACACCGGTTCAGATAGTAGCCGATTGCTGACTAATTTTATTGGCTGACGCTGCTATGACGATCGCGTCAGCCCCAACTTCAGACACGCCCTCTGTCAAGCGTTGACGCTGAAGCCCCGTGTGAATGGGGTGTTACAGATTGTACCAATTACCTGAGGACTGGGGGAAGGGGTTGAAATTCCGGGAGTTTTCTGGGAGGAATGACAAACCGGTAGGTGGGTCTAAAATACGGGAGACTCCTGGGAAAAACGGGAGTGTTGGCAGGTATGGTGCTATGTTTTTGCGGAATGTGAAATACGTTGCTCCGTTGTTTCCCTGCAGTTTGTGTTGACAAATCCACTAGAGGCCACTGTCTACATTTGAAAATCTCAAATGCATTACTGGACTGTGTTACATCTTTCTTGTAGGCTTCCATGAGAAGGTGGTACCACCTTGAGTTCAACTGACCTAAACTCTTCCCTAAACCCAACCGGTAGTGTTTTCAAAAGCACGGAGCATAATTTTTTAATGATTTTACATTGCTTTAATCTGTTATGTGAAACTGTTTTTCACCGAACTCGAAAACGGCCATTCCACATCCCAAGTACAAGTCCAAGTACACCGTACAAGGTGAGCTACTGAGCAAACTGACCACAGCAGAAAAGTTGTCCATATGGAGACAAACGCATTAGATTACAAATCATAGAAGCTTTTAAAGCATTTTGTGCTTTTTATTCAGTGCCGTGCAAAGAACTGCATGAAATTACTTTTTTCTTACTTAATAATATGTCCCTATAAGTGTCAGTAACTTAGCTTTACCATCAAACTGCATATGTTGAAGCACTTTTTTTGTGTTTTCGCAACAAATCATAGCCTGAGAAACGTATTTCCAATGAGTCTCTGTTGAAATAAGTCCAAATAGGTTTCAGTTAAACATTTATGTCAAGTTTACTGCTGAAGGGCGCAGGTGTTTTCCTCGCGCAGATCTATGGCTGCGTCCGAAACCGCCTACTACTCAGTAGGTACTGCATTTGAATTTAAACGTACGACTCGGCCGTTAGAAAAGTACGTTCTATACAGTATTAATGGGAGAAGTATGAATGGAATTCGGACATACTACATTCGCCATTTTGTCATGGTCACATGACCTACCTGCGTCATTTATGTCGCTTTACTCCCATTCATGAATTCTCTCGCGGGGCATCATGGGATAGCGCAGCATGCATGGGATGCGCACTTCAGAATCTCGCCGGAAGTAGTAAGTCATCCGGGTACTTCTTGCATACTGATTTTCGAATTCTATGAATGCGGACATACTACTCGGCTCGCATACTGATTTTAGAGTACTGTATAGTATGGAAGTATGCGGTTTCGGACGCAGACTATGTTTCCATGCGTAGATTGGTTACCTCTCACAAAATTAGTGCACCTCGTGTGCCAGCATCAGTGGTTGCTCATTCGTTTTGCACTAAATCTGGTGTCATATAAACTTGGTTCACTAACACTAAAGAAAATTCCATTTTAGGTATCGAAACTTGGTAACGAATCACAAGACATTTTTTGTCAATACTCGATATTCTCAATCGGTGCCTAAAAGTAACAAACTCCATACCCAGAACTAACTATCAAAGTTTGGTAAATGATATAAAGCATGAAGAAAAGAGTGAGAAATCTGCGATAGTTCACTCAAAAAATGAAACTTCTGTAATTGTTTACTTGTTCCAAACCTGTTTGAGTTTCTTCTGTTGAATACAAAGGAGCATATTTTGACTCTTATTGACATCCCAAGTATTTGTTTTATCTACAGGGTGGGCCATTTATATGTCTACACCTTAATAAAATGGGAATGGTTGGTGATATCAACGTCCGGTTTGTGGTACATTAGTATATGTGAGGGGGCAAACTTTTCAAGATATGTGGTGATCATGGTGGCCATTTTGAAGTCGGCCATCTTGGATCCAACTTTTGTTTTTTTCAATAGGAAGAGGGTCATGTGACACATCAAACCAATTGGGAATTTCACAAGAAAAGCAATGGTGTGCTTGGTTTTACTGAACTTTATTCTTTCATGAGTTATTTACAAGTTTCTGACCACTTCTAAAATGTGTTCAATGTGCTGCCCATTGTGTTGGATTGTCAATGCAACCCTCTTCACCCACTCCTCACACACTGAGCTTCCAGTATTCGTAGTTTCAGGTGCTGCACATCTTGTATCTTCACACCATAGACAACAAAGTTAGTGGGGCCATTCTTTATCAATGGAAACCTCAAGGCCACTGGATATTTGAAATTGCTGTATGATGATGTGCTTCCCTCTTTATGCACTGAAGCTGGCACGTTCCCTGAGATTTTCCAGCAAGATGGTGCACCACCACATTATGCGTGACAAGTCCGAGCATTCCTAGATGAAGTTTCCTGAAAAGTGGATTGGTCGTCATGGGCAAGCTGAATGGCCCCCAAGATCTCCCGATCTGACCCCCTTAGACTTTTATCTTTGGGGTCATCTGAAGGCAATTGTCTATGGTGTGAAGATTTTTGATTGAACTGTCCTTTTAGGATGTTTATTGTGTGTGTCCAGGTTATAATCATCCAGCCACAGATTCCCAGCAACTCCAAGAGTTCTCCGGCGTCGCAAACCGACTTTCCTGTAAAGGAGCCGATCCCTGACCACTCAAGCCCAGCCAAAAAGGAGGAGGATCCAGAGGTACACTCACAACCAATCCTGACTAATAGCAATGGTTTGGTAAGCTTGTAAATTGAGAGCTCAGATTCAGTCTTGGAGTGGTATAGTAAGGATACACCAAAATGAAAATTGTAGATGCACTTGGCTGAAAACCAAAATCGAGAATCCCTCAAAACAATAAAATTTTATTGACCTCAAACAAGTCGAGAGGCGCCATTTACTAGCATTACACAAATGTCTTGTTGGCATGTTTAGTGGATTTAAAAAAAGTTTAGATCATTTTCCTATTTAATGCTTGACTATTCTGTGTTACATTGTGAACTAAGGTCGATTAGGTTCCTATTTCCATGCTGACATGTCCAAGAACTATATTCTCATTCTGGCGTAATAATCAAGGAACTTTGCTGCTGTACCATGGCTGCAGCAGGGGCAATGATATCACACAGCGCTTGAAAGTAGTCCCCAGCTAGGTAACTTTATAACAGTGTTGTGTAATACCAATGCGTCAGATGCTAATGGTCTAATCTCATTCCATGATTAATGCTAAGCTAAGCTAAAAATGCCTGACCAGAAGATTGACTGAATAAATTCAAAAATGGTAAAACTCCACATGTCAGCTCTGGGGGAGCTGTAAAATGTGCTTATTTTTAAATAAGACTGGAGGGTTCTTTTAATAGAAGTGCAACGTCATCCTTTATTGATGCAGTGTTTGTATTTGGTCCTTGAGACTTACAGTATGAAACAGAAGAACGCTCGCCACTTAAATGAAGTGGTACGGTGCGGTTCGGTTAGCTTTTATAGTCGTTTCTACTGTCAAATGGTACCTAAAAACAAACTGTACCGTACCACTTTTTGGGTAGCATTTGCAAAGGGTACCTAGCACAACAAAAGGGTGCTAAAAATCGGAGCAAGACGATCAACTGAAAGCTGTTGGTTTACAGAGAAATGTCAAAACAAAAAAGCGAAATTTTTAAATACACAGCCGAGACATTACATCGTAATAATATATATAATAACAAGCCATGGTCGCCCCAAGCTCAAACAAACCTTGTCGTCATCTTGATGAAGCCACAAAGCCAAGAAGAAGGGCAGAATCTACCCTGCGCACCATAGTTGTTTACAAGGCCTTTATCTTGTAGAATCTACCCTGCGCCACAGAGCGTCATCTGATTAGTTTCGTTTTAAATAGCCTGTGAATGTGCATTTGGTGTGCGATACTTTCAACTGTCCGCATCCGGTGTGTGACGCCCTGAAGGGTTTGTATGTGTTTAAATATGTTCATTTATTTATATATTTTATATAAATCGCAGACGTTGCAGTAGGCTATTTTGCCTTATAACTTATCTGCAGTTATAATCAAATCACGTTCATAGAAAACTTAGTAATGAACATTTATACTCAAATATTTATACATATAAAGCATCTGTTTAGTGAGAAGTGCTTCTCATATGATATGTAAACGACCCGTACAGCTTTACTGTAGACATTTCCTCAAGCGAGAATGACGTCTACTGAAACTTTCTGTCGTACACCACACCATTGCTAACCCTTTAGCAGTGGAAACGCAAGCCTGATAAAGGTGACCCGTACTGTACCACTCAGCACTGAACTAGCATTAGCACCAGGTTCATGCTAGTGGAAAAGGAGTATCAGTTCATTGAATTTGGTGCACAGCCATGTTGATGAGTCCGGAAGAGATACATAAGGTCTAAACTTCTTAACTACTCAACCTTCTGTTCTGCAGAAAATAGCCTTCATGGTCGCTCTTGGTCTGGTCACAACAGAACACTTGGAGGGTGAGTTATGTTCACTATATGACAGTGACTGTTAATTGTCATAATTTCTCAGTGATGGGTATACTGTATAATCAAACAATATTCATGTAGTAAAATACTTTCTCTAAGCAGTGATTTCGATAATCAGGTTTCAACAAGTCATGACAACAAACGTTTTTATTATGTTGAACTTCCCTGCTGAAAATAATCCACCTTAAACCAGCCTGGCTGGTTTAAGCTGGTCGACCAGCCTGATTTTAGAGGGGTTTTGGCCATTTCCAGGCTGGATTCCAGCCATTTCCAACCAGGTCTTAGCTGGTCAGGCTGGAAAATGACCAGCTTAAACCGTAAGGCTTGACCAGCCTGGTTTAAGCTGGACATAGCTGGTTTTGGCTGGTCAAACTGGTTTTAGCTGGTCAACTCCCAGCCTGACCTGCTAAGACCAGGCTGGAAATGGCTGGAAACTAGCCTGGAAATGGCCAAAAACCCTCTAAAACCAACTCTTACACCTGGTGTAAGTTAAGATAACTAGAAAAGTAACAAAAAAATGAAGGCAGCAATCGTTTTTTTCACAGTGTATTGAAATACAAATGCATAATATAGTTCCTCAGTTACATCACTGCAGCCTATTATACTAAAATCTGCTCAATGTTGAATTAAACCTTGAAAGATCCCAAGACGTTGAATTAACGACAGACTGTGTTTTCATTTGTGTCAGAGATCCAGAGTAAACGGCAGGAGAGAAAGAGGCGAACCACAGCTAACCCTGCATACAGCGGCCTGTTTGAGCCCGAGGTCTGCTCCTTTCTACGCTCTCTTCATTTTACGGCTCTGTTCATTTGTGAACGTCTCGTTTCTTTCTTTTCAGCGCAAGCGACTTGCCTCCAATTACCTGACCAGTGCGATGCTTCTCTCCACAAGAGGTAACGATGTCTGCTTCTGTTGCTGGGACATTAAAATAACTGCACAGAAATAAATCACAATTAATTCAGCTGGAACATCCTCCATAAAACTCGTGCTTTAATAGTTGTTAAAGGGGTATAGTTCACCCAGAAATAAAAATCCTACATCCAAAATTTGACTTTTTTTTCCGGTGGAACTTTAAAGAAGACTTGAATCTGTGGTTTTTGGTGAGTCTTATAATGGCAGTGGATGCTGACCATACCTGCCAACACTCCTGTTTTTCCCGGGAGTCTCCCGTATTTCAGACACACCTCCCGGTTTGTCACCTCCCGGAATTTCAACCCCTTCCCCTAGTCCTCAGGTGATTGGTACAATCTGTAACACCCCATTCACACGGGGCTTCAACGTCAACACTTGACAGAGGGCGTGTCTGAAGCTGCGGCTGACGCGATTGTCATAGCAGCGTCAACCAATGAAATTGGTCAGCAATTAGCTACTGTCTGAACTGGTGTATTTGCATACAGCGATCTGATTGGCTGGCGCTTCAGTCGGCACTTGAAAAGTTGAGAAAGTCACAACTTCTGCAGCGATCAACGCCACTGAAGCGGTAAAGTCTAGATCGGATATGCGGCCGGCCGGAAGTGCGATATGCACATTAATAAAGCGGCATTTTTTTATGACACTGTATAACAATAATTAATATTTTTACAGTACTGTGATGGTTGGGTTTAGGGTTGGGGTGGGGGTAGGGGTTAAAAAATATAATTTATTGGGTAGTTTAATAGATAAGATAAATAATACTTGGTACAACTACTGTTTTTACGCTTCTGTGACGGTTGGGATTAGGGTTGGGGGTAGACGATAATAAAATACAATAAATAGGAAATTTCATAAATAATTCTCGTTAACTTCCAGCTGCAAATGTATCTGATCTAGCATTAACCCACTGAAGCGGCGCCTACAGATCTACAATGCAGTGCGTTGAAGCTGATGCCCCTTGTATATGCGCCGACAGACCTGCCCCCCCCCACATTTTCAGAGACAAATGTTAGAAGGTATGATGCTGACAGGTTTATTAAATTTAAAATAAACACATACAAACGAGTCCAAATCGATAGTCATGGCTCCTAATGGCACACTAAGGTCTTGTGAAGCTGAATGATTGGTCTGCGTATGAAACATAACATTATTTACATTATTATTAGCTTTAATACACAGCCTGGTCAAACAGAAATCAGCGCATATGCCAATGCAGTCTGGTCGCGTTGATGAGAAATGTGTGGTGATGCAATCGCCACTATCTATCAACAAACTGCATCACCTGACCTCCCATCCAAGCACACACCCTCACACTTTCATCATCAAAGCCACTACAATCTGACTACATTCGCACGTGCGCAGAGTAAATTATAAGGAAATTTTCATTTTTGTGTGAACTATCCCTTTAAGATTGACTAATAAAGCCAAACCGCTGCTGCTTTTACCTGCACCAAAGAGATTACAATGACCAAGAGGCGACACTCAATAGAACGTTCCATTGCAACAGCAGCGCCCAGCAGCAGCCCCAGATTCCGCCATTTTGGAGTGAAAGCGATCGGCTGCCCATTGGATCTTATTGCTGTTGCGATGGCAAGCGGCTGCTTTGTTTTTTTATTTATTTATTTATTTAAAAAGCACATTAAAGCTGAGATACAGCCTGAAAGACGACAATACAACACTTACTATCACAATTGTCAGCACTTTTAATGGTTTATTTTACAGACTTATAATATGCTGTTGTTCTATTGGAATTTTCATTCCAAAATGGCCGCCGCGCCATCTAGTGGCTGTTTTCCAAATCGCACTAGAGTGTCGCCTCTTGGTAATTCTATACTCTTTGCATGCAAACAGCGCATAGCAATGCTATTTAACTCTATTAACTCTGGGTGCGTCCCAAATGGCATACTTATGCGCTATTTTACTTCATTTTGTAGTTTAAATAGTGCGTTCACACTGAAAAAAAAGCGCACTCTACAAAACATGAAGATGCACTTATTAAACCGATAAACAGAAGTGTGTAATGTTGAATATGCACTCAGTGCTAGCAGCTTTGCTAATGTAGCGAAGGGGCGCACACTGTTGCCAACTATTTTCAATGGAAAGGAGCTAAGCTCTGCTCGAAAAGTCGCTAGATTACGTCATACGCTAATTAGCATATTACTGACATCATCACATTCAACCGTTTGTTTGTTTAACAGCCTTTAATTAATAAAGGGGTATTTATATTAGCACTACGCTTTGTGTAAGCATGTCAATTTAACTTTTTTTTTTGCAGTAATCTCTCAGACGTAATAAACTCAGAATATTCCGAAACTAAAATATCTGTGATCGTGAACACGAAAACAATAAACGGTCAAATTAAACTGTTAAAATAAAGGAGAAGCAGATCGGTTTGACTGTACAAGGGAAATACCTCACACTCGCGGTGCTAAATCATTTGCCGTCGGTACGCAGAGGAGTGATCTGCTCTCGGGCTGCAGGTATTACCGTCCCTACTCTTCTCAATAAGCTGCGGGTGATGCCATCGACTTCTCCCCCGCAGCTCATTGAGAAGAGGGGGGACGGTACAGTATGGACACAAAAGAGTCTATAAAAATCTCCAGGGCCCGGTTTTTCAAAAGTAATCCACTAGGATTTTGGATAACGGATTGGATCAAATCTTAAAAATGGGTTTTTCAAAAGAAAATCGGATTAGATCACGTAATCCAATCTGGGTTATGATCCGGATCAAACCTTTAGTTTCGTTTTTTTTCAGACCTTTTTTGTAGGATTTGGATCACTTTGATCCAAAAAAATCTGGATTAAACTGATCCCATCAGAAGGGTGGATTTAGTGTGGATTTCATGCCCAAAATGTAATGAAAACTTAAAAAATGTATCAAATAATAATATATTTGGATCATACAGCAGTATCTGACAAGAGATTCTATTTATTCAAAGGTTTTAATTGTATTTGTTTATCCGTCAGGTAGGCTTTAACGTATTCAGCCTTTCAGTATAGGCCTACAGCAAAGCTGAAAGAGTTTGGCCTCATAAAATAATCCAAAAAATAATGAAATATGCCCTGTGCTCTCGCGGTTTTTAAGGAAACTTTTCGGTGCGGTAATCAATTCAATATTATTGTTCAAAAGGGTAATGATTCGCACTCATCAAGTATTTACTTCATGCTGTTTTTATTTTTACATTCTACGGGTGACTCAGAAAACACAAACGTTTCGGCACAATGCCTTTCTTCCTTCACTGAGGAAGGCATTGCGCTGAAACGTTTGTGTTTTCTCAGTCCTTGAGCCCTGGGCTCCCTCCCGTTTGCAGGGCGAGAGGGGAGCTTTGAGCTCAGGTAGATCTCGAGAACTCCCCCCTTTTGTAAGAGTTGATGACAGAAAATAGTTGCTACGGAGAGATATGCTGATGGATAAAAGTTTGACTAGTGCTAAATTTAGATTGTTTAATTAACTTGTAGTGCATGTTTTTGGAACGTGGGAGGAAACCGGAGAACCCGGGGGAAACCCACGCAAGCACGGGAAGAACATGCTAACTTCACACAGAAACGACAGCCAGTCTGTTAAAGGACTTGAACCGGTGACGTTCTTGCTGTGAGGCCGCAGTGCTAGTCACTGGGCCACCGTGCCGCCCTTATGAAAGGAAAAGAGGAGGAGTAGGGGTGGAAGGGGGGATTCTTCAAACGAAGATGACTGTAGTAAGAAACCCTGGCTCTTTATAGTGGGTTAGAAATCGTCTGATTGGTTTGTCATACATGGTTAATGCATGACCAGCCGTGTTCAATCATAATCACGTGATCCTCTCGAAATTAGTTTATAAATAAACTTCACTTAAATATCTTTAGTTCTACATTGTGATTTCCTATCCTGTTTGAGCACTGGTTATCCAGATTTAGTGATCCTGAAAAGTTCCTATCCGGATCAGATTGATCCAATCCTATGTTGCTTTGAAAAACTGGCTCAAAAAGTAAGCTGGATTACGTGATCACGGATAGCAGAAAAAGGATTACTAAATCCGGATCAACTTTATCCGGATTAAACCTTTTGAAAAACCGGGCCCAGTAACACAAAAAAGACGCTAGATTTATATATAAAATATAGCGACAAAAATATAGCGACAAAGTCGTGGATTATTTTTGAGTCAACAAGCTGAATTCTCCTACATGAGTGATTTTGCTGCCTCCTAAAGATAAATGCAGTTGTACTCCGATATAGACCATTTTAAGGGGTGTAAACAAAAGCAATGTTCCCATTTCCTGTTTTACATTTTTACTTTATATTCTGAGAATCCAAAAAGAGCCACATATTAATAAATAATGTTATGAGAGCTGCTTTAACATTGAGTTGTGATTGAATCGCCTCATACAGTTATGAAATAGCTTGATAAGCAGGAAATGTTCATGGGCCAGTGACAGGACCACATTGGTCTATAATTCGGTAGTTCGGTGATTGGGAAACGGTTTGAATTTCCATTAAGAAAGAGAATGGCAGTGTTTCATCTGGGACGACACTAAACCGTGGTCGAGTGTGTAGTGTATAGGTGTATAATGTGTCATTTGGGACGCAACCTCTGTCTTGTCGTTGTAACGGCTGCCTACTAACCTACTGTCTGCTTTCACTCACACGCTAGACACTGAGGAGTTCTGCTGGAAGGTATGTCTGCATTCTAACATCACTCTGTGTGTGTGTCTTAATCTCACTGCAAAATACAGCTTTTGGTCATTTTGACAAGGTTTAATATGAGAAAATGGACTAAATATATTAGGCAAAGATGAATTTGGTCATATATTTGATTCACTCTCATGTTGCAGTTGATTAAATATGACAACTCACTGGCCACTTTATTAGGTACACCTTACTAGTTCCGGCTTGGACCCCCTTTTGCCCTCAGGTCTGCCTTAATCCGTGGCGTAGATTAAACAAGGCACTGGAAATATTCCTCAGAGACTTTGCTCCATATTGACATGACAGCATCACACAGTTGCTGCAGATTTGTCGGCTGCACATCCATAATGCCAATCTCTCATTCCACCACATCCCAAAGGTGCTCAATTGGATTGAGATCTGCTAACTGTGGAGGCCATTTGAGTACAGACACATCAGACCTTGCAACATTTTTTTCAATCTTCTATAGTCTACCATTTTGGTGAGTCTGTGTGAATTGTAGCCTCAGTTTCCTGTTGTCAGCTCACAGGAGTGGCAGCCGTTGTGGTCATCTGCTGCTGTAGCCCATCTGCCTCAAGGTTGGATGTGCAAAGATGCTCTTCTGCAGACCTCGGTTGTAACAAGTGGTTATTTGAGTTACTGTTGCCTTTCTATCAGCTGGAACCAGTCTGGCCATTCTCCTCTGACCTTAACATCAACAAGGCATTTGCACCCACATAACTGCCGCTCACTGGATATTTCCTCTTTTTCAAACCATTCTCTGTAAACCCTAGAGATGGTTGTGCGTGAAAATCCCAGCAGATCAGCAGTTTCTGAAATACTCAGACCAGCCCTTCTGGCACCAACAACCATGCCACGTTCAAAGTCACTTAAATCCCCTTTCTTCCTCATTCTGTTGCTTGCTTTGAACTGCAGAAGATCGTCTCGACCATGTCTACATGCCTAAATGCATTGAGTTGCTGCCATGTGATTGGCTGATTAGAAATTTGCATTAACGAGCAGTTGGACTGTTGTACCTAATAAAGTGGCCCCTGAGTGGATTTCATCTGATATACATCTGAAAAAAACATTCATGACACAATTACAATGGCCTTGTTACATTTATGTTTATGACAGTTTTATGACGAGTTGTGCTGTGTTGATAATGTCAAGTTGTCAGGACAAAGACATCTCAAACAATGCCATAACTGAGCGAACGACACTATATTACAGTTGTTATAAGCATGCATAAAATCTCCTTGATATTTATGTCATGTCATGAGAATAAAGCACGGCAGGTTAGTGGCAGGCCACATTCATTTCGATATGCGCGGCAGGCCATATTGACCGCTAGGCCACCCAGTGCTCCCTATGGCCAGTCCGCCTCTGGTTTACAGGGACATGAAGTTGTATAATGAGATGGGGTATGACTTAAGCAGCCGCATTCGAACATGATGGAATACGCCCCCTTGTGGCAGTCTGATTCTGAAAAAAAAAGGGCACGTACGGACCTGTTTGGACAGCACTGGATTGCATCACATCCGGTCACATATAGTCTAGTCGCAGGAGTTCAAATATTTCAACAGATCCGCAACTTAAATCGGATCTGAATTATTCGCATACAGAGATAATCGGAACTCCACACAGCTCCACGCACCTCATGTCCTTGTAAATCAAAACGCTTAAAAATACTTTTAAAATCCAAAAAACGTCTTTTAAAATGTATAATTTGCGACAGTTGTTTTGTAAACCATGCATACAAGTGTGTGTGTGTGTGTGCGAGGGTGGTGTTTTTGTGACATACCAGGACACAAACGTGCTTAATGGCATGGCACTACAAGAAGATGGTGAATTATGAGGACTTTGCTGATGTCCCCGTTTTTCAAAAGCTTATAAATAATACAGAATGAGGTTTTTTTTTCAGAAAGTAAAACTGCACACAGTTTCCTGTGAGGGTTGGGTTTAAGGAATGGGGTGGGGGGATAGAAAATACAGATTGTACAGTATAAAAACAATGGAAATCTATGGAATGTCCTCTCAATTTACAAAACCTAACGTGTGTGTGTGTGTGTGTGACACAGGAGCAGCTGCAGCATGATGAGCACTGTGCAGTTTGTAAACAGGAAGGAGATCTTCAGCCATGCCACACTTGTACCCGCGCCTACCACCCCGACTGCCTGCATCCACCGCTCAAAACTGCCACCCGGGGCATGTGGATGTGCCCCAAGTGCCATAAGAAAGTAAGTTCCTGACACACACTTTAGACAGATCACAACAGCACAAAGATGTCTGCAAGAATTTGTTTGATGTGCTTCATTTTACCAGGGCAGAGTAAGGGGCTGATCACACTGTACACACTTTTTGCATTGAGAGGCGCATTTTTTGAACGATTTACTAACGACCGCAAGCGTTTTGCATGCTGCTTATGCGCCCTGCGCTCCTGGTTTTTGATCCGCCTACTGCTCCTCACGCTTTGCCATTGCGCACTGTGCACTCGCAGTTGAAAAAAGTCAACTCTGAGCGGAAAAGGCGAGTTACGTCTGTCGAGTCTGTTTCATTCTCCAATCAAATGAAAGCAGGGTCGGAGTTTCCGATGAGGTGACAGCAGTGTTTGTGTTGTCAAGACAACTACGGAGACTAGTGGTCGCTGTTTTGAGTTATCCAGAGCTGTACGACTTCACTAATCTTGGATATCACAATATTATTAAATATTACAATTATAAGAACATCGACAGCAGCACTCGCGCACAATACGCAACTAATTCGGTCGTTTCCTAGTGACATAAAAAGTGCAGCACACTTCTTTTTTTCTTGTCAACAGAAAAGCAGAGGTGCGCCTCGCATTGCTGGAACAAAAGTAGCATTCAGTGTGATCGGACCCTTATGCGGTGTTCACACCAGACGCGGAATGCACGTAAACTTTTTTCAGCTTCATTCGTGCGTCAAATTCACTTCAGAACAGACGCGGATTCACGTGATGGGCAGGGCTTCTGTCTGCTCGGTGACTGTAGCTTCATTGCTAAATGGCTAACATGGATTTTATTGATAAAATAACTGTTTATGTGCTTTATGAAGGCTGAAAAACAGCGTTGATTCCTTTGGAGCAGTGTCTGAGTCCACTAGATCCTTTCAGAGGTGCACCCAGCTCTGTGAGCTCATAAACTCCATCAGAAACTGAACCCGGATCATGGAAGCATTCAGCGGTGCTTCTGACTTAGCCGAGTCCAGTTTGATGAACTGTTGTCAGTGTAGGCAGGAGGATTTTCCCCCGGGACACCAACAACAGGCGCTACGTTATAATCACGCCCGCACAAGAGCAAGATCGTAATTGGTTAACGTGGCGCGAATGTCCAACGAAGTCCAGATTTTTGAACTCGAGCGATGAGCGAAATTCACGTCATTCGCCCAGCGCAATTCGCATCATTCACGCGTATCGCGCCACAGGATGTCTATTCGCGTCTTTGCATTGACTTAACATGTAAATCACTGCCGATTGACGCTTCCTCCGTGTCTGGTGTGAACGCAGCATAATGCTACACAGGAGTTAGGGCTGCACAATTAATTAAACATTTCTAAGCAAAATTATGAATGCCACAATCACATAGCCTTTCAAAAGCTGCGATTACAAAAATAGAATAATATTCAGTCCAATTATATTTCATTATATTATTCAGTTTTATTCATAATGCACATTGTGTTCTTCAAGAAACTAAATTAATGTAACATTGACATCACTGAGGAAAGCATTAATGTGTAAATAATATGGCACGCAAACAATGGCTTAAAGCTATTTTAAACATTAATAAATGGTCAATTGAGAACATTGTAAATAATAAACGCAATTACAATTTAAAAAGGAATAGTCGACAATTTTGGTTTTGATTATAATCGTGCAGCCCTAACACGAGTGCGAAATAATCTTGTGTTCAGATTATTTTCGCTCTTTAAGAAGAAACGCACTTAATTTTTACTTATTTTTTTTTCTGAAAACAATAAAATGTTTGCATGTGACCAGTGGTTTCCAACCCTGTTCCTGGAGGCACACCAACAGCACATAATTGGGATTTTCCCCTTATGTAACCATTAACTTTTGGATCAGTTTGGAGTGTCGTTTAGTGTTCTGATGAGTTGAATTAGGTGTGTTTGATTAGGAAGAGTTTGAAAATGTGTAGTGCTGGGCTGCGTCTCAAATCGCCTTCTACTTGAATTTACTACTTGATCGTTAGAAAGGTATGTTCTATATAGTATGAATGTGTGTAGTAGACAGCGCCTACACTAGAGGAGAAATGGTCATGCCTATCTGAGCCTGGTTTCTCTTGAGGTTTTTTCCCTTCACTTTGGTCAATTGGTGAAGTTTGTTCCTCCACTGTCGCCACTGGCTTGCTTGGTTCGGGACTTGTGGAGCTGCTCATCGATGGATTTGCTCTTCAGTGTTTGAACTTTCAGCAGTGAAAGTGAAACCACACTGAACTGAACTTCAACTCTGAAAACTGGACTGAAGCAGTTTCAATTCACTATAATCTTCTATGTGAAGCTGCTTTGACACAATCTACATTGTAAAAGCGCTGTAGAAATAAACATGAATCGAAATTGAATTGTAGTATGAATGGAACTCGGAAGTAGTAGTACATCCGCCATTTGTCATGATCACGTGACCTATCCATTCACTCCCATTCATGAATTCTCCCGCATGCACTTATGGGATAGCGTAGCGTCCATCAGATGCGCACTTCAGAATCTCGCCGTAAGTAGTCGGTCATCTGGGTACTTCTCGCATACTGTTTTTTCCAATACTATGAATACTATATAGCAGGGAATATACATACTATATAATAGGGAAGTAAGCGATTTCAGACACAGCCC
This sequence comes from Danio tinwini, assembly GCA_903798205.1. Classification (NCBI taxonomy): domain Eukaryota; kingdom Metazoa; phylum Chordata; class Actinopteri; order Cypriniformes; family Danionidae; genus Danio; species Danio tinwini. Next base: position 1,404,416 of record CAIGQZ010032134.1, read on the forward strand.
TGGTGTGTCTCCAAGAACAGGGTTGGGAAACACTGGTCTAGAAAATACTTTTTGATTTAAGATTTTTTTTTGTGGATATTTGGATCAAGAGAAAATGTCTAAAGTGATCAAAGGGACGTTTTAGAGATTATGAAATGAATGTAGGGGTGTATTTTAATGCTGGGTTTACACCAAACGCAAACTTGGAGTATTTGTGCCAGTAAATCACATGCAAGGCCAATGCAAATTGGAAAGCGGAACACTCAATACACTTGCTGCAACAGCATGAATTTAACCTAGTGAGAGTGATCAGCTGCTCCGGGTTTGGTGTGAATCCAGCATAATAGTACTCAGCGGTGGACATTATGGCAAAAATATCATATCACAATTTGTTTTCCAGGAAAATCCTGATTTTATTATGATTCTTTGTGATGGGTGTTTTACTATCCTGCAAGTTGTTTGAGCAGTACAGCCAAAATATTTTCCCTAGAACTGTTTGCTTTCACTTTAGACATGAAAACCAAAGGTGCTTATATGTGAAGCTAGTATATATATAGGTATATTTTTGGCTCTATACACCAACACAATAGATTTGAGATGAAACAAGCAAGATGTGCTTTAACTACAGACTGTCAGCTTTAATTTGAGGGTATTTACATCCAAATCAGCTGAACGCTGTAAGAATTACAACATATAGCATATGTGCCTCCCACTTATTAAGGGACCAAAAGTAATTGGACAGAATAATAATCATAAATCAAACTTTCACTGTTTAATACTTGGTTGCAAATTATTTGCAGTCAATTACAGCCTGAAGTCTGGAATGCATAGACATCACCAGGCGCTGAGTTTCATTCCTCTGCAGCAACTGTCTTCAGTTCCTGCTTGTTCTTGGGGTATTTTCCCTTCAAATTTGACTTCAAGTGAAAGGCATGCTCAATCGGATTCAGGTCAGGTGATTGACTTGACCATTGCATAACATTTCACTTTTTTCCCTTCAAAAACTCTTTGGTTGCTTTTGCAGTATGCTTTGGTCATTCTCCATCTGCACTGTGAAGCGCCGTCCAATGGGTTCTGAAGCATTTGGCTGAATATGAGCTGTTAACATTGCCTGAAACAATTCAGAATTCATCCTGCTGCTTTTGTCAGCATCACATCATCAATAAATACAGGAGACCAAGGTTCCATTAACAGCCATACATGCCCACGCCATGTCACTACTACCACCATGCTTAACTGCTTAGGATCATGAGCAGTTCCTTCCCTTTTCCATACTCTTCTCATCCCTCTGGTACAAGTTGATCTTGATCTCATCAGGATGTTGTTCCAGCACTGTGAAGGCTTTTTTAGAACTCTAATTTGGTCTTCGTGTTTTTGAGGCTCACCAATGGTTTACATCTTGTGCTGAACCCTCTGTATTCACTCTGGTGTAGTCTTCTCTTGATTGTTGACTCTGACACACATACACCTACCTACTGGAGAGTGTTCTTGATCTGGCCAAGTGTTGTGAAGGGGGTTTTCTTCACCAGGGAAAGAATTCTTCAGTTGTTTTCTATGATTTTCCGGGTCTTTTGGTGTTGCTGAGCTCACTAGTGTTGTTCTTCCTTTTTAAGAATGTTCCACACAGTTGTTTTGGCCATGGCTAATGTTTGTGCTATCTCTCTGATGGGTTTGTTTTGTTGACCTAATGATGGCCTGCTTGATTGATAGTCACAGCTCTTTGGATCTCATCTCGAGAGTTGACAGCAACAGATTCCAAATGCAAACAGCACACTTGAAATGAACTCTGGACCTTTTATCCACTCATTGTTATTGGGATAATGAGGGAATAATACACATTTAGCCATGGAACAGCTTAGAAGCCAATTGTCCAATTACATTTGGACCCTTAACAAGTGGGAGGCACATATGCAAACTGTTGTAACTCCTACAGCGTTCACCTGATTCGGATGAAAATACCGTCAAATTAAAGCTGACAGTCTGCAGATAAAGCACATCATGGACATTTCATTTCAAATACATTGTGTTGGTGTACAGAGCCAAAAATGTTAGAATTGTGCCGATGTTCAAATATTTATATCGTGCATGCACATAGCACTCTGTTTGTACATGGAAAAATTGTGTGCACATCAAATAAAAGTAACATTATTTTCATTATGAATATGTTTACCGTCCCATGAGTGAAACTTTACCACTGAGCTAATATTTGATGCGGATGTATGTTGTGCTGTACATTATTTTGAAAGATACTGACACAATGTGCGCTGTAGCATGATTCTACAGTATTACTTCAAAAGCAGATCATAGCCATACTTTATATATGATCAAAAAATGTCATTTTGCACAACCCTGTTCAAAGTTCTGGTATGAGAGTCCCCAAAGTTCTAACAACCGTGTAAAATAAAATACTTTTTACATTCTCCATGTGCTATTTTATTGCGTTTAAATATTTTCAGCTTCATATTTTTTTTTCTTACACAACTATACATGGATCAACAATCAAAATGCGAGAGCTGTAATGTGCAGGTCTTTGTGTGAATGATGCAAATAATAACCATTGTTCTGTTTCTCTCTTAAAGGTTTTAAACAAAGAGAACTTGTCTTGGCCACAGAACTTTATCCAGTCATATGTTACACATAAAACAGGTGAGATGCCAAACACTAGTGCTCTTCATAACTTGCTTCTTTAAGATGATGATAATGACAATGATGCATGACGATGATGATGATTATAATGAAGGTGGTGATGATGATGGTGAATGTGGTGGTGGTAGTGTGGATAATGATAATGATTGTGGTGATGATAATAATGATTGTGATGGTGGTGATGATTATGATGAGGATGATGATGGTGGTGATTGTGATGATGATGGGGATGATGATGATTATGATGTTGTTGGTTATAATGGCGGTGATGATAGTGACAAAGATGATGATAATGTAGATAAAATTGATGATTATGATAATGGTGAGTATGATGGTGGCGATGATAATGGTGGTGATGAAGACGTTGATGCTAATGATAATTATGATAATTTGATTATAATGATGGTTATGATGATTGTGACAGTGGTGATGGTGATGATTATGATGTTGTTGATGATGGTGATGGTTATGATGTTGATTATAATAGTGTTGATGATGGTGATGATTCTGAGCGTGGTGGTGATGATTGTGATGGTGGTGATTATTATGATGGTGGTGATTGTGATAGTGGTAAGTATGATGGTGATGATTATAATGGTGGTGATGATGATGGTGTTTATTATAATGGTGCTGATGATAGTGATGATGGTGGTTATGATTGTGATTATTATGATGGTGATGATGGTGGTGATTGTGATAGTGGTGAGGATGATGGTGATGATTATGATGGTGGTGGTGATGATGATGGTGCTTATTATAATGGTGTTGATGATAGTGATGATTGTGATGGTGGTGGTGATGATTGTTATGATGGTGATAATGATGGTGGTGATTGTGATAGTGTGATGATTGTGATGGTGGCGGTGGTGATTGTGATAGTGGTGAGAATGATGGTGATGATTATGATGGTGGTGATGATGGTGTTTATTTTTATGGTGTTGATGATGGTGATGATTATGATGGTGGTGATGATGATGGTGATGATTATGATGTTGTTGATTACAATGGTGATAATAAAATTGATGATTATGATAATGATGATTATAATTGTGGCAATGATGTTGGTGTTGATGATGATGATGGCGGTGATAGTGACGGTGGTGATAGTGATGATGGTGGTGACGATAGAGATGATTATGACGTTGATGATAATAAGTGTGATAATTTGATTATAATGATGGTGGGGTATGATTGTGACAGTGGTGATTAAGATGTTGTTGATGATTATGATG
>CAIGQZ010032134.1:1421304-1457677 GCA_903798205.1 Danio tinwini
TTATTCAGACACTAGATAGCGCCAAACAGTCAGAAACACAAAGCTGACAGAAACTAAACCAGCTGAATGGAGTATACACTAACCTATGTATTACTTGTCCTCAAGATGGTGCCAAACTGTAAAAAAAAATGTAACAGACAATTAGATAAATATGAATTTAGATGTAAATATATGAATGTCTACATATTCACTGACGATCAAGATGACTGGAAGTTCCCAGATGAGCCTGTGTTATTCAGGGGTTGTTATCTGGGAATAACATTCCTCGAAATGTCACAACTGACCAATCAGAATCAGGTATTCTAGACAGTCGTTTAATAATGCAAGTAAGCAACCATCCAGCAACATCCAAAAATGAGTTTAGCAAGGATTTATCACTCTAGAACAGTGATCCCTATAATGAAAATAAAAAATACACGCTTTCGAAATTAATAAATAAACACATACAAACAAGTCCAAATGAATCCCTGTGGCTCCAGAAGATACACAGAGCTCTTATGAGGCAAGCCAATTAGTCTGCATGACATTGAACATTACTTACAATATTATTAGCTGTTCATCTTTCCAAGCACATGGGTCAAAATAGCTCTTAGGGGTTCACTAAAAATGTAGTTTTGTCAATACCGAAGCAACATACTATGAGGGATTTTATTTCAGCATGATAAAAAAAAAGAGATGACATAAAACAGGCCTATTCAGTTGGCGGTCCGCGGGCCAAGTTAGATAATTTGTTCTGGTCCTCCAAATACTGTGACCAAGACATCAAAAATAAATTTAGTTCAGTTGAAACACGGCCGCTGTAGTTATGAAGTGACGTGCGTCTGTTCAATACAGCATGAGCTGCAGTTTAAGGCTGCGCAGAGCGTGAGTCACCTGACTTTAAGCGAGTGAGTGGCGCGAGCAGCCGAAAACATTTGGATATTCAGCTTAAAGGCTTCTCAATGCCGCGTTTCTCTTACACGAAACGGCTGCAACTAAACAAAGTTATGCCACCTGTGCGCTAGTTTAAAGTTCCGAGTTTATAGCTACACCAAGATAATATGCACACACACTGGATTAACTATAGCAGCGGGCCGTTCACATATCTCGTCATTTCCGCGTGCAAGTTCGTTATTTCCAATATTAGAATATATGCCAATATGTGTGCGCAAGCGGAGCGATGCGCTCGCGCCTTCCAGACGCACCGAGTAGAAAACATCTCACGCCATAGCGGTGAGAGTTGTGCATGGCTTTCAGTGCAATGTAAACAAAAGATAAGTTATGAATTATTACTAATTATTAAAATGATTATGTATGTATGAACGCAGATGATGACAACCGTTCATATAAATACTCACCTAATATAAAGCTTAAATTCACATTAGACGTGATAACCGTGAAACCATGATTATTCTTCAGACTATATAATCGTACAACCAAAATTCATAATTGTTGCATCCATAATTGTTACGCAGTTCAAAACATAACATATGAATGCGTCTAAATTGTAGAAGAAGCCAACTGAAGCAATGCACTGATTTTGTTGTGCTTTAAAATACAACATTTGAATATGTTTGTAAAAAAAGCTGCATTGTACAAGTGATGTTATGTAGTTTCAAAATACAATATATTAACATTTTAATGTATAGCCGGCAGCTAGCTCTCTGCAACTCTCACATGGTCGCCCACTGAAGCTAAGCAGGGCTGCGCCCGGTCAGTACCTGGATGGGAGACCACATGGGAAAGCTAGGTTGCTGCCGGAAGTGGTGTTAGCCTACGTGGGTCCTAATGCCCCAGTATAGTGACGGGGACTCTATACTGCTCTGTGAGCACCGTCTTTCGGATGAAACGTTAAAACCGAGATCCTGACTCTCTGTGGTCATTAAAAATCCCTGGCATCCTGGCCAAATCCCACCTTTTGTCCATCATGGCCTCCTAACCATCCCCATATCATAATTGGCTTCATCACTCTGTCTCCTCTCTACCAATCAGCTGACTGGCGCAAAATGGCTGTCGTCGTGTCATCCAGGTGGATGCTGCACACTTGTGGTGGATAAGGAGATTCCCCCCCCCTCCCATTGTGTAAACCGCTTTAAAGTACCTAGAAAAGTGCTATATAAATGTAAGAAATTATTAATTATTATTATTAATGTAGAAAAATACAACGTGGGTGTCTTAAGGAGCAAAAAGCACAACATATGGGCTCTTATATGTTGTTGTGTAATCACTCATATTGCAAGTCATATCTCTCCAGCCCCTCATTTGGGATGCTTTTCATGAACAAACTAATTGAATAGCCCTGATATAGAGAGATGCTGCATCCCATTTCGCCTACTATCTGTCCTGAATAGTATACAATAATAGGATTAGTAAGTATGTCCCAAACTGTAGCATGTCGAAAACAGTATGGTCATTTTTTATGACGTCTGTGTACAGTATGTAATTATGTAATATTATGTGGTACCACTACAGTTTTGTTGTATAGCCTACTGTTAAGAATAATATAGCCCAAGTGCTGTTTAACAGCAAGAAGATTGTTGAACATAAATAACAACTAATTTATTTTGTCGTTGCCATGATGAAAGCACATCATATGTTACTAGTTTCTTTGTTTAAGCTACTAGTATTTGGCTTAGAGTGACATTTAAAGGAAATAAAGGAAGAGAAAACATCCAGTGAGCTGCAGTTCTGTGGGCGCAAATGCCTTGTTGGTGCCAGAGGTCAGAGGAGAATGGACAGACTGGTTCCAGCTGATAGAAAGGCAACAGTAACTCAAATAAGCACTCGTTACAACCGAGGTCTGCAGAAGAGCATCTCTGAACACACAACACGTCCAACCTTGAGGCGGATGGGCTACAGCAGCAGAAGACCACACCGGGTGCCACTCCTGTCAGCTAAGAACAGGAAACTGAGGCTACAATTCACACGGGCTCACCAAAACTGGAGAATAGAAGATTGGAGAAACGTTGCCTGGTCTGATGAGTCTCCATTTCTGCTGACACATTTGGATGGTAGGGTGGAAATTTGGCATGAAACATGAAAGCATGGATCCATCCTGCCTTGCATCAACGGTTCAGGCTGGTGGTGTAATAGTGTGGGGGATATTTTCTTGGCACACTTTGGGCCCATTAGTACCAATTGAGCATTGTGTCAACGCCACAACCTACCTGAGTATTGTTGCTGACCATGTTCATCCCTTTATGACCACAGTGTACCCATCTTCTGATGGCTACTTCCAGCATTATAACGCGCCATGTCATGAAGCACAAATCATCTCAGACTGGTTTCTTGAACATGACAATGAGTTCACTGTACTCAAATGGCCTCCACAATCACCAGCCTCAACCCAATAGAGCACCTTTGGGATGTGGTGGAACGAGAGATTCACATCATGAATGTGCAGCCGACAAATCTGCAGCAACTGCGTGATGCCATCATGTCAATATGGAGCGAAATCTCTGAGGAATATTTACAGTATCTTGTTGAATCTACGCAACGAAGGATTAAGGCAGTTCTGAAGACAAAAGGGATCCAACCCAGTACTAGTAAGGTGTACCTAATAAAGTGGCCGGTGAGTGTAACTTCTCTGTTCAGAACGTGTGAATAATACTTTTTTCAAATGATGGTACTAAGGAGAAAGCTCGAATGAGCAACTTTACCTCAATCACTTTAATACATGTTTAATACGAGTTTGTTTATCGTTTATACAGTTGAATTCTACTCACAGTTTGACTGTTTCATCCACTCAGGAATCACAAAGGTTCTTTTCAAGAATTTGTTTCCATCACGGTCAAAAAACGTCAATAGTATCTGGCCGCGTTCTTGATTAAACACCTGCCACACGCTTCCCGTTTGCCTTCCTGTGTTATTGAAAACCGCACTCCACCCAGTGGTCAGACATAGAACTACATAAACAAATTAAGACAAAAGCGCTCTTTTAAAGGGTTTGACTGTTATGGATGAGGGTCAGAAATGGATTATTCTTTGACATGTACAATCGTTATATTTGTCCTTAAAATTAACAAAAACAATATTAAGCAGTATTCAGTGGATGTGTAGGCCGATGAGATACACATTTCCTTCAAGTGTCCTATCATGTTGGTGCACATAGCTTACTTTTATTTAGTTATGGCCAGTGAAACTGTAATAATGAAGATGATTTTCATTATGCAGCTGTCAGTCGCAACATTCCAAGGTTTTTTATTCTAGGATTTCTTTGAAGCATCTTGACAGTAAGTGAACATTACATCCATATTCTTGCATCCTCTGCTGAAAGAAACAGCTTAAACCAACCAAAGCTGGTTGGCTGGTTTAAGCTGGTCGTCCAGCCTGGTTTTAGAGGGGTTTCCAGCCATTTCCAGCCTGGTCTTAGCTGGTCAGGCTGGAAAATGACCAGCTTAAACCAGCGAAAAACAGCTTGGTTTAAGCTGGACATATCTGGTTTTAGCTGGTCATTTTCCAGCCTGACCAGCTAAGACCAGGCTGGAAATGGCTGGAAACCAGCCTGGAAATGGCCAAAACCCCTCTAAAACCAGGCTGGTCGACCGGCTAAAACCAGAGCCAACCATCTTAGGCTGGTTTAAGCTGGATTTTTCAGCAGGGCTACATTCATGTTTCTGCTTGTCTGTCATGCCACTGTTTTCGGTTGTTTGGCGCCGTATTATGAAGGAATAATATGTGGGTCAATATGCTTTATTCAGCTGGTCTAGTTTCTGTCAGCTTTGTGTTTAATTACAAAAATGAATAAGCTATTACTTTGTTACTGGTTTTGCCAAGTAGGATGCGATCCTGGATTTGCATCTATATTGATCCTACACTGATTCACAAGTGTTTTACGTTGATTTACGATTGTGAATTGCATTATGGGAGCTTGATCTCTGCTCTGTCGACTTTTGATGTTGAAAAGTCAACTCTACAATTTAACAAAGTGACTTTTATTTAACTTTTTTATTGACATTTTAAAATAATAAAGCCCTGCTGAAAAATCCAGCTTAAACCAGCCTAAGATGGTTTTAGCTGGTCGACCAGCCTGGTTTTAGAGGGGTTTTGGCCATTTCCAGGCTGGTTTCCAGCCTTTTCCAGTCTGGTCTTCGCTGGTCAGGCTGGGAGTTGACCAGCTAAAACCAGTTTGACCAGCCAAAACCAGCTATGTCCAGCTTAAACCAGGCTGGTCAAGCTAGTTTTAGCTGGTTTAAGCAGGTAATTTTCCAGCCTGACCAGCTGAAATGGCCAAAACCCCTCTAAAACCAGGCTGGTCGACCACCTAAAATCAGCCAACCAGCTTAGGCTGGTTTAAGGTGGATTTTTTCAGCAGGGAGTGTATAAGAAAGATGAATAAAAAAGAAAGATGGTGCGTACACCTAACTCCGACTCTAACCATACTACTCACAGTGACATCTCTAGCTCTGCTGAGTGCATGTGCAAGTCTGCAGCCAGATAAAAAAGCCAGAAAAAGTACACAAAATGAAATGTATTAGCTAAACAAACTTCTGAAAACACACCAGCATGCTAAGAACTAGCTACAATGACAGAGTTCATAATTATATATCATAAAGTTTCATTTTATGGTTCATTTGAGTCATATCCTTTTTGTTTACAAGCTAGGAGAACAAGGAAAGAGAGAAAGGACTGTGACCTGTACTGCATCCGGCCACCAGGGGGCATAATATTTTGCCATCACTTTTCAGGATGTGAAAACGGCAAACTTGCTATACCGTAGCCAACATTTTCAGTGGATCACGGTTTTCAGTTTTTCATAATAGTCTTAGGACAAGAATCAGGGTTGAGGAATAGTTTTAGGACAACCTTGATGAAAGGTTTTGATCCAAATGTTGACTACTGTTGATATATTAAGCCTTAAGCCTTCATTCTTATTTATTTTTTATTACTATAATTTAAGGGCTCTCTCGTCCCTGTATGAACAGAGTAGGAGACTTGTTTCCAGTGCAACTCCCTCAGGGCTGCCCCTTGTCACCAGTTCTGTTCATAATTTTCATGGACAGAATTTCAAGGCGTAGTCCTGGGCTGAAGAGGGTTCGGTTCGGGGACCACAGGATTTCACCTCTGTTATTCGCAGACAATGTTGTTCTGTTGGCTTCATCGAACATGGACCTTCAGCATGCTCTGGGGCGGTTTGCTGCCGAATGTGACACGGATGGAATGAGAATCAGCACCTACAAGTCCGAGGCCATGGTGCTCCACAGGAAAAAGGTGGTTTGCCATCTCCAGGTTGGAGGAAATTCCTTAGCCCAGGTGGAGGAGTTCAAGTATCTTGGGGTTTTGTTCATGAGTAAGGGAAGAATGGAGCGTGAGATTGACAGGCGGATTGGTGCAGAGGCAACAGTAATGCGGTCGATGTACAGGTTCGTTGTGGTAAAGAACAAGCTGAGCCGAAAGGCAAAGCTCTCAATTTAATGGTCAATCTACGTTCCTACTCTCACCTATGGTCATGAGCTTTGGGTCATGACCGAAAGGACAAGATCTCGGATACAAGCGGCCGAAATGAGTTTTCTCCTCAGGGTGGCAGGGCACACCCTTATAGATAGGGTGAGGAGCTCTGCCACCCGGGAGGAGCTCGGAGTAGAGCCACTGCTCCTCCACATTGAGAGAAGTCAGCTGAGGTGGATCGGGCATCTGTTTCAGATGCCTCCTGGATGCCTACCTAGGGAGGCGTTCCAGGCATGTCCTCCCAGGGAGGAGGCCTCGGAGAAGACCCAGGACACGCTGGAGGGACTACGTTTCTCCGCTGGCCTAGGAAAGCCTCAGTATCCCCCGGCGGAGCTGGAGAAAGTGTCTGCGGAGAGGCAACTCCTAAGACTGCTGCCCCGCGACCCGGCCCTGGAAAAGCGGACGTAAATGAATGAATACTATAATTTATTTAAACTAGATTGTGACAATTCAATATAACCATTGCCTTCAAGAAACACACGAGCGCTCCTCCTGTTATCCTGAATTACAGCATTCACAACGTTCACAACATTCAGTCAGTCACAGGACAGAAAAGCTCATGACCCTCAGATTTGGCTGTCATGATGTTAATTAGCTCATGTTCGTTTGGCTTGCTTTCCAACTGCTGCTCCATACTGTTTTAATCCAGAGCTGAAGAACTGTGCCCAGGTTTCCTGGTACAACAGCTGCAGTTAATGGCAGTGAACCTCACATAAACACTCAGAGTTTCCAGCTACTGGTGCAAACAACCGACTCATGTCCTAATAACAGGAGCTGTGATTAATGTGACGCTGGACCACAAAACCACTCATGAGTGTAATTTTTTCATTATACTGGGTGAAACTGGGTTTATACCATCAGAAAATTGACAGAAAAATATTTTCATTGATATTTTGTTTGTTAGGACCGGAAAATATTTGGCTGAGATATGACTATTTGACAATCTGGAATCTGAAAGTTAAAAATTAAATGTAAATAATGAAAAAATAAATCCCCTTCAAGGTGGATTTAATTCAGTTTTTAGCAATAAAACATTACGTTTTGATATACTTGCATTAGGAAATTTACAAAATTACTTAACTGGATAAGTCTGTGTTATTCAGTGGTTGTTATCTAGGAATAACATATCTTGGAATGTCACGACTGACCAATCAGAATCAAGTGTTTCAGACAGCTGTATAATAATGAATAACAACGAATGGTGCAAGCTATGCCAAAGAACATTCAAAAGGTCCATTACAGTAACTTTAATGCTATAACAGCAAAGTGTACAAAATCAAAAGGTGGTCAGATTATATACTACCTAATCAACCCAGGCTCATTCTGAAAACGTAGTCCCATGCACGTTTCTGGAGGCTGAGAATTATGTAGCCAGAGGTATGTATGGCTTCATTTCGTTTTTTAAACGAACGCTACGGGGCGGTATGACGCCATTCCTTTTCGCGCTTACCAGCTGACCGCTCACCTCCGTGTGGACGGTTTTCCCGCCGCAACCTGTTTGTCTCGTTAGCTCATCATGTTACGTCGGCGGACTTGAGACGCAGAGAGGAGTTGACCATGACACTGGGTTCGAGTCCGAAGAAGAGCGGTTCCAGAAATCAGGTAAGACAAAAACAGAATCCATAAAATAAATGAACAAGTCAATAATAAGGTGAGAATACGGTAAAATCTGAAAACTTTGGTTGGGTTTAGGGAAGTAAGTGGGTGGGCGGGTCAATCGATAAAATTGGTTGGGTTTATGGAAGAAGGAGGGTGGGTCAGTCAGTCGATTGGCCGGCCATTCAGTCAGACTGTCAGACACACAATCAGCCGACAGCAGTCTCTTGTGAGTTTACGCAAGAACAGCGCACGCACATGTTGAGATGTGAAAAAGCGTACACAATGGCCTCTCGCACATTCACGAAAACAAAAACTGCAAAAATACGTACCTCCCGGGACGTATTTTGCGGTCTCCAGAAACGTCAACGTGACTACGTTTTCAGAATGAGCCTGCTGGAGGGCCTCCTGTGAAATTTAGCCTATGGCCCCAAAATACCCTATAATTGCCTCTGGTCATGTGAGAGACGCCTGATGAATCAGGGGACAATATACAATAGTCCAGAACACCCGTCAGAGAGTGATTGTAGATAGTTGCTCTTTTCGTTTTTGATGTTGAACATCAGAATTTCCAAATTAAAGCCCGACTACTTCTGGTTTATACCTCACGGCGACTTTTGCTTCTGCAACTACTTCTGATTGCCTCGCAGCAAGATAAGGGCCTTAGTTGAAGGTTTAAAACATTTTAAGTGAACAGAAAAGCCTCAGGTTTCACCTCTGTGTAGTGCTGTTGATGTAAACAGAATCCGTTATTATTAGACGTACAGATCTAGCACGGCTCGGATATGAATAATCGAGTTATAATAAGTACAGACACAGGGCTAGGCAATTCCTAGTGTATATTTAGTGCAGCGTGGGAATTCAGACAAGCTGCTTTGAGCACTCGCAGAGACCTTGTTCAAACAGTTGCTGTTTGTTAATGAGTAAAGCGAGTAGAAGAGACTTATAAATCAACACAGGCTCAATGGAAATAGGCGCTTCAGTCTACATTTTTGTGAAACCACACTCAAATAAGTTCTTAAATTTATGTTTGGCTGCAGTTTTGAGGTAAAATGAAGTAATGAACACCAGGGGGCAGTATGACTCCAAAACTTTTGTTCCTTTTAATGACATTAACAGGCACATATTATCTATGAATAAAGGATTATTTTCACCTGCGCAACACCAAATAAATACCACAAAACAACTAAACAGTGTTTATGACTTGTATACACCGTTATACCTGTTTGTATAGGTGGTACACACAAAAGTTTGTACACAATTCTCCTATTTATCCTATATTTAAGTTCTAATAATGCATCATATCTTAATGCAGCATTTATGTACAAGTTAATAAACTGTAGATGTTTTGCATCTACGTGGAAAGAAAACGTGTGTACTTTTATTTTGAAACTCAGTCTGGTGAATTGCATCCAGGATGAACTGCACATGCTCCCTCAGATCTTCAGAGGAGCTGACAAATATTTATAACCTCTGGGTTGTTATTTTGAGGGTCTGAAAAGTTTGGGAACCCCTGCACTGAGTAACATATTTCAGATTCATAAAAATGTAGACAGCGCCCTCTAGTGGATTTGTCATTTAAAACGTGCAGCAAAACGTACCCAGAGCGACATGGTTGATTTTGGGTTAATGGGAATAAAAAACATACTTATAACTGTTTATAAGATGCTTATAACTGTTTTATTTCCTATTTAAGTTTAGTTATATGTTTTTTTTATCAGAGGTGCCCAAACTTTTTTTATAAAGGGCCAAAAGTCAAACTTCATTGAGGCTAGTGGGCCGAAGGTGAATATAGTTGCCATGGATAATTTCAACACAGGCTCATTCTGAAAACGTAGTCCCATGGACGTTTCTGGGAGGTACGTATTTTTGCAGTTTTTGTTTTTGCGAATCATATCTCGCTCATAATTTAGTTTTTTGATTCCTCAATTTTTTTTAGCGAGTGCTGTTGGCGCCTGCTGTTCTCACGTAAACCCACCAGAGGTCGCTATCGACTGTCTGTCTGTCTGACCGAATGACTGACTGGCCGATCATCTGACCCACCCTCCTCCTTCCCTAAACCCAACGAATTTAATCGTTTGACCCACCTACCCACTTCCCTAAACCCAACCAACAGTTTACAAAAGCCGTCCAGAAAAAGAAAAGTCCTCGTCTGATTTTTACCATGTTTTTGGATTTTACCGCACTCTCACCTTGTTATTTACTTTTCATTGTATTTTTGGATTCTGCTTTTGTCTTACCTGATTTCCGAAACCGATCTTCCCCGGACCCGGACAAAACGTCGCTGTTGACTATGGAGCTACGACTGCGCTGGCTGATTGTATCCCTGCTCATAGTATACTATATAGTTTGTATACATCACTTTCGACAAACTATAGACTTCGATAATAAAGTGCGGCTGAAAAACAATGTTTTAGGAGCGGCATTGCAAACGGCGAAGGCGCATCGCATGTCACTTCCGGAGAAGGCGTAAATTAATTTTGCTAAACTGCGACATGGTCATCTTCCGGAAGTAATAACAATGATCCATAATGTCCCCCCCCCCTCTCTTTCAGTTGGTAAAGCGCTGTCAAAAAATATGTTACCTCCACACTCCATAATGCACAGCGCATTGGCCTACAGCAGCTGGATTAGTCCAAAAAGGCGACGTACGTTTTGCGGTTGGGTCTGTTTTAGTTCGGATCATATTCTCACCACAAACGAACCGCTCCAGGGTTCGTTTAAAGAGTACTGAGTTCACCTCTTCAAGGAGGTCTCGGTACGCTTTTTGGTCCGCTTTTGGTGCGCACTCGAGTCCAATTGCTACATTCACACCAGCCCAAACGAACCGCACCAAGCGGGAAAACGAACTCTAGTGCAATTCAACCAAACTAAATAAGGCAGGTGTGACAGCACCCTTAAAGGCATTCGCCCCAACCCTCTCCATCCTTCTCCCTCTCTTCTCAGATGGAATGGTTAGCCAAATCAAAGGTAACAATGGGCCAACTTTGGCCCGCGGGCCATACTTTGGGCATCTTTGCTTTATATAATAAGATTCACTTCTTTTCTTCAAGGTCTTGTTAGATACCAGATTTTTATCTGATACTCATATATCATAACAGTATCTTATAGACCATTTCAATGCGATCAATTTCCTGCTTGTTATCAAACTATTTCATAACTGTAACAAGAGGCGATTCAATCATAACTTAATGTTAAAACAGCTCTCATAACATTATTTATCAATATGTGGCTCGTTTTGAATTCTCTGAAGCTATGGAAATTAAAAATGTAAAACAGGAAATACGTTGAGGCGACGCGGTGGCGCAGTGGGTAGCGATCTCGCCTCACAGCAAGAAGGTCTCTGTTTTCGAGCCTCGGCGTGTGGAGTTTGCATGTTCTCCCCGTGTTGGCGTGGGTTTCCTCCGGGTGCTCCGGTTTCCCCCATAAGTCAAAAGACATGCGGTACAGGTGAATTGGGTAAGCTAAATTGTCCATAGTGTATGTGTGTGAATGAGAATGTATGGATGTTCCCCAGTGATGGGTTGCAGCTGGAAGGGCATCTGCTGCGTAAAAACATATGCTGGATAAGTTGGCGGTTCATTCCGCTGTGGCAACCCCGGATTAATAAAGGGACTAAGCAGAAAAGAAAATGAATGAAATACGTTGGGACCGTTGTTTTTGTTTACATCCCTCAAAATTGTCTATAGCTATTAAATCATGTTATAATCATATTTAATCTGTATTTAAACAGGATGACTTCACAACAAAATTTTACTTTTAAAATAAATTATCATCTTAACCCTGCTGAAAAAATGAGCTTAAACCAGCCTAAGCTGGTTTTAGCTGGTTGACCAGCCTAGTTTTAGACGGTTTGGGCCATTTCCAGGTTGGTTTCCAGCCATTTCCAGCCTCGTCTTAGCTGGTTAGGCCGGAAAATGACCAGCTTAAACCAGCTAAAACCAGCTTGACCAACCTGGTTTAAGCTGGACATAGCTGGTTTTGGCTGGTCAACTCCCAGCCTGACTAGCTAAGATCAGACTGGAAATGGCTGGAAACCAGCCTGGAAATGGCCAAAACCCCTCTAAAACCAGGCTGGTCGACCAGCTAAAACCAGCCAACCATCTTAGGCTGGTTTAAGATGGATTTTTCAGCAGGGAATTCAAGAAATTAAGGATTTTAAAAGTCTGACAGGAATATGTTGACTAATACTGTATCTTAACATACATTTTAATCAGTTACATTGCTAAGTATAGTGATTTTTACTACTTTTTACCATCGTAAAAGGTTGTATCTGTAACCTGTGACATTTCCAAAGAAACCTTACTCTGAAAAACTAAAAACATCAAGACGTCCAGAAGATGGCAGTATTGCGGTTCACTGTGTTCAAAGCGAAGCGTCCTTTGGGCTCAATCGGAAGCTAAACTGTGTAAGTTACACGCTTTTTAAGCCTTCATTATTATCATTTTGACGTGTGTAAGTGTATAAGCCCCTCTAAAAAGTGATGGTGGGTCTTCATATGAAAAAATACTGTGGTAACCTGTAGTAAATGCTTGTGTTTTGAACGTTACATATAGTGAAGTACTTGAATTAAGCTGCTGAGGTAATTCTAAAGCTGCTACAGTAATACAACAGCTATAGTAATATAAACAAAAGACCCAATGCTGTAGTTTTCTACAACTACAGAGTATATTATTCTACAATAAACCACAGTTTACTGTAACACAAGTATACTACAGTATTTACAGTTTATCAGTTCACTAAAGTCAATGCTACAGTATGCTGGAGCATTCATCCACAAAGTGTTGTAAATACTATATAATATACGTTTCAAAACACACTTTACAAAAACACTATAGTATTTAGGTTGCCATAAAGTCCTACAGTATTTTTTCATGTTTGTAAGAGGCTGTGGTGGAGACTATATTGTATGATGTGGCTCATAGATAGATATCACAGGTGGTGTGGTTTGAACATGCGCTTATGCCGTAATGTCCCATTAGACGCTGTGTGTTTGTGGTTTGAGTGATGGCTGACCCAGTTGGGAGAAAGCCTTTTATATACCAGCATCTTACCTTCGACGACTGAGTACTTTTGGCCATTTACTTTATCCATTAGCTAATGTTAATTGCCATTAGCTTTAGCTTACCACCCTAACATTAATTAGAGTTTATAGCACCTCCACAGTACATTATAAAATTAGCATTGCAGCTGCAGGTGATGTACTGGTTAGCTTAAATGCACAATTTGTATGATTTGTTCACCAAAAAAATCCAAGAACCACTACAACAGATATATTTTGCTGACTTATGTACTTACATTAACCATAAATGTTTGTAAGAATGTTTAACATTTAGAGAAATAAGCCATTTTAGCTAGTGTGACCAAGCATTTGTTGTGGGTTCATGCTAATGACACCCAAGATATCCGGTTGTAGGCCTACAGAAAACAGGGAAACGGCAAAGACGCTTTAAAGGGCACCTATTTTATAAGATTTAAGACACGCCTTTGGTGTCTCCAGAATGTGTCTGTAAAGTTTCAGCTCAAAATTATTTATTATAGCCTCTAGAATCTGCCCACGATGCTGTCTGAGTTTAGTGACAGCTGTTTTTGTAAATGCAAATGAGCTGCTTCTCCCCACCCACGGTTGTGTCTGCTTCTCTTCATGTGTTACATCAGATAAACAGCAGTCAGTGATAGAGACAGACTCGGATTAAGCTGAAATACAGCTCGCTAGTCAAAAACACTAAGTTTATTTCATGTAGTTTATTCAAGACTTTCTGAAATGATGAGTCACACACCCCTGCTGAAAAAAACAGCTTTAACCAGTCTAAGCTGGTTGGCTGGTTTTAATTGGTCGAGGGTTTTTGGCCATTTCCAGGCTGGTTTCCAATCATTTCCAGCCTGGTCTTAGCTGGTCAGGGTGGAAAATGACTAGCTAAAACCAGCTAAAACCAACTTGACCAGCCTGGTTTCAGCTGGACATAGCTGGTTTTAGCCAGGCTCCCAGCCTGGCTAGGCTGGTCAAGCTGGTTTTAGCTGGTCATCTCGCAGCCTGACCAGCTTAGACCAGACTGGAAATGGCCAAAACTCCTCTAAAACCAGGCTGGTCGACCAGCTAAAACCAGCCAACCATCCTAGGCTGGTTTAAGTTTGATTTTTCAGCAGGGACACATACTGTTTGCAGTACACACACACACATGCATATTAGCGTTTACTCACACCATGCTGCTGTGGTGATTATAGCGGTTATGAATTAGCGATAGACACACTATACCTACCTGCAGGCAGTTCTGTTCAACCAGCTTACAAAAGATGATTTTCATCATAGGTGCCTTTTAATATGTAGTGTTTTATTAGCCTGCATGCTCCACTGTTGGGGAAGCTGCTCTGAAACTGTGCATCTTCATAAGCTACAAGCTAAGTAGTTCAGCTACTTCTAAAAAGTATTTTTTTTATTTCCCAAAATAATTAAACTACTTTTTTCCCCCACAATGGTGTGTATTACAAAAGCATTAATAAACATTAATCTTAACCCTGCTGAAAAAAACAGCTTAAACCAGCCTAAGCTGGTTGGCTGGTATTTAACTGGTCGACCAGCCTGGTTTTAAAGGGGTTTTGTCCATTTCCAAGCTGGCTTCCAGCCATTTCCAGCCTGGTCTTAGCTGGTCAGGCTGTAAAATGACCAGCTTAAACCAGCTAAAACTAGCTTGACCTGCCTGGTTTAAGCTGGATATAGCTGGTTTTGGCTGGTTTTAGCTGGTCAACTCCCAGCCTGACCAGCTAAGACGATGCTGGAAATCAGCCTGGAAATGGCCAAAACCCCTCTAAAGCCAGGCTGGTCGACCAGCTAAAACCAGCCAACCAGCTTAGGCTGGATTAAGCTGGATTCTTCAGCAGGGAAGTTAAATGTTTAATTAAAACAGTACATTTATGATATTTTTACACATAGCTTTCACATTTCCCAGATTGTAAACAGTCAAAATAGAAAACTGTTGCAGCATTTCACTGCCAATTTAATTAACTTAGATTAATCGCACGTTAGTTTCCCAGTGATGGGTTGCAGCTGGAAGGGCATCCACTGCATAAAACATATGCTGGATAAGTTGGCAGTTCATTCCGCCACCCCAGATTAATAAAGGGACTAAGCCGAAAAGAAAATGAATGAATGAATGAATGATTCATCAAACTTTAGGATTTTCTTAACAACAACAACAAGCACTGGCTTAAGGCTCTGTTTTGGTTATTGTTAATGAAGCATTTACACAAAGTTCTTACTGTTTTTGCAGCTTGATTTTGAACTGCTTTCTCTTGAGGGTGGCATGGTGGCTCAGTGGTTAACACTGTTACCTCACAGCAAGAAGGTCACTGGTTTGAGCCTCAGCTGGGTCAGTTGTCATTTCTGTGTGGAGTCTGCATGTTCTCCCCGTGTTCGCGTGGGTTTCCTCCGGGTGCTCCGGTTTCCCCTACAGTGTGTGGGTGTGTGAATGAGTGTGTATGGGTGTTTCCCAGTGTTGGGTTGCAGCTGGAAGGGCATCTGCTGTGTAAAACAAATGCCGGATAAGTTGGCAGCTCATTCCGCTGTGGCGACCCCTAATAAATGAAAGGACTAAGCCGAAGGTAAATTAATAAATTAATGTTTTCTCTTTGGGTGGCGCAGTGGGAAGCACGTTTGCCTCACAGCAAGAAGTGGTTCGAGCCCGGGTCAGTTGGCCTTTCTGTGTGGAGTTTGCATGTTCTCCCTGTGTTTGCAGTAATTGTTACTGGTAACAGTCTGGATGATCCTTTTCTTTTCTTGTCCGGAGCACACAGCATCTATTTCTCCCAAAAAATATCTGAAATACTGATTCATCTGAGCACAGTACACGTTTCCTCTAAGCCCAGAGAAGTCAATGATGCTTCTGGACACTGTTAACATAGGGCTTCCTTTTAGCAAAGTACAATTTTCACTGGCATTTGTGGCTGTAACTACATATTGAGGTACTTGACAAAGGTTTACCACAGTAGTCCTGAGCCCATGTGGTGATATGGCTTATAGATGAATAATGATTTTTAACACAGTGCCGCCTGAGGGGTCGGAGATCATGGTTGTTCAGATCACGCTTGCACTCTTATCCTTTACACACTGAAATTCCTCCAGATTCCTTGAATCTTTTAATGACGTTCTGCACTGTTGAAGGTGAAATATCCAAATGTCTTGCTATCTTTCTTTGAGGAACATTGTTTTTAAACATTTCATTATTTTTTTCTTGTATTTGTTAGCAAACTGGCGATCCTTGCTCCTAACAGGGTTTCCGTGGGGTCTTTAAAAAAATTAAATTTTAGCCCTTAAAAAGTCTTAAATTCGCTGTTGTAGGTCTTAAATATTTTTGCATAGGTTTTATTTTTCTGATGTCCTTGTAACGCTACATCTAATGCTCATTTAAATAATTTAGCTGTTGTTGCTTGGTTTTCGTGGTGTTGTAGTTCTTTATTTCACTAGTCCACATGTAATTTGAGGTATTACAACTACAAATGAGACCAGCCTGCAATAGCCAATCAGCTTTCTGTTATTGAACTCAGTGGGCATGGCGAATGTGACATCATCGGCGTGTTTGCGGAGGTTCGCTTTGGGTGTGCGCTACATAATTTCGGCTGGCGGAGCGCACATTTTTTGACACTCGAGCGAACAGTTCGCGCGGCTCGGCATTTGATTTGAGTTGACTATTAAACACTTTGAAGAGATTTTTGTCTGAAACAGGTACGACTATACTGACATCTTTATGATCCGTCCATGCATGATCATAGAGATAACCAGATGACCAATAATTCTAGGCTAGAAATTGCAACAGCCGTGGGAAAGGAGAAAAGATTTTGTAAAAGTTTGGAAAAACTTGAGGGATCAGTTTGTTAAAACTAAAAAGAAAGGCCATGGCAAAAGTGGAAACAAAGTGTGCCACAAGCCTGCTTTTGAGTGAAGGTCTCGGCCGTTAGATCACCCCCTGGGGGCTGGAGTACAAGTCATAAAGCCAGCCTCCTTCGTGTTAATGAAGGAGACAAGAGACCAAATAAAAAAACTAATTACACTTGCAATAATTAGTGCCCCCCAGGGATGTGTTCTCTTCCCACTGCTCTTCTCCCTGTACACAAACGACTGCATCGCAAAAGACCCCTCCATTAAGCTCTTGAAGTTTGCGGATGACACTACTGTTATCGGCCTCATCCGGAACGGTGACGAATCTGCATACAGACAGGATGTAGAGCGGCTGGCTTTATGGTGCAGATAGAACCACCTGGAGCTGATCACGCTTAAAACAGAGGAGATGATAGTGGACTTTAGGCGAAACCCCCCTGCACTCCCCCCACTCACCATCATGAACAGCACTGTGGCTGCAGTAGAGTCATTCAGGTTCCTGGGCACCACCATCTTTCAGGATCTGAAGTGGGACATTCACATAGACTCCATTGTAAAGAAAGCCCAGCAGAGACTGTACTTCCTTCATCAGCTGAGGAAGTTCAACCTGCCACAG
The DNA here is from genome assembly GCA_903798205.1 of Danio tinwini. NCBI lineage: Eukaryota > Metazoa > Chordata > Actinopteri > Cypriniformes > Danionidae > Danio > Danio tinwini. Next base: position 1,438,815 of record CAIGQZ010032134.1, read on the forward strand.
GAGCTGCTCGTACAGTTCTACTCAGCTGTCATCCAATCTATCCTCTGCACTTCAATCACCGTCTGGTTCAGCTCAGCTGCCAAAACCGACCTCTGTAGACTACAGCGAATAATCCCGGACTGCTGAACGAATCACCGTCACTACACTTCCTACACTTCAAGAACTGTACTCTTCCAGAGTGAGTAAAAGGGCTCGTAAAATCACTCTGGACGCCTCACACCCAGCACACTACCTGTTCGAACTGTTACCGTCTGGTCGGCGCTACAGAGCACCAAGCACAAAAAAAAAGCCAGACACAGGAAAAGTTTCTTTCCTCAGGCCATCCACCTCATGAACAGTTAAATATTCCCCTACTGTGCAATAAATGTGCAATACTTTCTCATACGCACTTGTACACAGCACCTTATAACCTGTATATTTACAGCATATCTGTACATACAACTCAACATCCAGATCTTTTTGACTAACTGCATCTCTGTTTAATGTTTATTGCCTTTTCTTTCTTGTATTTAATTTTGTGTTGTCACTTGTCACTTTATGTACACTGGAAGCTTCTGTTGCCAAAACAAATTCCTTGTGTGTGTGAAGCACACTTGGCAATAAAACTGATTCAGATTCTGATAAATGTCCCGAAAGATGGTTCTGGTCTGTTAAGGCTCTGGTTATCAGCTGATATAGGTGCAGACCTTCATTTTAGTAGAGTGTTTTTTGAGCAGTAATTTAATGCTGGGCGTGTCATCGTGATTGACAGCTGTGATTGACAGTTTCTCAAAGCAGATGGTTAAGCTTCGGCAGGAGACTGAAGTGTTATTATTCCATTTCTGTGTTATTTTACCATGATAAAATGAGTTGCTCAGCAGTAAACTATAGTTTCTGACATACAGGATCTGGTGGAACACTGTTTATTCTGTAAGGTCAGGGTTTTATCAGTTTGCTGATACATGTCTAACCACCCAGATAGCAAAATACACTCGGGCCAGTTCCGGCTAGACTCTCGCCTGCCGGAGACTTACCTCTAGGCCCGACTGCATCTGCTGTACCTACGAGTCCGGCTTGGATGTGGCAAAATACAATCGGGCCTGATGCGGCCGCTGTTAGCGAGCCGATGCTGCCACATCCGAGCCGGACTCGGCCCGCGAGTAATGTGCGCGTCCGGCCCGATTAACTGTACATTAGCAAGTCTTTGTTATAGTGCAGACACAAGTGAGAAGTTCGGGGGTCGTGGTTGATTTGATATACAAGCGTTTGGTTGGAAGATTGATTCCGCAGCTCCTCTTCTGGCTCCATCAGGCAGTCCTTCTGCGCATGGCCAGGCTCCAATTTCAGCAGTCTTTTGCGACAGTTTGTGCCCGTCACGAGGCGTTTTTTTTCCTTCACAGCGTTTAATGGAAAATGGCGCTGTTGCGACGTCCACATTTTATACAGTCATTGGTGGAGACAAAAGCAAGTGATTCATCAAAGTTTGAATAAAAAAATCTTGAATGGTTATAAAAATCCTTATATTCATTCATTCATTTTCTTTTCGGCTTAGTACCTTTATTAATCTGGGGTCGCCACAGCGGAATGAACCGGCAACTTATCCAGCATTTGTTTTACGCAGCGGATGCCCTTCCAGCCGCATCCCATCTCTGGGAAACATCCACACACACTCATACACTACGGACAATTTTAGCTTACCTAATTTACCTGTAACGCATGTCTTTGGACTGTGGGGGAAACCGGAGCACCCGGAGGAAACCCACGGGAACGATGGGAGAACATGCAAGCTTCACACAGAAACGGCAACTGACCCTGCCGAGGCTCGAACCAGCACTACCACTGTGCCATTGCATCGCCCCATCCTTATAATCATTAAAATAATTTACAAAAATGCTAAAAAATAGTTAGTTTAAAAATCTTGAATGATATTAATGATATGACGTAGTTCCGGAAACTTCCTACTTCTCTGTTTATATGTCTGACTTTACTGTGGGTTTCTTGCGTGTTTTTGGTATTGTGGTCTTAAAAAGCTCTTAAAAAGTCTTAAATTTGACATTATGATATCTGCAGAAACCCTGTCCTAAGGGACTAGACCAAGGGCGTCCAAACTCGGTCCTGGAGGGCCGGTGTCCTGCATATTTTAGTTCCAACCCCAATTAAACACACCTGCACCAGCTAATCAAGCTCTTTCTAGGTATACTAGAAACTTCCAGGCAGGTGTGTTGAAGGAAGCTGGAGCTAAACTATGCAGGACACCGGCCCTCAAGGACCGAGTACTTTCTTGGATGCTGTTTGGGGTTGTAGGTGTTAAAATGGAGGGTAATTCTATTTTAATGGTTCTTCTTACCAAATTGACACTTAAATCACTGATGTTAGAAAGAATTTAATTGTTAAACGTTTTAATAGTTAAGCTATTTACTAAGAGCTACTTATGACCTTAAGAGACCTTGAATATAGTACATGCCATGTGTGTTTTTTTTTAAAATACGTTTAGGATGTTTTGTCATTTTGGGTGTGATAGATTAAGGTAGATTTATACGGAGCAGTTTATATATTCTATGTTCCAGTACATTTGTGAAACTATTTTTAATCTTTTTATGTAATAATTATCAACAGAATGTCAGAAAAAACTGACAAGTGTTAAGGACAGTCTCAGTGACCGAGCGGTAATGATGAGCTGAGCTTTGCCTCTTTGCAAGGTGAGGGCTATGTTGAGCAATGTCACTGCTTTCTTTACTCACTGTCATACTAAGTTTGGTGTGCTGTGTAAATATTTAATGTAGGCTTCATAGGAAATATGGACTTGATATATTGATCGGAATATAACACCTCAGTGTAGTGAAGAGCCGTATAAGATTCTGCTGAGCTCACCGTCATGGCCATTACACAGAGTAATTCTTTCCTAGGCCAGATAGACCACTGTCAGGAAGGAGCGCCATTCGTGTCCTTACAACTATAAGTATAGGATGCATGCTACACTTAAGTTAAGTGTGTAGTTCAATATATTTGACCGGTTTTGAATCCATTCAACCAATCTATGGGGATACACTACCTGACAAAAGTCTTGCCGTCGACCGCAGTTGTAAGAGCAAGAAAATAATAACTTGACTTGTAGTTGATCATGTGGAAAAGTGGCAGAAGGTGGATTTCTGATGGATCATCTGTTGAACTGCATCCCAATCATCACAAATACTGCAGAAGACCTACTGGAACCCGCATGGAGTCAAGATTCTCACAGAAATCAGTCAAGTTTGGTGAAGGAAAAAGCATGGTTTGGGGTTACATTCAGTATGGGGTCATGCGAGAGATCTGCAACATCAACAGCCTGAGGTATCAAGACATTTGTGCTGCCCATTACATTACAAACCACAGGAGAGGGCAAATTCTTCAGCAGGATAGCGCACCTTCTCATACTTCAGCCTCCAGGTTAAGGTCAAGCTGCTCCAGGATTGGCCAGCCCAGTCACCAGACATCAATATCATTGAGCATAAAAGTGGGCTGCATAGAAGAGTATGCTGTTGTTCAGCCATGTGAAATAGAAACCGTTTCTAAAATAAAAGTTTCAGGTGAGGTTATTATTAACATGTAGTTACAGCATAGGCTCAATAGTCACGCACGCAAAAACAAAATGGAGGAAGATTGACGAATGGATGAAGGCTTGACAGAAACAAGACATGCCTTCATCCATTAGTCAATCTTCCTTCATTTTGTTTTTGTGTGCGTGACTATTGAGCCACGCACACAAAAACAAAATGGAGGAAGATTGACTAATGGATGAAGGCATCCCTGCTGAAAAATCCAGCTTAAACCAGCCTAAGCTGGTTAGCTGGTTTTAGCTGGTCAACCAGCCTGGTTTTAGAGGGGTTTTGGCCATTTCCAGGCTAGCTTCCAGCCATTTCTAGCCTGGTCTTAGCTGGTCAGGCTGGGAGTTGACCAGCTAAACCAGCTTGGTTTAAGCTGGACAAAGCTGGTATTGGCTGGTCAAGCTGGTTTTAGCTGGTTTAAGCTGGTCATTTTTTAGCCTGACCAGCCAAGACCAGGCTGGAAATAGCTGGAAACCAGCCTCTAAATGGCCAAAACCCCTCTAAAACCAGGCTGGTTGATCAGCTAAAACCAGACAACCAGCTTAGGCTGGTTTAACCTAGATTTTAGCAGGGATGGCAGAAACAAGACATGCACTCTTAGCCCCACCCCAAATGTCTGATATTCCTGCCTTAAAAAGTGATAGCCTCGCCTTAAAGACTGATATCCCAGCCCAAATAACAGATAGCCCTGCCCCCAAATGTATAATAGCCCTGCCTTAAATACAGATAGCTCTACACTAAATAATGGATAGTCCCACCCCAAAGTACTGGTAACCACACCCTAAAGAACCAATAGCCCCGCCCTAAAGGTATTCAATGTGACTAGAATTAAAGAAAAGTTGAGGTGGAGGGAAAGTTATGATATTTAAGTATGATTCTGAGAGCAAACCAATTTTTACTAAGTAATGAAGTGCACAGGTATAGATATATAGGTATATATCGAAGTATATAGGTGCACAGATATAAAGAAGTATACTTATTAAATACGAGTGAATTTAACTGTCATTGTGACTTTTAGTTTGGAAGTGGCAGCGTCATCTTTTTGGGATTCCTTTGGAAAAAAAAATATATATATAAAAATTAAGGAGTTCCAACTATGAGGGGAAGCGTGCTGCAGTCCATGCATGCACTGGAGACAACAATCCAAAACATTCAGCAAAACCACCCTCTGGGAAAACAACACATCGGAGGGGTTAATGTCCTTGAGTGACCCCGAATAAAAAACAAAACAAAAAAAAAAACAGGAGCCACAACCGAGTGAGTTTCATTCAGACTACACGAAAATATTTCATCCGTCTATTAATTGACTGTTGTGTCATACAATATCACAGTGTGTCCTTAGGGAAAGTCACTATCTCGACAGTCTCCGTTTCATCACCGGATTGATTTGATTGTGATTTATATCCTGTTTCAAAATCTCAGTTTCCACCACAACAAACAGTTTGTATGTCAATCCTTTTCTAGCCTACTTTTTTTTTAAAGACAGAGGCCTCAGTGAAGAGCCTAAGAAGATATTCAAGACCTTTTGTGTGAATTAAACTAATAAAAGTTCATTGGAAATATCTAATGAAAGGGTCCAATGAATAATAAAAGTTAATTGCTAATATTTTTGTACACTATATAGACAAGACTTTTTGAAATAATACTAAATACTTATATTCATTTTCCTGTTTGGTTTACAGAAACAATGAAGATACACAATCAGAAGATTTTCCAATGCTACATTACATTAAAATGATAATTATATAAATAAAAGTGGACGGGTCTTAGGCCCCGTTTACACTAATGCGTTTTCGTTTTGAAATGGCGTTTTAGATCCAAAACGATCCGCGTCCACACTAGCTTTTAATCTAGCGTTTCTAAACTTATCTCCGTCCACACTACTCCACCAAAAACGTATATCACGTGACCATTCGTGCACTCTGGGCATGCGCGTCCAAGTATAAACAGGAAGCATGTGTCTCGCTCGGCATTTGATTACTGTTAGTCAACAAACGCTGGTTGAATGATCAACGCGAGCGATTAGCGAGTGCTCGAACAATAGCTTGCCTCTTGTGAATATATGCAGCTGCTGTAGTAAAAAAGGCAGAGTTTAACTGCACAATGGCGCCTAAAATGGACAATAGTGCAAACAACGCTCCCATTTCTGTGTCCATGTTGTTGTTTACAGTGAAGGCTGGTCTGCCGTGTTCCGGTAGCGTTATAGTAACAAACAGCATCAAGACCAGCAAAACCAGCATTGAAACCAGCATACCAGCATCAAAACATGCCTTACCAGCATATGTTGGTTTATTTCAGCAGGAGGTGCATGTTTACATGCACCGCGTGCTTGTGTTGTCATCTGAACACGCGGTTAATGAGTTCTCTCATTGGCTGCGTGTTCGAGTCTCTTTTTATGTGAGTGCATGGCTTGTGTTGTCTCTTGTGTCCTGTGCTCTACCATCTATTGTCTAGCCCCACCCTCCTTGTTAACCCATTATTAGTTTATTTGGTTCACCTGTTTGTGTGTTAAGTTACTTCTGCTTATATTCTCCTCATGTCTACTGTCCTGTGCCAGTTCGTCGTCTAAACTCCCTCGTGTTCCTGCTCCAATCCTGTCTTGCCAGCCCAGCCAAGTTGTTTACCCTTTTATATGTTTTTCCCCCTCGGGGTGGTTTTTGTTGTCTTTTTGTTTTGTTTTTATTAAATAAAGAGCCATCTTGCATTGCATTTGAGTCCTCGCTCCCTTATCCTTCCTGAACCGTGGCACCTCCACTACTCAACTTGTCAGGGTTGGCAAGGAGGACCCAAACGCAGAATAGACAGGAGAACACAAGGTTTTTTACAGGAGGTAAATAAAGCAACGCCAAAGGACAGTCCACGCAATAGTGCAGGGTGATGGCAGGAGAACAAGCTGGTGAGGGGAGGAGACTCAGGACTGAGTGATGATACAAAGGGGAGTGTCTTATGGGGGTGAAAACGGCTAGTCAGGAAAGGGGAAATTCCAAACTTCAGGCCAAGCAGTAAATCAGTAGCTACTCGAACCTCTGGTTTGGGACAGGGGTGGCAAACAGATGGAACATCAAGTCAAGGGGATCCACAACCGGCTAAGACTCAGGAGGCAAGTGACACAAGCAACACAACAGGACTAGACAGCTGGGGAAACAAAAAAAACACAAGAGCAAGCAAAAAACAAAAGGAAAAAAATAAGAAATATTTAGGAGGGGAAAAATAGAACTCGAGAAATAAAATGAAACTAATTAGGAACTAAATAAAACTACTAAAACTCAAAATAAAAAAAGGTCAAAAGAAATAAGCTATAACAAAAAATAAAAGCAAAACACAGCAACCGGAACTAAAAAAAATAAATAACAAAAGACTAGGGCTAGACTGGGACTGAGGATCACAAAAATGGCAAAATGAAAACTTGACATAAGTCTTGAACTAGGGATAGCTGACGTGAAACTGACGTTTCGACACAGTGTTGAGATCCCGAAGCGCAAGTGTTTCAAACACTGCACCGAAGCATGGTCCGAAACACCCAGGTCACGTGACTAAAGTGTTTCGAAACACTTGGTCATGTGACTAAAGCGATTCAAAGCATCTATCATTTCAGAAGCGTTTCGAGACCTGGCGAATGCGCATTTGACTGACAGGGTCTGACTTTTTTTTCTGTCTGTTATGGCCTAGTGGACCGTGCGTGTGCATGTTGTAATTGAGCTTCAAATTACTTTTGGGTTCGAATCCCGACTTCTACAAATACTCTGAAATCATGATTTTATGTATTTTAATCATGTTACTGTTTTATGGTGTAGTCCAAATAGGATACAGCTGCTGATACGCCATCAATACAGCATTGTTTTTGTACCACTGCAGAACAATAATTATTTTTTATAGTACTCTGATGGTTGGGTTTAGGTTTTGGGTAGACATTAATAAAATACAATAAATGGGAAATTTAATGAATAATATAAATAATTCTTGTTAACTTCTGGCCACAACCGTGTCTGATCTAGCAACAACACTGTTATTTGACCAAAGCAAGACATATTTATTCACAAAGTGTTTATTCGGATGTCAGACCAATGTTGAAACAAAACGATACTAGAACAGAGCCATTCAAACTGATATTGAAGCATTTCAAAAGAGCTGTCCCAGCCTGGATTCGAACCCAGTATGCCCACATGGTAGTCAGGAACCCTAACCGCTCCACTAAACCACTTGGTTTAATTTACAAAGTGGAGTTTAATACCTCAATTTGCTCAACTGTTCTTTGCTGACGCCGTTCCAGTGCAATGCATAAAAAAATGACCACTAGGTGTCACCGTAGAGTGGGGTTTCGAAACTTCGACAGTTTCAGTGTTTCATGAAGCCTCGCTTTGCCCACCACTATCTTGAACTACAAACAGAAATAAAATTGAAAATGACAGCAACCTTGCTGAAAGTAGAATAAATAAAACATAATCAAAAGGATAAATTAATTTAAGATAAAGATCAAAAAGACTAGTACTAGACTAAGGCTAGACAAAAGAAACAGAACTAGACGATATAAAAAACAAACAAACTATCAAGCACTAAACAAGATTGGCTAGACAAGCACACGAAAGATAGTATGACGAACCGGCAAGGACAAGTGGAAAATGAACTCTATATAAAGGGAGAAGAGAGCACGAGAAACAGGTGAACATAATTAGACAAACAAGGACGAAACAAGGGGGCGAGGCATAGGAAAACAAGGAGGCAGGACCAGGGGAATACACCATGTGCTAATACACAAAACAAACAAAGAGACATTAAAGAGCCCCATTATGGGTTTTTGAAAATGACCTTCATGTAGTGTGTAACACAGCTCTTAGTGAAGTGAAATATCCAGCTAAAGCTTAAATCTGAAAGTGGACAGTTTTTAAAACTATTGATTCATCTATAAAAGAGTCGACTCATAGTGGTTTAAATGAATCGTCTTGATAACGAATCTTCAGTTGTTTGGTCGTTACGTCGTCGCGAAACATAATGGTTGCGCGCGCAGACCCGGCAAAATTCAAACCTGCGGCCCCGCCCACTAACACAGCAGCAAGACGCTCATGAAGAAGCTGTGTTTACCTGGATATTATTGGAAGTGTAAGGGAAAGGAGTCGTTCAGAAATCTGCACGCTTAGTTTCTGCCTCCATCTTGTAATGGACAGACGACACCAGGGGTGCAGACAAAATAAGGACAAATTATTAGGTACAGAGGCTGGCTGCTGAACGCTGGAAAAGGCTTGCAAATGGAGAGGGGGAGCCCGCGGAGATAGCTTGTCAGAGGACAGAGGATGCTACAACCTCCCGGCTGGGGATGTGATCGTTTAGAAAAGCAGAGTACAGGTAAGCACTTAGAACATATAGCAGTTCACGGACGAGGTGCCACAGCAATGATTGCAAATAGAAATGATCTACATGTTTTCTTACTAGTAACCGCGTGTACTGTAGCAGGTTAACTCTTTATATTCTCATATCGCGTCTAATGCAACGTTGTAAACGCGACGCGTGCTGCTTTGTTTACAGATTTAAATGCTTTCGTGAGCTCGTTCCACTGCCGTTTGTCGTTGCTATGGCCACCGTTGGCTGATCCTGCACACGTGCAGCGGTCAAGGTTCAGAATAGTTCAGCTTTTGCTGCTGTGTGGATTAAAACTGAATGTGTGTCATACTTAACATAAGCAATAAGCGTGTTTAACTGCACTACTTTCGGCGCTGAGGTGTCTGAATAACACTGTTGAGAACCGGGTACTGTTTACTGTGGTGTTAGTAAGTTTACTTTAAAGCGTGTTTCGGGTGTCCGCTGCGATCGGATCCTATACCAATGTTGGCGACCCGGGGGCTTGATAAACCAGGCTGGGCATTTTACTGTCTCACGCTGAACGCTGTCGAACAATGGCAACAGGCTGTCATCGGTCCGCAGATTAGCTTCGCGCTAAGCAGGGGTTTGGAAACAAATGAATCGCTGAACGATTGATATGGGAGTCGCTGGGATAATTAGGTAAAAATAAATGCAGATTATAAGACCATAAACGTGTTTTTTGACCTTGCATGCATATCAGTATGTTGTTGGAGACCCATAAAAACGAAATATGACCCTTTTCAATGTGTAATAGGGGCTCTTTAAACATAGACAGGAGTGACAGGGCTGTAAGGGCTGGATCCTGACACAACTATACGGGAGGATGATTTGTTTAGCTTTGAGGAAAACAAGGATTTAATGAATGCTTCACTGTGATTGTATCACAAACCTGTCACATATTTACACATTTTTAATATGTCATTATTTTAAAGATTATGTATTGAGCATCTGATTTTTCCTCGGTGCTGATGTGCTTTCATTTTCTCCGTCTCACTTGCGACAAAAGATATCTTAATATTAAAAAGGAATCATAAGTTTGATCCTGTCCATGTCGTAAGAAATGCCCTTAAATAATGTAGTTATTAGTTGTCTGCAAGCATCAGTGTTTATTGAGACTGAAATAATATAAAAAAAATAGAAATTGAGAGGAGAAATATTGTTATAGCAACACTTGTGATTGCTTTGGAGAAAAAAATGCTCATCGTAGATGTCACAGGATGACTGATCGTGAAGAAACGTGTAGTCTGGCACATTCGTCGCCCACGACAAGTCAAGATTTTATCAAGTCAAAATCGCATAATCTGACATAGTGACTTCCGACAATAAATATTGTGTGATAAAGGTGAAATATCGGGGCTTAAATGTGAGTTCCTTAATATTTACATTTTTTTCGTATCTCTGCCAAATATTATCTCATCATAACAAACTATACATCAATGGAAACATTTAGATTTATTAATTAGTTTATGTAAACTTCATTTTTTTATTTGATGTCAGGCGATACAAACATTTTTTTGTTGAATTCCTGAAGATCCAGCATGTTGTCAGTGCTAATAACATTTTAAGTCATGAAAATCGGGGAAAAAATGCAAACATGAATCATGGGATGATTTCCACGTGGATTAAACGCGCCACTGTGTGACAACTTTCCTTAGGAGTTACTGGAGGATGTGATGAATGTCGAAGGATGTTTATTTGCCCCCGGGTTTTTTCCCCCTCCAAAACTATTTGCTCCTGACTATTTGTTCCCTAGAGTCCAGACACAAAATATGTTTCCTTCAAGACTCTGACCTACTCATTCACACAGCAGGACAGGGGAAAACAAAACTAAATTATGGTTGAGTTATAGAGACACTGCTTGATAGTAGGCCACACAACAGCAACCGAGTCGCAGAACTGATTTTTACGTTGAGTTTCCAAGCCTAAAACCATTTTAAAAATTTAATTTCTACATACGAATAAGTATGACTTTTAGCATGTTTCTAGCATGTTGTTAGCATTGTTTTTGTGTGAATTAATATTGTTAGCATGTTTCTAGCATTAAATAGCATGTTGTTAGCATGTTTATATGAGCAATATCACACTCTTAGCAGTTTTTCGCACTGCTAAGAGTGTGATATTGCATTTATACAACAGTTCGACGGCATAATCGTGTGTATAAAAAAGAAAATCAAACACAGAGTCTCAAAAACCCTTTTGTATGAGGAACTACTTTCTTCCGCCGTTCATTCACATCTGCAGCTGACATTAAAACAGCAGAAACTGTGGATATTTCACCAACGTCACTTTAGAGCTAGTGTTTGAATGATTCTCTAGCGTAATGTCTAAAGTGATGACAAAACAGCTGATTTTGCTCACATTTTAAGATTATAACAGCATGAATTGCCATCAGTCTACAGAGATTTTCCCAGTATTTCTCTGTTGCAATGGATATTACAATGATTAACCCCGAAAATGCCAAAGCAAAGCAAACACTAGCAGATTACTATGGTATAAATACAGCACTACAACATACACAAGAGAGAGATCGACTTAGAATGTTACTTACCAGTTTAATAATGATTCAAGAGTTCACACTTAGCTGATGATTGATTATAAGCAAGTTTGGCATGCTGTCCCTGGAGAGAGCCCTGAGCTCAAAAGGTCCTTGAGCCCTGGGCTCCCTCCCGTTTGCAGGGCGAGAGGGGAGCTTTGAGCTCAGGTAGATCTCGAGAACTCCCCCTTTTTGTAAGAGTTGATGACAGAAAATAGTTGCTACGGAGAGATATGCTGATGGATAAAAGTTTGACTAGAGCTAAATTTAGATTGTTCAATTAACTTGTAGTGCATGTTTTTGGAACGTGGGAGGAAACCGGAGAACCCGGGGGAAACACACGCAAGCACGGGAAGAACATGCCAACTTCACACAGAAACGACAGCCAATCTGTTAAAGGACTTGAACCGGTGACGTTCTTGCTGTGAGGCCGCAGTGCTAGTCACTGGGCCACAGTGCCGCCCTTATGAAAGGAAAAGAGGAGGAGTAGGGGTGGAAGGGGGGATTCTTCAATGAAGATGACTGTAGTAAGAAACCCTGGCTCTTTATAGTGGGTTAGAAATCGTCTGATTGGTTGGTCATACATGGTTAATGCATGACCAGCCGTGTTCAATCATAATCACGTGATCCTCTCGAAATTAGTTTATAAATAAACTTCACGTTGATCAGCTGTAGTTAGAAATTAGGAGTTTTTTATGCACGCTGTAAAAAAATCCGTAATTTTACGGTTTATTTCCAGCAGCTGGGGTGCCGAAAATAAACTTAAAATAGCGGACAATAAATTACAGAAAATTCCTTAAATTTAAATTTCTGGTAAATTTCTGTAATTTAACCTCTGTTATTTTACAGTAAATGTCTCTAATTTAATGGCCGCTATTTAAAAAAAAATGTTCCGGCTGCCGGAAATAAACCGTAAAATTACGAATTTTCTTTACAGTGCAGTCTTTGTCTTTGCTCTGCTTAATGACAGACCAATGGCCGCTGAATCTCCAGAATAATAAATATTTAAAACAGGCTCTATCCTTATAAATAAACTGCCTAGTTGCAATCTAAACAACTACATTCTCGCCTAAAAAGCCTCAAAATTACATTATGCTGTCCAACAGCTGCAATATTTGTTAAACTGCAGTGAGTTCATTGATCTGCTGTCACTGTATGTGGGTGGAGTAATACACAAGGGTGAAGAGGCTGAACTAGTGCTGATTTTGCAGAATATTGCACGGCTATCAGCCAATCAGATTCAAGAACAGAACTGTTTATGTATATAATTCAGGGTGGCTTATAATTCTGGCTTCAACTATACACATTTCTAAGCATAATAGTTTTAATAACTGATTTATTTTATCTTTGCCATGATGACAGTAAATAATATTTGACTAGATACTCTACAAGACACTTCTATACAGCTTAAAGTGACATTTAAAGGCTTAACTAGGTTAATTAGGTTAACTAGGCAGGTTAGGGTAATTAGCCAAGTTATTGTATAATGATGGTTTGTTCTGTAGATTATCGGAAAAAAATAGCCTTAAGGGGCTAATAATTTTAACCTTAAAATGTTTTTTTAAAGCTGCTTTTATTATAGCCAAAATAAAACAAATAAGACTTTCTCCAGAAGAAAAAATATTATCAGACATACTGTGAAAATTTCCTTGCTCTGTTAAACATCATTTGGGAAATATTTAAAAAAGAAAAAAAAATCAAAGGGGGGCTAATTATTCTGACTTCAACCATATATATATATATATATATAATAAAAAATAACTTTTACATTAATCAAATTAATTTATAGCATTTTGGAGGAAAAATATTTTAATAATAAATATTTAAAAATTGAAACATTTTTATTATAATTACAACCAAGAGATGCTATGCGAAAGTGTGAAACAGAAGATAGTGGTTTTCATTTAACCACTTTATAGTAAAAAGCCATAAGCTGTTTAACAGTAAGTTTCCTTAATATATACGGTAAATTACCATAAATTCATCTTCCCCAGAATTCAATTTGTATTTTTTCTTCACATCACTATGATTCTGCTAATGTTTATTGCATTAATTTAATATCACTTTTATGTGATGGTGTTTAGTAGTTGTGTGAATGATACTGAGTAACTTCTATATAATAGTGTGTTTCTCCACCTGTGGAAACAGTTGTGTGTTATGAGCTGTGTTCATTATATGACTTACTCATCCACACATAGATTTGTTGTCTTTGTCAGTGTTACAAGGTTGTGCACTTCAGAACACTGGTGTGTGGACAAAAAAAAATGTACAAAAAAATACAGTAATTTACTGTAAAATGTAGACATTTCTTTTATGTTCCTATCATATTTTTAACAATTAGATTTTGCTGCCAATTTACCGTAAAGTTTGGAAGGAAGAGTTTACAGTATTTTAAATCTCTTAATTACGAAAAATAGAAATTCAAGAAAGCAGAGCATCCAACATGGGTCATTTCCGGATAACGTTCAGCAAAAGATGAAAAACTGTGAGTTGCTTCATGCCGCGGTCACACTGGGCTTTTCTCCCCATAGACTTCCATTCATACGCACGCGAATGCGTCAGACCGGAAACTCAGGGTCATGCGTCGTCGGAGTTTTGCAGGTGCAAAGTTCAAGCTTGGTGAACTCTGACCTGCGAAATCGCATCACTTGATTGCGTGAGACCAATCCAGGATCAAAACATGACCTGTCTGGACAGAAATTTAAAACATGAAGCAATCGCTCGCTGTTTCAATGTCTATTCATCTTGTTTTATCCCGCCACTTTTCGCAGCGACGTACGACAGAATTTCGCAAGCTCAAACTCTAGTGTGACTTCGGCTTTAGACAAACGCTTAAATTCATTAGAAACCTCCAAAGTCTTCAAGACTGAAATAACAGCTCCGTGTGCAGTTTGTGGGTGGATAAAGAGAAGCACTGATCAGCTGCCAAAGAAAAGTTCCTCTTGCCAGACTTAAACTGTTGGTAATTAGAGAAAACAGGGAGGATCTGAAGAGCTCTGCTTTAGTCATTGCTTCTAATGAAGCCATATTAAAGTACTAATATTGTAAATTAAGCAATGTTTGTGCCCAAAGTTAATGCTTTTTTTGATACTGGGGGAACAAAAACAAAATCAGGTTTCCATAAAGTTTATAAGAGAAGATGAGGAAACCTGGAATAGGCAATTTTTCAAAGTGAAGTCTCTATAAGGCTGCATTAATTTTTCAAATCAACACATATTTAAATGATATAAATATAATGAATGGAAATAGTAATATAAATCCGCATAATATATAAATATATATATAATAAAAATATTAAGATGTTTATGAAAACGTTATGTTTTTGTTATAGGTGGGCATGGATAATTTTATATACATTTTTTTTAATCTAGATTAATCTCACTGTAATCTTGGAATTAATCTAGATTATAATGGCTCATTTGAATTCTGCTGAAGGCATTCAGAATATGCGCTACCCAAATAATGACTAAAAGTAAGTCTTTGAGAACGGGTTTCTCAATCCTGGTGGCGCATTAGACCAGGGGCTCATGTCCTGTTTCCGAAATGCATCACAAACTGCTTGAGGAACTGTTCTACTCTGATAATTGGTGATGAAAATAAATGATGTGCAATAAGATGTGCTTTTTGTTTACTAATTGTTTATTCAGTTAAACATTAATGTTGAACTGTAGGCCTACATAAGCTCCAAACAGCCATTTATGATGACCTTAATCTGACTAAAGTCATCACTGAACTAAACAGAAATGAATTAAGACGTGGAGTATGCAGATATTAGTGGCATTATAGAAAAACCACAATCAAACGATTACCGTCATGTAGGACTTTTCGACATATTTTCCGACAAGATCCACACACACACACACATCGCGAAATGCGGAAGTTTTTTTCTTTCCATTCAGCGTGCGTTATTTAATTCCATAACACTCTCACCAGTCCTTACTCCTTATTTGCGTCTAATACCCCAGTTTGTCATGGGGGCATGAATGAAATGTTCATGAGTAAATGTGAAACTGCCGAACTGCAGTTAAAGCCACCCAAAATTACAGGAAACTCTTACATGAAAGCACTTCACGTGAACACCTTCATTATATTATTGTCTATTAAGGCGAATAACTAGATTACAGATGTCCATATAAGTGTAGTCAGTAGTGTCTTCGAAGTAAGTGAATGATCAAGAAGGGCATCCTGCTGATTTGATTCAGAAGGGCACTTTTTTTTGTCAGACGTCTCACCGGTTTGACTTTCATTCACCGTCATTCGGTTTAAAAAGCACCTGCTCCATTTTATTTGTCTATGTTTTACTGGAACACAAACTCTACAGGTGCCTGATAGTTAGCTGTGGAGCTAACAATAATCAGATTCACTCTAGCGAACTGCATCCATGTCAGCACGTCACGTTTGATGTGGTCATTTCACAGTAGGAACACACTGGGGTTCGAAGACTCGTTCTCACCCCCTACAGTGCAATTCGGCTAAAATATCAAGGTGAAGTCATCATAGCTTGCGTAGAATAGACCCAGCTCCCAACCCAACTTTGAGAATAGATTAATCGCCCGATAAGAGTCTCGCGTTAACACAGCAGGTTAACGCCGATAACGGCGCACCACTAGTTTCCGTACTGTTATATAATTTTGGTAATCTTCAATCAAAGTCTGCGCATTTGGTTCAGAGTTTGGGGTGGCCACCCTTCTGTTGACGTCACTTGAGGGCTTCCATAGCAACTGTATATCAATAAACCTTACCTTTAGTTTGCTATGAGGGAATGACGCGCTAAATGAAAGCCCCGCCCCCTATTTAATATTCCATTTCAGTCCGAAGTGCACCAACATACTGAAATAAAAGTCTCCGCTATATTACGCGGACTTCAAGAACATTTTTTTATTTTACCATTCAACTCATTTTTATTCACATGAAGTACATCTAAACGAAATATCTGAGAATAGTATGTTTATGAATATTTACCCCTTCCTACTTTTCGAGTCTGTTAACTAAATATCATCCAATAAGAGCTTATAGATCTGCCAACCAGAGTTCCTAAGTCAAGAGTAAAATTTTGGAGCAATTGGACTTTCCCAATAATGCCTTTAAAACTTTGGAACATGCTACCGATCCCCATTAAATCTACATATTTTAAAGGGGACCTGCTATGCGCCTTTTAAAAAGATGTAAAATAAGTCTCAGATGTGCCTAGTATGTTAAGTTTCAGCTCAAAATACCCCCAAAATAAAGTTTTCTAACTCTCTGAAACACCCCTTTTAGGCTTTGATCCAAATTGTGCTGTTTTGGTGACTGTCGCTTTAAATTCAAAAGAGATTGTGCTCTTTTCAAAAGAGGCCGGATGTCACAATCACCAGCGATCTGATCCTAGCAGATTGATGGTAGACACGCAAATCGCAGAAGGACTTATGGACTACAAGTTCCAGTCATGCACCACTCACACGCACCTGTTCCTCATTTAGTAGATTACACACACACTTAGGGCTGGGAGCTGCTCATGAACTGATTACAAGGACTATTGATTACAGTCCGCACACACACATACACACACATATCAGGGCTGAGTCTTGTTATACTGTCTTTGTGAACATTATGACGCGTTTTCTCTTGCCTTGCTTTGCCGTGTTTAGACCCTCGCTTTGTTGTATTGTTTATTCTTGACTGCCTGTACTGACCATTCACCAGTGTATTGACCTAGACTTTGGATTTCCTGTGTGTATCCGTTTGCCCCTGTGTTGACCGTTGCTTGCCTGACCATTCTCTGTTTAATAAATCCTGCATTTGGATCCGCACCTCTGTTGTCAGCACCCCCATCACATTACAGCGGAGTGACAAATGCCTGTGTGTCAGCATAGTGACAGATTGAAAATTCTAATGGCAGACAGTTGCTTCTCACTCAGGTCTATCTATGCTAATGAGGGAGAGATCATCACTAATGGGCGGGGCTTTCCTACTTTGATGACACGTACAATGGAAGAATGTCAATCAAAGTGTTTTCTGCAGACTGTTTTTATCAAGTGTGATTATAATAAATAAAATGAATAATTGTTTACTATTAGAAGCTGGCTATATTTGCAGACTGTTGCCACACAACTGTGTTTAAACCCCTTATAAAAGTGCTTTCTGCATATTAGCTCCCCTTTAAAATCAATGTTAAAAATATAACCTTTCACTATGGCTTGTGATGTTATTTGCTGTCTGCATGGTCTATATTTATATTTCTATATATCTGGACATTGTACAGCACATCGGTCAACAGTAAGTTTAAGTAATGGTGCTCTATAAATAAATTGAAATGAGAAGAGTTCTGCTTCTGTAATTATCTGGTCTGGCTAGGCTATACAGAGTCAGACAGAAATAGTCTCCAGCAGAGACGGCAGAGAGGATCAAGAGTGCACCGCTGTCTGCCCTTCAGCACCTGTGAGGAAATGATCACGCCTGACTCCACAAACCCGGTCAACTTCCTCTCTCTGGCCTGTTTATAGTCAGGACAAGCCTAATCTCACAAGAAAACATAACTATTTTTAACTTTTTGGTTTACGTTTAGTCAAAGTCCCTTTAGGGAAAGTCATTTCACTTGGCGGCCATACTTGAAACGCCTCTCAGTATGCTCGGGCATTCTCTCTGAATGGGGAAACATCAAATTCTCCAAAATTGCTTGCCAAGCTTATGATTACATTACATATAAAGAAGCACCAATAAAATTAAACAACAACTTTGTCTTTAGTTTTATTTCCAATGCTCGAATCATCACCTGGGATGTGGTGGAACGGGAGATTGGCATCATGTGCGGCTGACAAATCTGCAGCAACTGCGTGATGCTATCATGTCAATATGGAGCAAAATCTCTGAGGAATATTTCCAGTACCTTGTTGAATCTATGCCACGAAGGATTAAGGCAGTTCTGAAGGGAAAAGGGGTTCCAACGCGGTACTAGTGAGGTGTACCTAACAAAGTGGCCGGTGAGTGTATGTTGTACCCACATAGGAAATGTTTTCTGGCCCAGCTCTGGGCCACTCAATAACTTTCCCTTGGCCCAAGTACCGCAAAGAATGACGATTCGATGACACATTTGCCTTAACCGACCTGAATCTCAGCCAATTTATTACCTTAAACTGGCCCTGAACTGGGCCAAAACAGGTTTATTATTGGTACAGATTCTCAGCTATTAAAGTTAACCATATCAACACCACCATAATCCAGCCTAATGTTACCTAAACAATGTGAACAATCGCTACACTGATCTATGCCACACACCTCCCATCCACAACTGGAACCAAATGTAGTTTGCCGTCATACATGCAGTGCTATCATTGCCATACATGACCCACATTCGGCTGACGTTATGCACGCCAGTGCCGGCAACACGCCAGCAGTGCCATAATGAGGCCACATTTGGGCCAAGTCCATTTGCT